>ONZH01015595.1:0-178905 GCA_900303285.1 Rhinella marina | reverse complement strand
TTTTTTATTTTTTACAGCGTTTACCACGTGGGATGAGTACTATGATCATTTTATAGATCAGGTCACACACGGTTTATTTAGTTTATTTAATTTTTTTACATTTTTTATTCTCTTATAAATGAGCGGATAAAGGAAAAGACAATTTATTTTATTTTTCATTTACATTTATTTTTTACTTTTTTTTCACACTTTACCCACTTGGATCTTGAAGATCCAGTGGGGTGATGGCTCTACTATACTTATATATAGTACTTATATAAAGTATAATAATATCAGTTTTACACTGATAGATGGCAAATTACATGGAAATGATCGGGCCACTGCCATTGCAGCGAGGCAGCCCGATGGTTGAGAGAAGGAGCCTCCTCCCTTTATTGACCCCACGGATTCTGTTGACTGTGACCTCTAAGGGGTTACAGCAGAGTGACAGTATACAGCTGACACTCGCTGCGGATGATGGTGGCTCAGGATTTGATTCTGCCACCATCAGATACAGCAAGGGGATGCAACAGAAACAGATTGGGGCAAGGGACACAGATAAGGGCAGAGAACATTGATGGGAGCAGGTGGGCACAGTTAGAGCCACGGCCGGCAAAGTTTCAGGCATGTTGCACATATGTGGGGCACAGATTGGAGGCGTGGAACAGATAGTGTCTGATTTCAGAGTGCAGATCAGAGCCTGAAACCAGCATTTTTACACTGCCGGGATTCGATTTGGTTAATCTACACAGAGTAACCAATCGGAACAATCGCCTGCATGGGACCATTCTAATTAGTCCTATGCCAGCATTACCGGGCTGTACTTTCACGAAGGTCTCTGCATCAGGTTGCAGGCGTTCGGTTAGACTTTCAAAAGTGACATAATTTGACATATTTTCCTCTTGGTTTGGTTGCTGTTTACCACACCCCTTGCCCTCAGCTGTTGCGGGTGTGGTGATTGTCTTTCCCCTATTTACCCCTTCCTCTCCCATTATCCCTTGCGGTTTATACTTTCTGCTTACATTGTTGTGTGTGGTGTGGATTTCGGCTGAGATCTGGTTGCTGCAATATCTGCATTAAGATAAGTGTCATTTTCCCTTTTGTGTTTATCCTACTTTTCCCTGTTGTGGTTTTGCCTTCTGGAGTCTCTTGTTCGTCTGTCATTTTGGAGGAATGGGTTGACTCCTTCCCCTGTCACTAGCTGCAGGGTTCTCTAGGGTCAGGTGTTATTAGGTTCCTGTGTATGAACTCTCCTACCTCTAAGGCCTGTTCATACTGGTAGTTGGCCAGGGCCTAGTTTCAGGGTTTTCCTGCAGGAGGTGACCGGTTTCCCTTGTTTGGTCCTTTTCCCTTCCCTCTTACACTTGGTGTGGCTATACCTCCCACACCAGAGCTGTGACATTATAAAACTGCCGAAATAAAATTATGTAATTTTTGTGCAGACATGGAATGCTATTACTTGCGGCTTACTGAACGGTTGCAGGGATCTGCTTGGAGGTAGCTGACATCCGCAACCAGATTCAGAGACCACAGGCTGGTGGTTCTGGGGGGTGTCAGGCTGTTTGGAGCCTAAGGTCGCCCTCCCAGACAGATTTTCTGGGGATGTGATAATTTTATTCTATTCAGGGAGGCGTGCAAATTGTATTTCAGACTGCGTCCACATTCTTCTGGTAATGAGGAGCAGAAGGATTGGTGTGGTCATCTCCGCTGCTTTAAAGGGGATGCGCAGTCATGGGCCTTTTTCTCTGCCGACGGATTGCAGTCTCTCCGATCGGTAGAATGAATTTTTTCAAGGCTTTGGGATTATCTATGATGATCCAGATCGTATCTCCCTGGCTGAGACCCAGATACGTGACCTTCGTCAGGGTGAGCGCACGGTTGAGATCTATTTGCTCTTGAGTTCTGGAGGTGGGCGACCAATAAATGAATGGAATGATCCGGTTCTACGTAGCCAATTCTGTCAAGGATTATCAGAAAGGCTGAAGGACGCTTTGGCCTTTCATGAAACCCCTGTGTCTTTGGAAGCTGCTATGTCTCTTGCTGTACGCATGGATAGGCGCCTGAAGAGAGCGATCTAGGGGCCCCCGCTCTCAGGACGTACTATCACGTAGTGTATTGTCTTCCTATGACACTTTGGGTGAAGATTCCCCCTGGGTTGATGTCAGGGAACGAACCCATGCAGTTAGGGGGAGCTTCTCCTGTTTCCACTCTTAAGCATTTTGGTAATAAGAGGGGTGTATGTTTTTCTGTGGTCAGAAAGGACACTTTGCCAATGTATGTCCATGCATTCAATGTCTAAAAGAGAGAAAAGAAAAGGGGGCGTTTAATTCTCATCTCACTCTTGGTGGGGTGGGTGAAGAGACTGAAAATGTGCATTTGTCTTCATCCTGTAGTACCCGTTTTCTCCTGACTGCCGAGGTGGCGCTAAAGTCTAGGGTTGTGAGAATTGAGGTGTTTATTGATAGCGGGGCAGGGGTGAACTTGAATGATGCTCAGTTTGTCCTTATGCATGGATTGTCTCCCAGTACATTGCAAAAGAAGAGATATGTTGAACCTCTGGAGCCATCTCCCTTGCCACCCATGCCTGTCTTGGTGGATGGTAATTTGGAATTCCAGATTGTCAAGATCATTGATTCTTGAGTTCTCCGTGGGACTCTTCAGTGTCTTGTTCACTGGAAGGGTTATGGACCTGAGGAGATGACATGGGTACCGGCATCTGACGTGAATGCCAGGGGGCAGCACAGTGACTCAATGATTAGCACTGGTGCCTTGCAGCACATGAGGTCTCATGTATGACGAAGTGTATCTGAATGAGCTCGTAGGGAGAAGTAAAAATGCATCTCCTCCAACTATTTCAGTGCTGCCTCTGAACCGTGTGGTCCTATGCAGGAGCCCTGTGGTTTGTTTTATAAAACTAATTAAAAACTATTATTTATGGTGACAGTCAGTGAGAGAAAATGTCTTTTGTGACTGATGGAGTCTAGTGACATCATCATCAGTATTACTGTAGTGTGTAATGGTTATTACTAGAGAAGTGGACTGCATGTTTTACACTAAAGATACAGGAAGACGATGAAAAGTGTAAATGTTATTGATATTTGTGGTTTGGTGCAACTAATTTGATGCTGTAAATGTCTGATGGTAAATGTCTGGTTCGTGGTGTAAAAAAACGCCTGATTAGGCGATCAAGGGGTGGGGGGGGGGGGGGGTCACTGGAGTAGGCATTTGCTTTATTCTTCTTTGACCATTTCTTTGGTAGAACAACTTGTGTGCTTAGGGTCATTATCTTGCTCTATGACCCATGTTCTCTTGTGATTCAACTTACAGACAGAAGTCCTTACTTTTCCGTTAGAATTTGATGGTATTATTCTGAATTTATTGTCCCACCACCATGTTTCATAGATGTTATAAGGCTCATATAATTGAATGCAGCATTTTTCTTTATGAATGGGTGAAAGTAGTGCTCTCCTCCATGAGAACATATTGGTGGTTAAGTACAAGGACTAGAGGGAAGTCCTTGTACTGACCAGCATTCACACCAGCTCCCCTGCTCCTGTACAAGGTACCACAACCACTACCCTCAAACCAGTTTGGTCTTTCCATCCCTTAAAATGTTCATACGGGGGTGCTCTTTCCAAAATAGGGTCACTTCTTTCGGTTTTTAATTTCTGGGGACCTCAGGAATTTTTAAGCATGCGACATGGCACTTAAAATCCATGTCTGTTTATTCAGGCCTGCAAAATCCATATTTTGCAGTTTGCCTCTAGAGCCCTGCTGGTGTGCCCAGACAGCAGGCTACAAGCACATATGGGGTGTTTCTGTATTCGGGGGGGGGGGGGGGGGATGGGGAACAAAATGTGGGGTGAATTTTGTCCCGTTACCCTTTGGAAAAGTAAAAAAATGTGGGCGTAAAGCAACTTTTTTGTAAAAAAAATTGCAATTTTTCATTTTAACTGCCAAGTGCTTCCTAATTCTAGGAAATGCCTTTGAGCTAAAAGTGCTATTACACACCTTGAAAGATTCCTTGTGGGGTGTAGTTTACAAAACGGGGGTAACTTTTTGGGGGTTTCCACTGTAGGGCCAGCTCAGGGTGTCTTCATATGCGACATAGCTCCCAATTATTATTCCAGCTAATTCCGCTCTCCAAAAGCCATATGGTGCTCCTTCCACTCTGCAGCCTGCTGTGCGCCCATACATCAGTTTTTGAGCACATATGGGGTGTTTCTGTAAACTCCTGAATCAGGGTAATAGATTTTGATTTTTGTTTGGCTGTTAACCCGTGATGTGTTGCAGGAAAAATCTGCTAAAGAAAGTGAAATTTTGAAATTTCATTCCCATTTTACTTTAATTCTTGTGGGACACCTAAAGGGTTAACAAAGTTTGCAAATCAGTTTTGAATAGCTTGAGGGATGTAGTCTCTAAAATGTAATTAATGTGATTTATGGGTGGTTTCTAATATATAAGCCCCACTAAGTGACTTTATAACTGAACTGGTCCTTAAAAAATTGGGTTTTGGAAATTTTCTTAAAATTTTAAGATTTGCTTCTAAACTTCTAAGCCTTCTAATGTCCCAAAAAATAAATGTAATTTTCAAAATGATCCAAACATGAAGTAGAAATATAGGGTGTGAGGCAGTGACAGGCCTTATGCTTGATAGAGGTCTGGAAGGGGTGGATATTCCAGTCCACACCCTTATTCCACCACAGGTGAGGCCACCTGGTTGTAATCACTGCGGTGATAAACCAGCCTTCTGTGTATGAGAGTGGGAGAGAGGGGCTCGTGTGGTCCCAGCCAGGAGGGCTGGGGGACAGAAGGTTGAGGAAGCCTGGGGAAGAGAAAGGCTGAGGAAACCTGAGAGGTTGGAGCCTCTGTGTGGTCTTAGCCAGGAGGGCTAAGGAGCCACAATGCTTTGTAAAGCCTAAAGTTTGGGGGGTCCAGCGATGCCTACGGAAAGAGGGTCGCACGTTCAGAGTCAGTAGGACTACTGGACCATCTACCCCCAAAGGCGCTGGTGAGGTCACAGCCAGGAGGCTGCTGGACCGTACGGCTAAGGAAGCCGCATCTAATACCTTGTGTGAACGGCGGTCTATAGGTGAGATAGAGACATCACGTGTATTAGGTAGAGCCCAGACGGGCAGGTGTCTATTTGAATGTTTCTATCTGTGTTGGTGCCAAAGAGCGAAATTAAAGCACCATTTAAAACGTTAAAACCCCCTGTGTATCGGAAAATTTGTGATTGCGACCCCCTGAGAGAGAGCGATCCCTTCCAAGGGAATGTAAAATATAGTGACACATGTCAGATTTACTAAAAATGACCTGGTCCTTAACCCCTTAGTGACCACCCATACGCCTTTTTAACGGCGGTCACTAAGGGGCCTTAGGCTGGGCCGCCGCTTTTTCACGGCGGCCCAGTCTAAGCGCTGCACGGGTCTCCCGTGCAGTGGGGAGCACGGGCCTGGCTCTCACATGATAGCCGCGGCCTGCTTTAACAGCCCGGACCGGCAGGAGTGCCGATCCGGGCTGTTTAACACTTTACATGCCGTGGGCAATGGCGCCCGCCACATGTAATGTGCTGACAGAGGGAGCGGTCTCCCTCTGTCTCCCATCGGCACCCTGCAAAAGCGATCGCAGGGTGCCGATGTGTGGGAAGGCTGGCAGGGGTCTGATCTAGGCCCCAGACCCAGCCTTGAGTAGATACCAGCAGGCTGCGCCTCTCTGGCGCCACCTGCTGGTCAAATTCTGAATAGCATTGTCATTAAAATGCAATGCACTATAGGGATAATGCATTGCATTTTAAAGGCAATCAGAATATTGATTGTTAATAGTCCCACAAAGGGACTATAAGTGGTAAAAAAAAAGTAAAAAAAAACACATTTATTCTATTAAAAAAATCCAATAAAAAATAAAAAATATTATTTTTTTCCATTGAAAATACGCTTTTCAATGAAAAAAATTGCAAAAAAAAAATCTCCCCCATATGTTTGGTATTGCCACGTCCGTAACGACCCGGACTACATAAATATCACAAAAATGAGCCCCTACGGTAAACACAATTAAAAAAAATTAAAAAAAACAAGACAGAATTGCTAATTATTCTTAGTTGCCACCGAAAAAACGTAATAACAAGCGATCAAAAAGCGTCATTTACTAAAAAAGGATACCAATGAAAAATACAAGTTGTCCCGCAAAAATTAAGCCCCCACACAACTCCATAGAAAGAAAAATAAAAAAAAATAATGTTCTTGGGAATCAGCAATGCAAAAACTTTTTTTTCTTTAAAAAAAAGGATTTTATTGCAAAAAAGTAGTAAAACGCAAAAAAAAACTATATGTATTTGGTATCATTGTAATAATATTGACCCAGAGAATAAATATATGTTGTAATTTATACCGAAAAATGATCGCCGTAAAATTTATAACGTAAAAACGCAGTGGTGGTATTGCAGTTTTTCCCATTTCCCTCCCAGAAAGAGTTAATAAAAGTTAATCTGAAAGTTATGTGTACCCCAAAATGGCACCATTAAAAACTACAACTTGTCCCGTAAAAAATAAGCCCTCATACATCTATATAGATGGAAAAATGAAAAAGTTATAGCTCTTGGAACACGACGATGAAAAAAGAAAAAAAAACGCTTGGTCACTAAGGCCAAAAACAGGCTGGTCACTAAGGGGTTAAGGTGAAAAATGGCAGGGTACTGAAGGGGTTAAAAGTTAACTTGGGTTCCTTTGGGACATCTCAGACCTGGGGCAGACATACCGTCAGTTCAGCTGTACAGGGGCCCAGCCTGGGAGGGGGCCCATTCATACTATTGAGCGCTACTGGAAGGCACTATGGGGGCATTATTAGTTTCGGGGCACATTATTACTATTGGGGGCACTGTTAACACTGAGTGCACTCTGGCAGATAATTATTTTTATTGGTGGGACTTTGGGGAGCACTATTACTGAGGGGGCACCCTCACAGACTGTCAGCTTAGAGCAATTACTTTTGGGCGACATTATGGATACACTCTTAGGCCTTATTCACACGTCAGTGTTTTAATCAGTGATTTTGAGCCAAAACCAGGTGCGGCTCTAAACACAGAACAGGTGCAGATCTTTCCCTTATACCTTATGTATGTGGAGAATCCACTCCTGGCTTTGGCTCATAATTACTGATGGAAATCACTGACCAAAACACTGACGTGTGAATAAGGCCTTAGGGTAAATGCACACGATCAGTATTGCGTGCAAATTTTCTGTGCGGAAAATCTGCACCGTAGGTCATGTACATTGTATTTTATGAGAATTTGAAATTCTCATGCACATGAAGCAGATTTTTTTCTGCATGGATTTTGACCTACGGTGCAGATTTTATAATCCACAGCATGTCAATTTATTCTCTGTTTTTTTTTTCAATGGGGACAGTAAAATCCCTACCAAATCCGCATGTAATTCTGCACCAATTGATACGGATTGACAGCACGGATTTCCCTGCGAACACTTGCAGATTTCAGTGCAGATTGTCTGCACATGAATCCTGAATGTGTGAATTTACCCTTAGTGTCAGAAATACTATTTCCTGGGCCCACTTATTTTTATTTTTTTAGTTTGTTTAATTTATTTATCATCTTTTTGTTAAGGTCTGCAGAGACAAGAGATGGCTGAAAGGAATCATAATGAAGGTCTGGTCTGAATGGAGAAGATGAGGAAAAAGAACGTCTACATCAAAGAAGAAAGGATGCAAGCGGCACTATTACGGCGCTAGGCGCGTCTTTAATGATGGCGCCCGTTCCTCAGCAGAGCTTGAATTTCCTCCTTTTGTACACAATCTATCTGACTGTGCATTGGTGGAGTTCAAATTTGTTAGAGATGGTTTTGTGACATTTTCCAGCCTGATCTTCATTTCAAATCGTCCACTCACACCTGATTGTCACCCTATTGATTGAGAACACTTGACTCTAATTTCATCTTCAAATTGTCTGCTAATCTTAAAGGTTCACATATTTTGCCACTCACAAATATGATATTGGGCCATTTTTCTCAATAAATGACCAAGTCAAATATTTTGTGACTCATTTGTTTGATTTGGTTGTCTTTATCTACCAGAACTGTCAGGTAGGGTATGGTCACACGGTCAGGTTTCTGCATGCAGTTTTGGAAGCCAAAATCAAAAGAAGATCATAAAAGGAAAGGATACAATACGATAGGATAGAACAGATACAACTTCTTCTCTTTTTTTTTTTTTTTTATTTGACTCCTGATTTTGGATTCTGAAATTGCATGCAAAAACGTGACCTTGTGGCCAGGCCCTTATACTACACTTTATGCATTTATGACTGAAGTGTAGCCATTTATTGTGTATCCCTCACTTTTCCAGTGTGTGTGATTTGCTGCTGTATTTTATACCTGTTTTTATGCTATATTTAGAAAGCTGTGTATACTTTCTATATTTGAGACCCTGTTCATTTTTTACAGGGTTATCTTTATTTTTAGATTTGATGTTAGTTTGCCCAGTTGTGTTATATAGGTGCTATAGTATGGATAACCGGAAATAACTGAGGAGAGCGACCCGCTATGCATCGGCTCCCTGTAGGGTCTATTGTCATTCTGATCCTGCCACCCTCCCATTTTAGGGTCCCACTTCTCTTATAGTTGCAGACATTTGTGTAATGTGGGTATCACCAGTGACAGGTCATAGAGGTACATACATCCTCAAGGATGTGGACTACAGAACAACAAAGGAATCACAGATCTGACCAGTCACTATTTTTGCTTTAAAGATATAGAACAACAAAGAAAACTTTTGCTGACCTCTTATTTTTTTTTCTATAAATTTTTATAGATTTTTAATATATTGTAAAGTTACAATTATATTGTAGATGTTGAATATATCATATATTAATAAACAACTTTTACAAGTTTTAGTGTTGTTGTTATTTTACAGTTAGAGCGGCTAACGATTTGTACTTATAAGGCCCCTTTCACACGGGCGAGATTTCCGCGCGGGTGCAATGCGTGATGCGAACGCATTGCACCCGCACTGAATCCTGACCCATTCATTTTAATGGGGCTTTTCACATGAGCGTTTTTTTTCACGCATCAGTTCTGCGTTGCGTGAAAAACGCAGCATGTTCTATATTCTGCGTTTTTCACGCAGCCCAGGCTCCATAGAAATGAATGGGGGTGCGTTAAAAACGCAACGCATTGCATCCACATGCAATCCGCGCGTTTTTAACGCAACGCATCCGCAATGCATCCGCAACGCATCCGCAACGCATCCTGAACAAATCCGCGACGCTCGTGTGAAAGAGGCCTTAGTATGGCGATAGATGTATACACATGTGCATGTGCACATACTCTCACATATACAGTATATCTATAAAAATATAAATATACGAATCTTCAGCCACCCAAGTGGTATTAAGATTAATAAAAGGGAGGGGCGTGGCCTAGCACCCGATGGCGATGGATGTATGAGCGACGAGCTCCGCAGCTGTGACGCTTTTCTCAAAGTCCCCAAGCTCCATGCGCTTCCCTGACATGGGGAAAAAGATCCCAAGGAAGCCTTCCCAGGGCGCCCAGCACCCTGCTGACACGCAACAGCGCGGCACCCTCAGAGATTATGTCATGCGGTCTTCCCGCGCCGCTTCCCCGTCGCTGCCATCTTCTCCGACTGCTCTGCATCCTGAGGGCGCACTCTCATAGCACCAGAGTGAACTGCAGGCAGAACCGGATCCCAACCATGGACCTCCGAAAGTACAGGAGGGCCCTGCTCCTGGCAACAGGCAAATTCAAGGGTCAGCCACTTCATTTCCCAGCCAAACACACCAGGGCAGAAGTACACTGACCTCTTATGCCATGGACATGGCGCCTGACCACTTTGAAGATCCGCAGGACGGGCGACCCTCCACACAGGTCGGTGCAAGTGGATGTCATCTCAGGCCCCCTATGTCACCCTCCTCCTCATCAACTCCCCAATGCACCTCTGCACCCCCGCCGCCACCCCCTCAGGGGTCATCCTCTTCCGTAGCCCCACTCACTGAGGATCCAGATGAAGACATAGGGGCCACCACCTCCATGGCAAAATATGCCCCCACGCCATCTTGTTCTTCCAACAGAGATCATAGCTCTGAATCTGGCTCTCCTATGAGACCAACCTCACCTTCTGATTGGGCTTCCCTCTTCTCTCAACTCCCCACCAAAGCGGACTTTCAAGTCCTGGTCTCTGAAGTTACTGCTGCATGCCGCTCTGAAATATCTGCTATGCGGCGCAAATTACTCTCTATAACACACCGTGTGGATGCACTAGGAAAAGACCACACTCTTACACGGGTCTGTGTCTCCCAGCTCCATACTGTACCTCAGTTTCCACCCATGCTACAGAATTATGTGAAATACAAAACCACCCAGAGGACCTGGACAACCGCGGAAGGCGGAACAACATTAGAATCCGAGGTCTGCCGGAACCCCAGGGGGAGGAAAATTTTTGGGAAATCCTGGATGCCCTCTTTAATCAAATTATGGGAGACCCTCCGTCCTTTACCACCAAGCTGGATAGGGTCCACAGAGCCCTGCGACCCAAAGGCTCGTCTCCTCAGCCTAGAGACGTTATCTGCTGTGTCCATGATTTTCTCAGGAAGGAGGCCGTCATGATGAAAGTACGAGACACGCGCACTCTAGATTTCCGTGGGGTACGTGTGCAATTATACCAGGACTTATCTTGGATCACATTACAGAAGCGCAGATACCTTCGCCCTCTACTAGATACTCTCAAGACCAACTGAATTCCGTATCGGTGGGGGTTTCCTTTTGCCCTGATTGTCCGGAAATATGGGCGCCCTATTTACCTTTGGTCCCCTGTAGACCTCGATTTCTTCTGTGCTGCCGTGGACTTACCAATGCCCGACTTGATGGATTGGGAGATCCCCGCATCTTCCGTACCTCCTCCGCTGGCCTGGCAGACCCCGGGGAACCCCAAGTGCAGACACCTGTCTTCACCCAGGATCCACCTTGAAGCTCCTGACGGTTCACCTTCTCTTGCGCGAGGGCCTCCAGCTACAACCGGATACCTGCCTCCTCCTCGCTGAACTCCTGCAGAATTGATCTAGTGCCTTTCTGTACTCTTTTGGGGACTTAAAGTTTAATTGCCTGCTTGGGGCTTACAGTTATTATAGTTATAATAACGAAAACTAGTGCATACCTTAGCATAGTCATAGCTTGTTAAACTTCTGTTGTTACTGTATTATGTTCTTAACCTGTCGGTTATAGCTAGGTTTTTTCTGGCCCCTATTGGGACGTGACTGCTTCGAACCTCCCTTCTCTGGAGTTCTGTGAGTCCGCCCTGCTGACTCTTGTCTAGCAGAGTCAGTCCCATTTCAGACCTTTCATTTTTTTCTTCATAGGTCTGTTTTTTCGATTTGATTCAGATTTTATAGTATAGTTATCTGTAACGTCTTGTGGTGTCTGTGTCTACCCCAACCTTCCCTTTTGTCCCCCCCCTATACCTCTCTAGACTCTTTTTGCGCTTTCCTCCTCTTTAGCTTGTTTAAGGCCCTCCAAGTGGGAACAGCCTGGACCACACTTAATCAGTAAACGGTTACCTTGGACTTCCACCCATTGCCTGTGCATCTGACGGTGAGCGGATCCTCGTTCACTCGGTTACACACTTCCTCCACTTTTCTTCCTGGCTACTAGTCACTTTAAATGTTAAGGGGCTGGGTTCTAAGGCAAAAAGACGCTTAGTCCTACGAGAGCTTCGCAACCTGTGTGCAGAGGTTGCGTTCCTGCAGGAGACCCACTTCGACCAGGCGGGGACCTTTAAATTTGCTAAACATTATTATCCCCATGCTTACCTGGCCAACCATAAACATCGAAAAGCAGGAGTAGCTATCCTGCTCTCGGCATCCTGCCCCATTTCAATATCTGCCTCCCACACTGACCCAACCGGACGCTATATTATACTAGTAGGTACTTTCCAAAACCGTCCTTTAGTGCTTTGCAATACCTACGCCCCCAATACCTCCCAGCTCCCGTTTGTGCGCAAAGTTTTTAATAAGCTCCACAAACTGCCTCCTGCTGCATGGATTATTGGGGGGGATTTTAATATGGTCTTCTCCGAGTCTGTGGACAGACTATCACTTTCCCCAACTGCAGCCCCCCTGTCTCAGTCGCGCCTGGCAAGGGATTTTCGTAGTGTAGTGCGTAAATCAGCCCTCTACGACCTCTGGCGGGTGGATAATCCCACAAGTCGAATGTTTACATTCTACTCCTCTCCCCACAAACTGTATACCATATTAGACTATTTTTTTAGTAATGCTCCTACTTTGAAGTTGCTGCGTGAAGTCACCATTGGACCTATTTCCTGGTCAGATCACGCTCCCATGTCGCGCTCACTTTCCTCCCAACCCATGCCGCCCTGCACTTGCCATTGGCGCCTCAACGACTCTCTACTGAAATCGCTACCCACACCCACGGAAATAAAACACTATATCCAAACATATTTCACTGAAAACGCAAACTCAGTCCCCTCCTTAGCTACACTATGGGAAGCCCATAAGGCCGTTGTGCGAGGTCATTGTATCGCATTGGCTTCTCGACTCAAAAGAGATAGACAGAGCTCACAGCTCAGATTGAATCCATACAATCCCGCCTGCAAGTCAAACTCAGTCTTCCCCTCCTCAGGGACTTGGTAGCTGCTCGAGCTAAACTTAAAGACATGGCAATACATAATGTAGAGCGTATGTTATTATACTCCAGACAGCGATTCTACGAAAGGGGCAATAAAGCTCATACAATTTTAGCTAGACAACTCAGAGATACTGCTGCCAAACGTACTCCCCAGGGAGTAAAAGACTCTTCTGGCTGTCCCCAATACCATCCAGTCACCATTGCTCGCTGCTTCCGGGACTACTATGCTCAGTTATTCAATTTAAACCATACCAATAATTCCCCTTCCCCTTCACTGTCCCGAATGCGAGATTATTTGACATCCTGTCGCCTGCCCAAACTTTCAACAGAAGCAGTGACCCTATTAAATGTGCCTATTTCTGCTGAGGAACTTGCTGATGTAACTAAAAACCTCCCTAGGGGTAAATCCCATGGTCCGGACGGATTTACTGACCTATATTATAAGACTTTCGGCGCTGAACTCTCCCCTCATCTTCTGTCCATTTATAATTCGTTCCTTCAGGGCTCCCCAATCCCCTCTACAATGCTGTCATCCCACATTGTGGTGATTCCCAAGCCAGGTAAGGACCCGCAAGAATGCTCAAGTTATAGGCTAATATCCCTGCTAAATGCCGACTTAAAGATTTTCACCCATATCCTTGCAGTTCGCTTAAATGCATGGCTTCCCACCTTGATTCATAAGGATCAAGTGGGATTCATCCCACATCGTCAGGGAGGGGACAACACCTGTAGGGTCCTCAGCCTAATCGATCTGGCCTCCCGCACTGCTACTCCTGCTGTTATACTAAGCCTTGACGCAGAGAAGGCCTTTGACCATATTGATTGGTCTTTTCTATTTGAGACCCTCCGGGTGTTTGGTATCTCAGGACCTTATCTCCAGGCCATTCGTAGCCTCTATTCTGCTCCCTCAGCTTTGATTAAGCTTCCTTTCTGCTCTTCTACACCATTTAACATTTTTAATGGCACACGTCAGGGTTGCCCACTTTCACCGCTAATCTTTGCCTTATGCATAGAACCCCTCGCTGTCCACATCAGATTACATCCAGATATTCAAGGCCTCAAGTTTCGTGACAAATAATTCAAAATATCCTTATATGCAGGCAATGTCCTCCTTACGCTAACAAACCCCCTCATTACACTGCCCAACTTACATGCAGCCTTTATGCAATACGGGACTCTTTCAGGTTATAAGATCAATACCTCCAAAACAGAAGCATTGCCCATCCTTATACCGGCCATAGATCTCCATAGATTAAAAAGCAATTACCCATATCGATGGACGGAGGATGCCCTAAAATATCTAGGAGTTTTTATAACCCCCAATTATTCCTCCCTGTACTCAAAAAACTTCCCTCCCCTCTTCCGAGAACTGAAATACCTCCCTCCTGTTCTTATCCCTGCTAGGTCGGATAGCAGCATTTAAAATGTCAATGCTCCCGAAGCTATTATACTATTTTGAGACGTTCCCTGTCCGTATTCCCTTATCGGAGCTTAGGCTGCTACAGCAGGCTATTTTCGACTTCATATGGCAAGGTAAACGGCACCGCATACCCCGCAAGGTAATGCTTACTACAGCGGACAGATGCGGTCTTTCAGTCCCCAATGTGGTACACTATTATTGGGCTACACACCTACGTGTGATACCCTTTTGGGCTTCACAGCTGGCGTTCACCAAATGGGTGGAGATTGAAAAATTACGGCTTGCCCCTGGGCATCCAAATACTCTGCTGTGGCAACAGACCTCGCTGCAACCCCACCCCCCGTTACTAGGGCCAGTGGCCTTTACAAAACATATCTGGGATTCATGTCACAAACGTTTTGCCCTTGCCTCCCAACATTCCTCGATGATTTCCTTTCCATATAACCCTGCCATACCTAGTAGCTTAACAGCTCCCATGGTTCGTGTCTGGTCGTCGTTGGGTCTCTTTTGCCTGGCAGATGTTGTCGATGCCTCTACTTTGACATTTAAATCTTTTTCACAATTGCAGGAGCATGCCAATCTACCGAAATCAGAAAGCTTCCACTATTTGCAGATCCGTCATTATGTAAGCACTATTTTTGGGACACTTCGAGTCTCAGTTCCCACCCAGTTTGAGCGCCTCTGTCGTCTAGGCACTAGTACGAGAGGATTAATCTCTATAATTTAGCACCTTTTATCGGCTCCAAAAGAGGGCAATCCTCCTCATCACAAGTATATAGACAAATGGTCCACAGATATTGGCTCTCCCCTTTCTCATTCTGCCTGGCAGATTATTTTGAGCAGGGCCTCAAAATCCTCCATTTGTACCACCTATAAAGAAACCCAATATAAACTGCTCATGCACTGGTGTCACACTCCCGCCCTTTTACACTCCGTGAACCCTGCCATCCCATCTACTTGTTGGAGATGCTTAAAAGAAGTTGGCATCCTGTATCATATCTTTTGGACATTGGACATTTGGACGTTGTCCAATCCCTCCTTTCGCTACCAGTGGTGCTGGACCCTAAGACTTACTTACTCAACCTTCCACCTCCGAGACTGAATAAGCACTCCTCTAGGCTGTTCCTGCTCCTCTTTACGACAGCTAAGTCTTTGATTGCCAAATCTTGGAAACAAACGAACCCTCCTTCTAAATCTATGTTTCTTGCCAGAATTCATGATATTAGGTCCCTCGACTATCTCACAGCCTCTCTTAACAACACGGTGGATAAAATTCAATGCGATCTGGCTACCATGGGATGCACATCCCTCTTAGGCCCCATTGAGACGACCGTGTTTCACTGTACGGCGGCGGCCTCAGGAAGCGCACGGCGTCATAGCAACCAATAACGCCGTGCGCTCCCGTCCTCTAGGGCAGCACAGGCTGGGCTTTCATGGCTCAATGGGGCCTTACTCTTAGACCCTTTCATTCCACCTATGAACACCCCAATATTATTTTCGTCCCCTGTCTTTTTTCTTCCCCTTCCCTATCCCCCCCCCCATGTTTGTCTTTGTCTTGTTCTATGTTTATTTTGTTGTCCTTGTCTTTTAACCCCTTCACCCCCAGGCCTGTTTTCACCTTCATGCCCAGGCCATTTTTTGCAAATCTGACACTTTGTGTGGTAATAACTTTGGAACGCTTTTACTTATCCAGGCCATTCTGAGATTGTTTTCTTGTCACATATTGTGCTTCACGACAGTAGTAAATTTGTGGCAAAATATTTCATTTTTATTTATAAAAAATTACTAAATTTACCAAAAATTTTGAAAAATTAGCAAATTTCCAAATTTCAATTTCTCAATTTTCAAAATAAATAGTAATACCTCCAAAAATAGTTAGTATTTTACATTCCCCGTATGTCTACTTTATGTTGGCATAATTTTATAAATGTCATTTTACTTTTTTAGGACGTTAGAGGGCTTTAGAAGTTTAGAAGCCATTTTTCAAATTTTCACCAAATTTTCCAAAACCATTTTTTTAAGCACCAATTCAGATATAAAGTGATTTTGATGGGCTTACATAATGAAACCCACCCATAATTGACCCCATTTTAGAAACTACACCCCTCAAATTATAAAAAATTGCTGTTACAAACGTTGTTAACCCTTCAGGTGTTCCACAAGAATTAAAGGAAAATTGAGGTGACATTTCAAAATTTCACTTTTTTGGTAGATTATTCGTGTTAATAATTTTTTTCTTGCAACACAGCAAGGGTTAACAGCAAACTAAACCTCAATATACATTGCTCTGATTCTGCAGTTTACAGAAATACCTCATATGTGGTGGTAAATGTCTCTATGGGTTTGTGGCAGTGGTCAGAAGGAAAGGAGCGCCATATGGATTTTAGAGGCAGATTTTGCTAGAATGGCTTTTAGGCACCATTTTGTAATTGAGAGACCCTGACGTACCCCTACAGTGGAAATCCTCATAAAATGACCCCATTTTGGAAACTGCACCCTTCAAAGAATATATTAAGGGGGGTACTGGCCACTTTGACCCCTTTTACGGAATTTATGGAATTTGGAAACACTTGGCTGTGAAAATAAAAAGTTTCATTTCTTCCAGTAAAATGTTGCTTTAGCCCCAATTTTTTTATTTTCATAAGGGGTAACAAGAAAAAAGCACCCCATAATTTGTTACCCATTTTCTCTTGAATGCGGCAACACCCCATATGTGGTGGTAAACTGCTGTGCGGGTACATGGCAGGACTCAGAACGGAAAGGAGTGCCATGTGGATTTTGCAGAAAAGATTTTGATGGATTGGTTTGCGGGAGCCATTGATTTTTATTTTTTTGAGTTATTGTCTTATGTGGGGGCTCATTTTTTGCAGGATGAGGTGACGTTTTTATTGGTACCATTTTGAGGTACATAACACTTTTTTATTGCTTGGCATTACACTTTTTGTGAGTCAAGGTGAAAAAAAATAGCTGTTTTGGCATAGTTTTTTAAAAAAATTTTTTACAGCATTCACCTGAGGGGGCAAATCATGTGATATTTTTATAGAGCAGGTTGTTCCGAACGCGGCGATACCTAATATGTCTACCATTTTTATTATTGTTAAGTTTTACACATTAGATGCATTTTAAAACAGAATTAAATCTTGTTTATGTGCTGCCATTTTCAGAGAGCCATTTTTTTTAATTTTTTGGGCGATTCTCTTAGGTAGGGTATCATTTTTTGCGGGACAAGATGATGGTTTGATTGGTACTATTTTGGGTTAAATACGCCTTTTGGTCGCCTGTGAGGCAAGAGGGGAAAAAATGGTTGTTTTGGCATAGTTTTTTTTTTTTTTGCAGCATTCACCTGGGGGGCCATCTCATGTAATATTCTTATAGAGCAGGTTGTTACGGACGTGGCGATACCCAATATGTCAATTTTTTTATTTTAGGAAAGTTTTACACAACAGATTTATTTTTGAACAGAATAAAATCTTTTTTTTGTGAGAGCCATATTTTTTTTATTCTTTGGGCGATTGTCTCAGGTAGGGTATCATTTTTTGCGGGACGAGATGACAATTTTTTTAGTACCATTTTGGGGTAAATATGCCTTTTTGATTTATTTTATTACACTTTTTGTGAGGGAAGGTGACTAAAAAATGGCTGTTTTGGCACTGTTTTTATTTTTTACTGTGTTCACCTGGCGGGATGGATCATGTGATATTTTTATAGAGTCGGTCGATACGGACGTGGCGATACCTAATATGCCTACTTTTTCTTTTTTTTCTTTTTTTAACAATTTTTTTTACTTTTTTGGGGGAAAAATGGCATTTTTTTTAAATAAAACTTTGTATTGTAATGCATTGGCTGTAAGTGTATGACTCACACTAATACACTTACAGCCTGCTTCCTGTGCGATCCAGGGGGCTGGATCGCACAGGCTCGCAGGGATGGCAGCCACGATGCCTAAGGAAGGCCATCCAAGCCATCAGGTCCCCGTCACAGCAGTGCGGGGACCCGATGGCCCCCGCTCGGCATCCTGAACATGCGGCACATGAAGGGTTAATGCGCCGGCATCGATGTTTTCACCGATGCTGGCGCATTCCCCAGGGGTCCGGCACCTGGGCACAGCCGGACCCCCGCCTCTGATCGGGTGGGCGCAGCTCCTGCACCCGCCCGATCAGCGCTCAGTAATAGTTCGGCACTGGACATTAAGTCCCGTCACGCAGCGCCGTACTATTACGGCGCTGGGCGTTAAGGGGTTAATCTGAAGAGCATGATAATGAGAACAGTTTGGTTACTACTGTCATCTAAATAGTTTGTCCCTTTGATATCTTGAAGGACATTACGCTTGCTCTATGTATACTTTTTTCTGTGTCTCCCTTTACTGTATTATAATGGAAAAATTAATGTACTTTTCGTACCAATAAAATACACAGATTAATAAAAGGGGTAGGGGTAGGTTGGACGTCGATATGAATTATTTAGTGAAATATATAATTATTATACATAGGTATAAACATATATAAACATTAAATGAAATTATTTACTAGTATTCAAATTTGCTGTGTGTAAATTCACCCTTAGGGCTCATGTACACAAACGTATTTTCTTTCTGTGTCTGTTCCTTTTTTTTGCGGACTATATGCGGAGCCATTTATTGCAATGGGACCTCAAAAAAAAGGAAGTTACTCCGTATGTATTCTGTTTCTGTATGTCCTTATGTCTGTTCCGCAAAAAATGGAATGCACATGGACGTCATCTGTGTTTTTTGCGGATCCATGTTTTGTGGACCACAAAATACATATGGTCAGTGTGCATGAGCCCTTAGGATGGTAGTTGCCTGTACCCCTTCAGCAGTTGATGGATGGCCGTCCGTCTCTAGAGACAATGTACTGTGTTGGTAGTAGATTCCTGTAAACTCTCTTGTATTTAATCCTTGGACTAACTCTTTGTACTAGCGACACTGGTTTCAACCCAGTAAGGACCAAATGCTTTCCCTCTGCGTCACTTGACCTTGGGCTTTAATCCCTGGTCAGGGGACACTCATAGACAGCCATGGATCCTGAGGAGACGGTAGAAGTGGTTTCTAACCCTTTCTATCTTCCCTTTTGCTCAGTGAGTGCTATATGGACAGTAAAGGTAGAAGTCACACCGCTATATAGAACCTGACAAACATGTGACCACTAGAAAAACGCACCAATAATTATTTTGGTAACCCAAGAAATGATGAAACATCCAAATACACATTTGATCATTTCTTGCAGATCCCACCATCAACAGGATTACCAATAACTGTAAATCTGTATAGGGGCAGCACAAGTGTCCTCTGATGTCTGCATGTTTTATTTAGTACATGAGATGTCCGGCAGTCACTTTCCCTCCTCTTCTTATAGCTATAAATCTGAATGGATATTTCTACTTAGTAGTGATGAGGCACTGGAGCTGTAAACATAGAGAATCATGTTCTGGTTTCTAAGTTTTGCAGCTTATGAAAATCACATCTGGGAAATGGATGTTAGAGACCCCTAGATGGTGGAGGCTCCTGGGCAAATGCATATTTTGCCTTTTTTTATAATCCAGATCTGTCCAATAGCCAAGAACCTTAATTCATCTTGTTCGTCGCTAAGAGGTCTTAGTGGAGAATTAAAGTGACCATTAAATGCTCATTTATTTCAATGAACAGTATGAATTACCTATTTTTTTTCATGTAGCGATGCTGCAGAGAAATCAAGTAATTGTTCCCACCAATAACAGGTGATCAGGGTTACCAGATCCAGAAGATCAGCATATATGATGGCAAAAGCTGAATCCTACATCAATCACATCTTTCTTTCACACAAAAAACAGAAGAAATGACTCAGACACGGTAAAGAATGTTAAAATGTGAAGTTTATTATATGTATGTGTATCTTTTATTTTATATGTGCTGGTTACCTCCCATCACTCACGAAGAGCGTATAGCAACACTCAGGACAGGCAAAACCCCCTGTGGAGGAAACCTGTGGGAAGCCATGGCTGCTGTACTGCCCTTCCTCCAGGCATACTAAGGGAGGTTACCACTATAACATAGATGTTAGTGTGAGTGTAGTAATTGTATGTGTGTAGTGATTGTGTATATGGTGACTTTGAAGTGTAGCGATCGTGTCAAAAATGATTTTGTGTGTTGTTACTGTGTTGTGATTGGGTGTGTAATAACACTGTGTATTGACAATATATGTGTGTTGTCATTGTGTACAGTGATCACGTGTGCATTTGTGTGCTTTTTGGTTGCCAGGGGCGAGGTGTAGTTATGGCAGCCTATGTGTACTATTCTTTGCTGATGCATACTCCCCTTCCTGTTTTTTTTCTTGTGGGGTTAATGGTCTGGTCTGGGTGTAATTACTACGTGATCAGATGATCTCATTTACCAGCCTTATAATCCTGTTAGCTGTGGGCCTTGAGTTCAGTCTGTCTTCAGATTTGCTGGGTGCAGGATCTACACACCTGACCTGGGATATTCCCTCTGTCCTGTCGGTGTGGTCACCTAGTGACATATTAATATCACCTTGTCCGGTGGCCTGTCTGTGCAGGCCTGTGACCGCCATGCATCCGTTCTGCAAGGGGTCCAAGCATCTGCTTGTCTGGCCATTTGAGTAGCTCTGCCTGTGACCGCCATGTATCTGTTCCACATGGGGTTCAGGTATCTGTTTAACTCATGTCTAGCAGCTCTGTCTGTGACCCCCATGCATGCTTTTTGCACGGGGTACAGGCATCTGGTTATCTGCCTTTTTGTGAAGCTCTGCCTGTGACCACCACACATCTATTTTGCATGGGGTTTAGGCATCTATATGTCTGCCTGTTTGTGTAGCTCTGTCTATGACTGCCATGTGTAATTCCACATGGGGTCCAGACATCTGCCTGTCTGAGCATCTCTGTGACCTCCATGTGTCATTCCACATGGGGTACAGGCATCTGCTTTTTTTCCTGTCTGAGCAGCTCTGCCTATAATCGCCATGTACCTGTTCGGCATGGGATCCAAGCATCTGCTTGTCTGCCTGTCTCTACAGCTCTTACTGTGACCCATGCATCCATTCTGCATGGGGTTCAGGCATCTGTTTGTTTCATGTCTAGCAGCTCTGCCTATGACCACCACACATCTATTTTGCATGGGGTTTAGGCATCTATCTGTCTGCCTGTTTGTGCAGCTCTGTCTATGACTGCCATGTGTAATTCCACATGGGGTCCAGACATCTGCCTGTCTGAGCATCTCTGTGACCTCCATGTGTCATTCCACATGGGGTACAGGCATCTGCTTTTTTTCCTGTCTGAGCAGCTCTGCCTATAATCGCCATGTACCTGTTTGGCATGGGATCCAAGCATCTGCTCGTCTGCCTGTCTGTACAGCTCTTACTGTGACCCATGCATCTGTTCTGCATGGGGTTCAGGCATCTGTTTGTTTCATGTCTAGCAGCTCTGTCTGTGAGCGCCATGCATCCATTCCGCATGGGGTCCAAGAATCTGCTTATCTGCGTGTTTGTCCAGCTCCGCCTGTGACCACCATGCATCTGTTCAGCATGGGATCTAGGCATCTGCTTGTCTTCCTGTCTAGGCAGCTCTGCTTGTGATCACCAGGCATTCGTTCCGCATGGGGTCCAGGCATCTGCCTGTCTGCCTGTTTGTGCAGCTCTGTCTGTGACCACAATGTGTCATTCCACATGGGATCTAGGCATCTGCTTGCCTTCCTGTCTAGGCAGCTCTGCTTGTGATCGCCAGGCATCCGTTCCACATGGGGTCCAGGCATCTGCCTGTCTGCCTGTTTGTGCAGCTCTGTCTATGACCACCATGTGTCATTCCGCATGGGGTCCAGGCATCTGCTTGTTTCCCTGTCTGGGTAGCTATGCCTATGACCACTATGTGTCCATTCCACATGGGGTCCAAGCATCTGCTTATCTGCCTGTTTGTGCAGCTCTGCCTTTGCCCACCATGTATCCGTTCCTCACTGGATGTAGGCATCTACATGTCTACCTGTCTAGGCAGCTCTGCCTGTGATTGCCATGCATCCGCATGGGGTCCAGGCATCTGCCTGTCTGCCAGTCTGAGCAGGTATGTCTGTGACCACTATGTGTTGTTCCACATGGGGTCCAGATATCTGCTTCTCTATGTGTTTAGGCAGCTCTGCCTGTGATTGACATGTATTTGTTCCGCATGGGGTACAGGTATCTGCTTATCTGCCTATTTGTGCAGCTCTGCCTATGACCACCATGCAGCCGTTCTGCATGGGATCCAGGAATCTGCTTGTCTGGGCCGCTCTGCCTGTGACCTTAGCGTCCTGTCTGTCTGGACCGCTGGTGCTTGCACCAACATCTGTCTCTGCAGGTAATTGGCCAAGTGTACCGGGACCATCATTGAGGTGCAACCAGTGAGCCCTTGGCTGAGTTCATCCCCACCATCAGGGGCTCTATGAAGAATGGGGCTCACTGAGTTTCCATCCTCTGGTTTAGCCCGAAGTCAAACCGGTTCACTTGGTCCAGTGGTATTACTTGCCACTGGTCCGTTACCTGCTGGTCCAGTTTCCTGCCATGTCTCTGTGAATGAAGTATTTGTTTTGGTCCTTGCAATGTTGTCTTGCCATGTGTTGTTTACCTGAGATGTTTCTTGGGTCGTTAGGACATAAAGGATATATTTCTTCCAGGTCTTCATCCGTCCTCTCTTGGTTCTTCTCCTTCCAGGTCCGGCAGCCATGTTTCCCATTCTGGCAGCAGCAAATCTAAATAATAGAACAAAACATTATAAAAGTTTTATTATGGAAAGAAGCTAACTGTGCCAGTGTCATCAAGTAAATCTATACAGAATACATTATTGCTTAGGGATAGGTTTGGCATCTAAGATTTAGACAATGAATCTTACTTGAAGCCCTTTTGCCACACCAATGTTACACTTACCAGAGATGTTTGTGGGTCCGCTGTTCTGGGTTCCTCCTATGTATCTGCCTGGCAATGGATGTTCTATTCCTCCTGGCATGGCTGGAGAATGGTGTTACACAGAGAGCAGGGTGCAGGGGTGATCCATGGGCCTTTGATGGTGAAGTCTACATCATCCCTCCTGCATTGGCGTATGGCCCAGCTGTGATGGACTTTCCTCTCTCTCTTCCATGCGCAATGGTCAGGATCTTGTGCCATGATCTAGGATTATACATCATAAATTATTATAATCACCACTAACTTTTAATCACAGTTTATAACTTTTACAGTATGCAACTAACCAGATCACAGGTTTCCCGGTTCACCCAAGCTCTGAATCCCATCCGGACGAGCATCTGGTTGCGCAGATCATGAAGCTGCTCCCTCTGGTTCATCCACATCAATCCGAGGGCCCAGGGGTAGATCTCCCATCTAAAGAACTCTTCCTCTTCAAACTGGTTTGCCAAAAATCTGGAAATAAGAATATGTTACAAGACAATGAGAAGAATCAGTACTGATATCACTTGTATTATTACAAAAATTATAATTTGTTCTGTTTTTATAAAATAAATATTAAATATATTAATACATTTTGGTACAGGATAAAAGAAACTCACAGACTTGGGAAGAAGTAAGTCCTGTATTCCTCAGTACGCAGGTTTGCTCTTCTGAAGTACGTGAGGACCATGGCCAGGAGATACTAGAGGGATGAGAAGCAGAGTTAGAGGTTGGTAATAGATTTCCTATATAAATACATTCTATTATACAGTACATATAGAAGTGTTCAGTATATATGTCCACAATCCTACTGCATCATACGAGGGGTTAGAAGTTGATGGTGAAGCATCTACTAATGACTATTATACCACCCGTTCATGGAGTGCAGTCTATCTCCGGCCTGTCTTCTGAAATCTGGAACATTTTCTGTCCCTCAGTTCAATACTACCTTGTCCGAGATCTTAAGGCAGCTGTCCCTGGCTAGAAAGGACTGGATGTGCTCGTCTTCTACAAAATAACATAAATGGGATTAGATCACTATTTAATTGAAATTTTTCTCAAATAACAAGATTACATTCATATACCATAGAGAAACAAGCTGTTACACCTCAGTGAGAAATCTTATTGCAATAAGCACTAGAGCAGTGTAGGGACAGGTCCGATATCCTGACATTTATGGGGCACAATTACAGAAGATACATATATGGCAGTAAAGCTGAAATCTAATCCAGGCTGTAGCTGGTGTAGACTTCAGTTTGTGGATAGCACAAGATGTGACAACTTATCCAGGGGCTTGTGCCTCCTAATAAATTTGCCACCTCTTACTCCCATCGTCCTCTTCTTATGACTGGTGTATGAGACGTTAATCTTTAGTAAATGTGTCCCGCTATGTCTGGCTTAAACCTACCAAGGAGTGAGAAGAAAGCAGCCCGTTCTTCTGGCTGCGGGATGTCATCATCTATCTTCTTCCTCTTCCTGGATTTTTCCGGTGAACTATGATAGAGGAAATATAGTACATAATACATTATTAGCCCTCATGCACATGGCTACATTATGCACTAGTTCTGAGCTGCTAGGAGTTGTAATGTCAGATGTCTGTGGACCTATGCTGTTCCTCAGTGTGTCTCTAGTTTATACCATCATGGAGGACGACCATGGCACTGTTATGGAGGTATGGTGAGGGTGTCTGGTGCTGACCTCTAGCTTCACAACATAATACCACAGCAGCACTAGAGGGACCTCAGTGCACATAAATGTATACATTTCTATTCACTGAGCTCGCCCTAGTGGTGGCTGCAAGTGAAAGTTGTATCATCTACTATATGAAAGGAAGCAGGAGATAACGATATGTATAGGGCAGATTTATAATATGTTGAAGATAGACATTGAGAAATATATTTTTATATTTTAAATTTTTTTAAAATTCCCCTCATTTTCTAGAGAGCAAGGTCGATCCACTTACAGTTCTTTCTTCCTTTTCCTAGCGGTTGCTTCTCCTGTTCTTCCTGGGAAGCTTAAAGAAAAAAAAAATGTATACATATATATTTGGATTGTGATTTTTTTTCTGATGAATTCCTTATAGAGAATGTCCACCATGCCTAAATATAACAGTCACACTTAGTCTCAAAGGCTTAAAAGGGTATTCCAGGATTATAACATTGATGACCTGTCCTCAGAATAGGCTATCAATATCTGAATATCTGATCAGTGGTGGACCAACAGCCTACAGCCCTACTGATCAGTTGTTTCACTGTAACATCTATGGACACATGTATATAAGATATGACAAACAATGTACATGGTGAGCAAAACTGGACTTTTCTGTGGCATAAAACTGACTTCCTCTTGATACATTCCCCCAATGTGTCTTCCTATAGATCCTGTCTCTCATTCTATAGTAAATGATCTATTACTATATATATTACCAGTGAGATAAACAATGGGGGGATTTATGAAATGGTGCACAGTAATAATGAATTTGGCTATGTGCGATAGGATATGGTCTATTAAAGTTATGCTCGGGGCTTGTCTGGCCTGGAGTTGTGACATTTTTTAATATTTATTGAATGTCGCATAAGATAAATGAGACTGAAAAAGTGATCTAATCTGGAAATTTACCCTTAATCCCAGACCATGGTTGAAAATGGTGCAGGGCGGTACAGGAGGCCAAAAGTCACTAAATTCGGTGCAACAAGCAAAAACCAAAACCACTTATGACATTTTAATGCCAGTTTCTGATGTACCAGTCCCCCTATGGGCTTATCTGTAGGTATACTCTACAAATATTCTATACCGTGTAATACCGTATTTTTCGCTATATAACACGCACTTTTTCCCCCCAAAAGTAGGGGGAAAATTGCAGTGCGTCTCTCACTTGTATGTTTTAGCTGTGGCACCCCCATCAGACCTCAGATCAGCCCACCCAGCCACATAATAATAAAATAAAAACCTCCTCTGCCTTCCAGGGCCGGCACTGCACTGTCCTGACTGCATACAGCGTAAGGACGTAGTGCGCGCACTATGACCTGATGCTGCACGCAGTCAGGTGACAGTGCAGCGCCAGCCTTAGAAGCCAGAGGAGCGCCGAACCCGGAGCGGAGCCATGCCACAAGACATGTAAGAGAGGTTTTTATTTTAATGTTATGGGGCTGGGTGGGCTGATCTGAGGTCTGATGGGGACACACTGGGCTGTTCTGAGGTCTGATGGGGGCACACTGGGCTGTTCTGAGGTCTGATGGGGACACACTGGGCTGATCTGAGGTCTGATGGGGACACACTGGGCTGATCTAAGGTCTGATGGGGGCACACTGGGCTGTTCTGAGGTCTGATGGGGGCACACTGGGCTGTTTTGAGGTCTGATGGGGGCACACTGGGCTGTTCTGAGGTCTGATGGGGACACACTGGGCTGATCTGAGGTCTGATGGGGGCACACTGGGCTGATCTGAGGTCTGATGGGGGTCTGATGTGATGTCCTGAAACTTATGGGGGGTCTGATATGAGGTCTGATGAAAAATATTTTTTTCTCATTTTCCTACTCTAAAATCTGGGGTGCATCTTATCTTTGGGTGCGTCTTATACAGTGAAAAATATGGTAATGACCACACACATATATATATTTGGGGTCCACACGCATATAGCATGGAAATTAAAGGGGTTTTCTGGGATTTACTACTGATGACCTATCCTCAGGATAGGTCATCAGTATCTGATCGGTGGGGGTCCGACACCTGAGCCCCGCCGATCAGCTGTTTGAGAAGATGCTTTTCCTGGGGCCCTTTCACATGACCGTATGTCCTCAGAGACGTACGGTCCATGAGTGGGCCATATGTCCCGGAGCGACATAGATCGTGCGCAAGGAGTGCACAGCATGATTGATTACTATGATGCTGTGCACGCCGGGCCGCCCGCAAGGCCATTGTCCCGCACTCATAAAATCGTATGAGTAAGGGACAATATTCCCGCGGGTGATGCATTGTGCTCCTAGCGCACAATCGATGCCGCTCCGGGACATATGGCCCACTCACGGACCGTATGTGTCGGAGGGCATACGGTCATGTGAAAGGGCCCTAAGCCAGTGACGTCATGTTCATCAGTCACGTGGCCTAGGAGCAGCTCAGCCCCATCTTTGTAAGCTGCGAGAAGGCCGCAGAGCTCACAGGAGCACCAGTATCTGTAGAAACAGCTGATCGGCGGGGTTTCCGGGTGTTGGACCCCCACTGATCACATACCGATGACGTATCCTGAGGATAGGTCATCAGTAGTAAAATCCCAGAAAACCCCTTTAAATTTGCATTATATTCATTATCTTTGAAAAAAACTAAAGAAATGTTGGTCTCTATGGAACCCGAACTGTCTAAGTACCACACCAAACTGAATTCTCCCTTATTCATCAATAATCTCCAGAGTAACGATGATATCATTCGCCTATTATATCTAAATTATAAAACGGTACAACTAATTATAACGAATCCTTTGTTATTAAAGATGAATATATATATATGGGTGTGTATGTGTATTGTGTATACATGTATGTTATTATTTATGCAAATATGTTATGCATATTAATTCATGTATGTATATATATGTATATGTCTGTATATGAATATGGATATGTGTGTATATGTATATATGAGCATGAATACATGTATGTATATATATTGATGCATGTATGTACAAGTATGTGCGTGTCTACACATATATTTGAATATTTATTTAATTACATTACTTAATGCTTATGTACATGTTTATATTCATGTATAATAACTGTATATTTAACTATTTAAATAACTCATATCGGCATGTCCAACCCACCTCTATCCCTCCTATTACTCTTAATACCACTTGAGTGGTTAATGACTAATATCATAATTTGTCGTTGATAATATATAAATATAAAATCAAAAGTATATATATAGATTATTAACAACCCAAATCCAAATATGTTATTATAACGACAAATTATTCTCCTTATTTACAACACTCAATACTACAATATCATTTAACCATACAGCTAACAAATAACGACCAAGAAACTGTTGTAAAAGTTGTTTATTGATCTATTGTTATATTCAACACATGAAATGTAAATGTAACCTTATAATATATCAAAAAACAATAAAAGTTTACTGATGAAAAAATATATATATATACAGAACCGGCTTAGTTACCCATAGCAACCAATCCAATTCCACCTTTCATTTTTCATAGCTCCTTTAGAAAATGAAAGGTGGAATCTGATTGGTTGCTATGGGCAACTAAGCCAGTTCTACTTTACACCAGTTTGATAAATTA
The DNA here is from genome assembly GCA_900303285.1 of Rhinella marina. Taxonomy (NCBI): domain Eukaryota; kingdom Metazoa; phylum Chordata; class Amphibia; order Anura; family Bufonidae; genus Rhinella; species Rhinella marina. The sequence goes on along the minus strand of ONZH01015595.1, from coordinate 150,631 downwards.
CCCAATATGTCTTTTATTTACTAAAAAGCATTTTATACCCAGGATCCACCATATTTATCCATAGACAACCATTTTGGTCCATATTTAACCAGTTGCCCAAGTTTGGTCATATTTCTCCATACTTATCATAGATTCTTCACATTAATCAATATTATCACCCAGGTTTCTCCACATTTATACACAATAACCTCAGTCCCTCCATATTTTGGATACTTTATAAATAAAATCCAGTAAATGTTGGTTTCTTTATAATACCGGTTCCCCTGTGGTCAGTTTGTGGGATGACATAAGTCAGCGATGCCATTGATCAGATGACGGTTTTTACCTCTGATGAAACGGTGTCAGTAGATATTTGCTCAGCGCGCAGATCCCCATCGTGGTCGCTTTCCAAAACGTCTCTTCTGATAATAAGTGAGGAGCCTCTTATCTCCAGTGAAGAAATCGTAGACTGGCACCAACTGAATTTTTCTTCCCTTCTTTGAATTCAAATCCTGCGATTCTATTGGTTGATGCTTGTGGCAGACGCCATGGTGATTCATGCAGCAGTAAATTTAAAGGGGCGGTACATTGTAATAATGTTAAACAGTTGTACAATAAATTACCATAATAGTCATCCTTATTGCTGTCATCCTTACTCCTTCTAATCTCATTGGTGGATACTGCCATGTTGTTTTCTTGTCTAAAGTACAGTAAGGCATACATTCATAGAAAGTCCCATAGCCTCTGTCCTCCATTAACCATCTAACATTTGTATGAAGATCTCTCCACTGAAATCTATGAGAATTACTAAAATAGCTAAACTCGGTTCTGCTACCATTTATCTGTAGTCATCTTTGTTCTGGTTTCATTTATATGTAGCAATGTCCAACACTTGGTTCTTTTACCATATCTGTGCATTCTGCTTGATTTTGTCACTAAACTTTACAACTGAGCTTGGCTATTTTAGACCATATCTTTGCTGTAAGCTTGATTCTTCTTCTATATTTATGTACTAGTACTGTATCTCTGCTGTAAGCTTGGTATTTATTGTACTTGTTGGTTAAAGGGGTATTCCCATCTCACAAATGTAGTTTGTATAGTTAGATATAGCCATACCAATAATATTACTAATAGAATGTATTTATATAAAATGTACCGTTTAGAAGATTCGCCTATTTGTATTTTCATTGTCCCACACACATCAGTCAGGCCATTGCCCCTAGTTACAGCCACCATGGCCATGTAGTAGTGGTGGTCGGCTTGCTCCTTTTCAAACCCGCTCTGAGGTAACTGCTGTATTGTGAACGCACATTGTATGCGGAGACACATGTTAGGGTACTTTCACATCTGCATTTTGGATGCTACCAGTCCAAAACACAATGGTCAGGATCCGTCCAAAACGCAGACTTTATAAACAGATTCTTCTCCATAGAGATGAATTGATCTTGGAACAGGACCCGTTTCTCTGCGTTTTGGAAGCCCAGACAAAAATTATACAACCCTAAAATGTGTCTCTGCATGCTCATGGAACGTGCGTTCACAACACAGCAGTTACCTCAGAGCGGGTTTGAACAAGAGCAAGCCGGCCACCACTACTACATGGCCGCAGTGGTCGTAACTAGGGGCAACGGCCTGACTGATGTGTGTGGGACAATGGAAATACATAAAGGCAAATTTTCTAAACAATACTTTTTATATAAATACATTCTATTAGTAATAATATTGGTATGGCTATATCTAACTACACAAACTACATTTGTGAGATGGGAATACCCCTTTAAATAGCACCAGCATACAGGGGTGGATTGGCCATAGACCTTACAGGGAAATTTCCCTGTGGGCCAATGCCCAGGAGGACGCCTGGGCCCAACTCACATACGGCCAGTGGATTTTTTGGGGGATGTATTTTGTGCTGCTGGCATTATTTTGTGATGGACTGTGGTATTTGACTCTGTTGGGGTTGGTATAATGTGCCACAATATGGTATTGCTGGCCCTACATTCCATCAACTTGGACCCAACTACAAAAGAGGGGCCACTTTTAGTATTTTTTCAGGGCCACTTTAAGTTGCCAGTCTGCCCCTGCCAGCATAGACCACAGCCCTGTACAGAGATATTTATCCTGTCCCTGTGATCTGTGTGCAGCGCTTGCTTCAAGCACTGAGTCTAAATGCTTATACAGGCATGGTCCTGTCAACATTACACTGCAGTGAGCTTAGTTCATTTGGCCAATTTTTTATTGATCTTGGTTCTCTTACTGTATCTGGGTGTGGAATCACTATGCCAACTAACCAGTTTGACTTAGGGCATTATCCTGGCAGTCCGCTGGTTTTCACCCTTTAAACTCTATACATGGAATTGGACATTACTGTAGGGGAGCCATCTGGCAGCTGCTTCTTGGTATAGTCCCTGTGTGGATGGCTGATGACCCACAGGGGTTAGAGACACAGGTGCGAAGCATCGAGGGGTCAGGTAATACTTTTAATCAGGAACATGCAGAGGTCAAGGCAGGCAAAGTATATGCGAATCCATGAAACTAGTCTGATGTCACTAGTCCATGAAACTAGTCCAAGGATTATATCCGTGTGACATTCATTTTGGATTGGTTGTTTTTCCAGACCCAATGAATTCAATAGGTTCATGTACCTCATTTGTGGGTATAAGCATGTTCTATCCTTTGCGGAACAGACCTATGGATGTGAAAAGCACACAGATATCTTCCATGTGCTTTCCGCATCCGTATATCTGTTCCACAAAAGTTAATGTCCTATTCTTGGCCACAAATGCGGACCACAGACCAATTAAAGTCAAGGGGTCCACAAAAAAAAAAGATTCAATATAGACGTCAAACGGATGTCATCCGTATTTTGTTGACCCGTGTTTGGCAGTCAGCAGAAGATCTTGTTATAACCACAACTTCAAGGGTTCCTACAATTCGGTGCTCTTTCTGGCGATACTAACTAATGGGAAGCTATTTCTGATTCTTTTTCCCTATCTCATATCTTGTTAGATGTAACTACTCTCGAAAGTGACAGTCCAACTTTTAAGGTAGATAATAAAGATAAATGAGAAGCTGTATAAAGCACAAAAATACTAAATTATAAATCCATAAATAATAATAAATGTACACAATAAGATACATGATGGTACCAGGACACAGCAACACCTAACCAGTTAGAATTACAGAACCCATTTCTCCTACCATATCCAGATATCTCAGGCTGTTGTTCAGTAGTTGGTCTGGAAATCCCTGTGGAATTTGTTAGACGGTGTCTGGTGCGGGTTCCTTGAAATATAAAGGATGAAAGTAATGAACTAGTCTATCCCTATATTGCCCTAAGGGCAGTACTATACTGGCCCTATGGACCTAAATATGGAGTACCCAATCTGGAACCTGTCCTTGCAATAAATAGCCCTAAATAGCCCTAATGTTAGTTCCATAAATGCATGTTTTGCAGTATATGCTGCTCATCAGGGGAAACTTGCAGACAATAGGCCTTAAATATATTCAGAGACCAAACAACAAGATAATAATGTAGGTCTTCATTCAGGGGCTGAAAGATGGAACACTAAACTGATGAAGTAGTGTCTTTACAAAATTATAGTTACCCTCTTAAGTGATTATTTAAAGGGCGTCTGTCAGCAGAGTTGACCTTTTGCATCTGCGCTTGTCAGCTGAAGACATCTGTGTTGGTCCCATGTTTTTATGTAGGTTACTGCTAGAGGCTCATTTGCATATATTACAACTTCACTTTTCTCAGCAGTGCAGACACATATGAACATGGGACCAACACAGATACCTTCAGCTGCCAAGTGCACATGTAACAGGTGTCAGTGTCATAGGTACATATCTGCTGACAGATGCTCTTTAACCCCTTCAACCCCGGACCTGTTTTCACCTTCCTGCCCAGGCCATTTTTTTCTAATCTGACATGTCACTTTATGTGACATAACTTTATATAACTTTGGAACGCTTTTACTTATCCAAGGCATTCTGAGATTGTTTTCTTGTCACATATTGTACTTCACGACAGTAGTAAATTTGTGGCAAAATATTTCATTTTTATTTATAAGAAAATACCAAATTTAGCAAAAATTTGGAAAAATTAGCAAATTTCCAAATTTCAATTTCTCTACTTTCAAAATACATAGTGATACCTCCAAAAATAGTTGTTATTTTACATTCCCCATATGTCTACTTTATGTTGGCATCATTTTATAAATGTCATTTTACTTTTTTAGGACGTGAGAAAGCTTAGAAGTTTAGAAGCCATTTTTCAAATTTTCAACAAAATTTACAAAACCATTTTTTTAAGCACCAGTTCAGATATAAAGTGATTTTGAGGGCTTACATAATGGAACCCACCCATAAATGACCCCATTTTAGAAACTACACCCCTCAAATTATTTAAAACTGATGTTACAAACTTTGTTAACCCTTTAGGTGTTCTACAAGAATTAAAGGAAAATGCGAAATTTCAAGATTTCATTTTTATGCAGATTTTTCATGTTAATCAATTTTTTTTGCAACACAGCAAGGGTTAACAGCAAACTAAACCTCAATATACATTGCTCTGATTCTGCAGTTTACAGAAATACCCCATATGTGGTGGTAAACGTCTCTATGGGTTTGTGGCAGTGGTCAGAAGGAGAGGAGCGCGTACAGATATTAGAGGCAGATTTTGCTAGAATGGTTTTTAGGCACCATTTTGTAATTGAGAGACCCTGACGTACCCCTAGAGTGGAAACTCTCAAAAAGTGACCCCATTTTGGAAACTACACCCTTCAAAGAATATATTAAGGGGGTACAGACCACTTTGACCTCTAAGCGTTTTACGGAATTTGGAAACACTTGGCTGTGAAAATGAAAAGTTTCATTTCTTCCAATAAAATGTTGCTTTAGCCCCAAATTTTTCATTTTCATAAGGGGTAACAGGAGAAAAGCACCCCATAATATGTTACCCATTTTCTCCTGAATATGGCAACACAACATATGTGGTGGTAAACTGCTGTGGGGGCACATGGCAGGACTCAGAATGGAAGGAGTGCCATATGGATTTTGCAGCACAGATTTTGAAGGATTGGTTTGCGGGAGCCATTGATTTTTATTTTTTTGAGTTATTGTCTTATGTGGGGCTCATTTTTTGCGGGTACCATTTTGGGGTACATAAGACTTTTTTTGTGAACAATAATTTTTATTGAGTTATAATAACAGTTTTACAAAAATATAATGCATCTGAATACAAAGTGAAGTAAAATAGGACACAGGCTTAGTTCCATCCAGCATTGAGGATCACAGAGAAGTCACACATTGCAAATATATATAACAATAATTCCTCTTGTATAAGAGGAGGGGTGGACAAGTATGTTGTTAAATCTTTTACTCTTATATGTGATAACATACAATAGCATTGTTAAGATCTGACATGGACCATTATTTTCTTATATAAGAATCTTTAGGAATTTCACAATGAGGGCAATTAAGCCAAATATCCCAATTGCGTAGAAATCTAGCCTTATTGTTGTGAGATGAAGCCCAAGAACCTTCGTGCCAACAATTATCGTTGATTGCTCTTACAATCCTGAGAATACCTGGGAATTGACCATTTTTCCAACAAAAAGCAATTTTATTACGAGTTGCAATAATAGTATGTAGAATAACACATCTCATATTATAAGGATATGAGTCAATATTCACTGAGAGTAATGCCAGTTCCGGTTTAGGAGCAATCGTAATTTGGCAAATTTTAGATAGAAATTAAAAAATCTGTATCCATAATTTGTTCACTATAGGTCAGCTCCACCACATATGGAGGTATGAGCCTGATGGGTCATGACATCTCCAACACGAGGAAGAGAAATTTGGAAAGATGCTATGTAAGGAGGAGGGGGTCTTGTACCATCTATAAAGTATCTTACGGGCGCATTCTAGGTGGGCTGCACATCTGGATACTTTAGAGATAGCTGTAAAATCTATTTGCCATTGAGCAGGTGAAATTAGCATTTGCAGATCTTCTTGCCATTTATTAAGTATATGTTCTAAAGGGTCAGATTTATAAATCTTGAGAAGTTGATATCCCTTTGATATCCCCCTATCAGATAATCTTGAGGAATGAAACCAATTATATAAATCGGATGAGTATTCATCATTAGAGAATGATCTAGGATTGAGAAGAAGATGACGGACCTGTAGGTATTTGTAAAAGTCAGCAGTGGGAATATTATAGAGTGATTTTAAGTATTCGAAGTCCACAAACACCTTGTTATGCCACATCTGTGATATTACAGTCAACCCTGACTCCTCCCATTGTTTTAGAGAAAGATCAGGTATAGCTAATTCACATATTTTTAAAGGGGAAGAGTAAAAGGGAGCAGGCAATAGTTTTTCTGATTTGGTAAGAATAGACCACAAATTCAAAATAGCTTTTAAGCAGATTAATGGCGGTAGAGATGAGATATTGAAAACACTATGAGCCAGAAGGTGGAGTGAGATGGGCGTTTCTCCTATCATTGTGGTTTCAATATCGACCCATTTTTTTATGGATGACCCCTGTATTTAGGTGTCGCAAATAATCTAAAATAATAGCTTTATAATAATGAAATAAAGAGGGAAAATTCAAGCCTCCCTTATTAAGAGGGTTGTGGAGAATGGTATGTTTAACTCTCTGTTTATATTTACCCCAAATGTGGCGATATAAGGTAGATTGCAATTTTTTTATATATTGTATGGGAAGTGGAATTGGGACATTACGAAAAATGTATTGAATCTTAGGAAGTACTATCATTTTTATTGCCGCCATTTTCCCCAACCAAGACAAGGAGTGAAGGTTCATGGAAGATAGACAGTTCTGTATGTCAGTATATAAAGGAATGTAGTTAAGTTTAAATAATCCACTAGTCGGATAAGTTAATTTGATACCTAAATAGGGAAGGGCATTATCTGACCAGGTGAATCCATATAAGGAGGATATTTTCTGTTTAAATGCAGAGGAAAGACCTAGACTGAGCATTTGTGATTTGCTAACATTAACTTTATAGTAAGAAGCCGAACTAAATTTGTGTATTATGTTTTGGATGATTGGAATGGAGGTCATGGGATTGGATGTTGCAATTAAGACATCATCGGCAAAAAGTCCAATTTTATGGTTTTGAGTGCCTAGTTGAATACCTGATATAGAAGAGGAGGATCTAATATGTTCTGCAAAAGGTTCCATGCATAAAGCAAATATCAAGGGGGACATTGGGCATCCCTGCCTGGTACCATTTTTTATATTAAATTGAGAAGATAGAAAGCCCGACGAATACACCATAGCGCAAGGTTCTGAGTATAAAGCCATCACTGCTGACAAAAAGAACCCTGTGAAGCCAAATTTAGATAAAGTTGCCTCCACATAACCCCAGTGAATTCTGTAGAACGCCTTCTCCGCATCCAATGAAAGAAGCAGAGAAGGCGTCCGAGAAGAATGCGCTACATCAATCAAATCTATAAAACGTCTTGTGCCATCAGACGATTGTCTGTGTTGAATAAATCCTATCTGATCACTACCAATGAGAGAAGGTAGAATAGTCACGATCCTCTCAGCCAAAATCTTTGCATATAGTTATAGGTCCGAGTTTAAAAGTGAAATGGGTCTAAAGTTAGAAGGCGAGTCTGCCGTCTTGCCGGATTTTGGAAGTGTTATAATGATAGCACGAAGCATATCCTGAGAAATTTGACCTCGGTTTGCTAGATAGTTGAATGTTCTTACTAAGTAAGGAGAGAGAATTTCGGAATAAGTTTTATAATATTCATTGGATAGTCCATCAGGACCAGGGGTCTTATTAGGTTTAGAAGAATGAATAGCTTTAGATATTTCAGTCAAGGTAATTTCAGAATTTAAGGCAATACATTGGTGAGGGGAAAGTGAAGGGAGAGAGATTGTGTCTAAAAAGGCATTAATAGAATCTAGATTGGGTTGAATAGTAGATGGGGAATTCTCCAAATTATATAGTTCTGTGTAGTATTTGGCGAATTCCTCCGATATTAGCTTAGGGTTATATACCTTGTTTCTGTTTTTGTCGTATATGAATGGGATTTTAGTTTTTACTTCTCTTTTTTTGACTCTTTTAGCTAAAAGTTTAGATGCTTTATCTCCCTGCCAATAGTGGTCCGTCTTTAGTTTGCGAAGATGAAGTTCATAGGTATTATGCAGGTGTAAGTAAAGGTGGTATCTCGCCTCTCTCAGTTCCTTCTCTATTACTGAGTCTAAAGTGCTCTTGTATTTTTGTTCTAAATCGTGTATAGTATTCAGTAGTAGGTCAGTCTTTTGTTGTCTCAGTTTCTTTTGCATGGCAGCATGTTTGGGAAAATGGCCTCTAATGAATGCTTTATGAGCATTCCATATAACAGGATCTGAGACAGAGTCATTATCATTGAATTGAAAGAATTCCTTTAGAGAACTATTAATATCTTGTTTTATAGAACCGTTTTGGAGCAAAGAATTATTGAGTCTCCAAGGGGATGTAAACGGAGCATTATACTGGTCTTGTATGTATAAAACTACCGGAGCATGGTCAGACCAGGTAATATTAAGGATCTTGACGTATTGCACCTTTTGTAATAGCCACCTATCTGAGATAAAGAGATCAATCCTGGAGAGAGATTTATGGGGATTGGAGAAGAAAGTAAAATCTTTCTCATTGGCATGATGTGATCTCCATATATCAAATAAACCCTCTTCAAATATTAAATCTGAAAGATATGCGGTTTTATTCCTAGGAGGGGGGGAGGAGATCTATCCAACAGTGGATCAGGTGACATATTAAAATCTCCACATATCAGTAATAAGCCATAATTAAGAGTTTTAGCCTTTAGAAGTATGGTTTTAATAAACCTCAGAGGGTGCTTATTAGGGGCGTATAGGTTTACAATAGTAAACGGGGAACTGTTAATGGTACATCTAATAATTATATATCGGCCATTGTCATCTATCAAAGATTCATGGCATTGGAAAGAGACAGAGTTTCTGTATTGTAATGCATTGACTGTAAGTGTATTACTGATAGTAATACACTTCCAGCTCACTGCCTGTGAGATCCAGGGGCTGGATCTCACAGGCTTCCGTAGATGGCAGCCGGATGCCTAAGGAAGGCATTCGGCTACCATCCAAGCCATCCGGTCCATGTCACAGCAGCGGTTTTCACCGTTGCCGGCGCATTCAGCAGGGGTCCGGCAAGTGGGCACAGCTGGACCCCCGCTGCTGATTGGGCGGGCACAGCTCCTTCACCCGCCCGATCAGCGCGCCGTAGTACTACGGCGCTGGACATCAAGCCCCTTCACACAGCGCCGTACTATTACGGCGTTGGGCGTGAAGGGGTTAAAGGATGCTGTTGCAAACTGGAAAACTCCTTTAAAGATTCTGTAGGGGTAATGTGTAGGTATCTTAATACTTTTGTCTATATAGTGTACGTACAGAGATTGGTTCTGGCACTCTATCTATCTTTTCATTAATCTTAGTACTGGTACCACATCTATGCACTGAATCTAATTATCATCTATTTATATACTCACCTTGGTGCTGTTGTCATATATACACTACTCACAAAAAGTTAGGGATATTTGGCTTGTGGGTGAAATTTCAGGATGAACCTAAAATGCACTCTAACCTTTACAGGTGAATAGAGTTGAGCGAACGTGCTCGTAACGAGCACTGTAGAGCTCGGATCCCCTGCGCTCGTATGGGCGCAACCATCCGGATCCGTCCTCCTCACCCGACTGCAAGTCAGTGGGGACGGATCTGTTTGGTATGACACACTCGTGTGTCATACCAAACGGATCCGCCCCCATTGACTTACAGTCAGGTGAGGACGGATCCGGATGCCGGCGGCCATGCGAGCGCAGGGGGATCCGAGCTCTACAGTGCTCGTTACGAGCATGTTCGCTCAACTCTACAGGTGAACTTAATGTGACCTTCTCTAAACTTTTGAACGCACATGTCCAACTGTTCAAAGTTTCAGTACGTTTTGCATAACTTGCTGTTCTCTAACAAGGAGCTTATTGGCAAAATTCATAACAGGTGTTTGATCCATGAATCGCCCAACTAATTTACTGGTTCAATTAGAATTGGTATTTAAACAGTCCTCCTCATCATGCTGCTCACATTTTGACATCATGAGACCAAGTTGACACCTAACAATTGATCAACAGTACCTCAGCATTATGAGGTTTCAAGCAGGATGTTCTCAGACAAAAGTGGCCACTGAGCTTAGAGTTTCAATGCACCAGCTCATCGAGGTTGCATCATTAGGGAATGGCTGCCGGAGACTGGGGTTCCTCAAATGGAGTGGCCTGCACTTTCTCCAGTCCTGAATCCCATTGAAAACCTATGTCGCTGTGTAGAGGCTCGTAACTCTGTATCCCAGAACCTCAATGAACCTCAATGATCTTCAAGAAGAGTGGGATGCCATGTCTCAGCAGACTGTAATTGCTGCTCAAAGCCACATGACAAGTTTTTGAGACATTGACACTTTTTTGTGGGGGTATACCCACCACTGTTGTTGGCTTTTGTTTCAATAAATTGTTTGAGATGAGGAAATCACCATTGCATGCTTCTACTTAAATGCCCTACTTTCATGATATAATATCACTGTAACGTGAACTTTTCACATTTTCCATAAATTTCACCCGAAAGCCAAATATCCCTAACTTCTTGCAAGTAGTGTATATGTACTGAGCTTACTTCTAGTAACTAATTTCTATTCTGCACTTATGCCCTATGTGTGGTGTTTTATATGTATGCTATGCTTGTTCTATCTATTTAGTAAGTTTGGTTCTGTAACCATATATATACTATGTACTGACCTATGCTTGGATCCATCATCATATCTCCATATTGAGCTTGGTTATCATACCATACTTATGCCTTAAATTTGCTTCTATTACTGGCTCTAGGCAGTAAGATTTATTCTCTCACTTGCTATTTCTATGTCCTATGTTTGGCTCTTTTATTACACATTATGTACTGTATGCAGTAAAGTTTATTTTAATTGCCAAATGAATAACAATATATTTTTTTACAAATGGAAACAATGTTGCATAACAGTGGCGTACATAGAGAATTAAGGGGCCTATAGCAAGGATCAAACCAGGGCCCCCACACAGAAGAGAAGGGTTTCGGCCTAAACCCCTTTCAGGGACCCTTGGGCCATTTTTCCACTGCCTCATTTGCTAAAAGTTGTCCTGACCAAGTTTTCATCCCCAGTAGAAGAGGAGATGATCCCAACTGGGCCCCCTCTTGTCCTGGGCCCCATAGCAGTCGCGTGGTCTGCCGCTATGGTAGTTATGCCCCTGTTGCAAAATAACTAATATATAATTGTAATAATGAATCAATATATAAGTACAAATGTTAAAGGACCTATTCATTAATAATATTTTATGGAGTATTATCAATTAATATTCATAAATAGGTGTAACTGGCTCTCGCTAGCTCCGCCTATTTATTTCCTTTACTGAAGTCCGTTCCTTGCACGCTGAAGCTACCTTGTACTATTGTGCCTACAAAGACAATGTAAACGGTACTTTAAATAATAAAAAGGATTTATTAAAAAATTCAATGTCTACAGTCTACTTATTTATACTATATCCATATATATTTATGTAAACGTCTTATAAATATATATGTACAGTATATAGTCGCACAATAATACAATATTAAAAAGCTAACTACACTGCACACTTCCCGAGAGTAATTCCACCCTCAAGCTATCTAAAGCACGCTAACACATACACACTTAAATTGCAGCACCCTCCCAAGCCTAAACAAGGGGTTAATTTCAGGGATAAAACGGTGGTGGTATAGTAGTTTATAAACCGGTGGTATAGTGGTAGGGGTTTATGAAGGGGTTAATGAAATCATTGGTGTTCAGGGATACTCAGCCATCCAATGCTCGTCTCCAGGGGTCAACTGCTCATTGTAGGGGATGATCCTCGCTTCTATAGTTACTCGTTGTAAGGGGAAGACTCTCTCTTAGTTCCTTCTTGAAGGGGCTGCACGGCTCAACTGAAGAGCGCAGGGCGATCGGGGTTTTTAAACCCGATCGCCCACGCTCTCACGCTGCCGGTGTGTGTGCTTGCGCGCACGCTCCGGCAGCCGCATGCACCTGGGCCGGCGCGCTGAAATGACGTCAGCGCGCCAGGCCCGAGCACACAGGAATTCACAGGCGGCGGATCTCTTTGATCCTCCTGCCTGTGAATTTCCCTCCTATCTCCGGCACCGATCGCCAATCACAGGTCATAGCGGTGTCATGCTCCCCTTGCAACCATTTGACCATTTGTCATCACACAAGAGGAGTCTGACACCACCGTGGCCTGTGATTGGCTGCGGTGATGTCAAACCAGATGTTGATATCACCGGAGCCCCGAGGAGTGTCGCATCAGGGAGAGGAAAGAGCCACTGCCGGGAAGCAGGTAAAGAAACTTCCCTTTGCAGATCCCATGGAATGGGGAGGGGGGGTGTGCTCATTCATCGTGTAATTTGCAGCACCTTTACACCACCAGATAATTGCTATGAGCATTCGTACAATTATCTGGAGCATGCTTTGTTCTCTTTTTTCTACCCCCATTTCCTAAACTAACATTCTGTCTAAATTCTGTGATAAAGCTATTTTGTGAGATCAATATAGCTGCCTGCTCTCTGAATGAGCAGATTACATCATCCCACAGAAGTCTATGGAGAGTAGTGAGTAGTAGTACAGTGAGCAGAGAGACACAGACATGATAAAGCAGCCAATGTCCAGCTGTATCTTCCTCCAAGTGCTTCATGCACATCACTACTGCTCAGTACTTCTCTATAATGTCCTAGACAGTGATTCTGAGTGAGTGAGAGAAAGGGAGCAGATTTCCTGTCTCCATGTGTACTCTGTGGGCAGATTTAATACCAGGTAATCTTTATACACCAACTCTTGGAGAACTGAAAATTAGAGATACGGAATATCATACACAGCAAAATAGTGCTAAAAATGTCAGCTACAAGTTATATAATTATCATACATAATATATACTCATTTGGCAGCGTGTTCTGAAAAATTATCTGAAATGACAGGTACACTTTAATTATTTATGACTTATTCTTAGGATAGATAATCAATATCTGACTCCAAGCAGCTACTGGTTGGGGCTGAGGCACTCATCTGAGTGCTGTGGCCTCTTACTTGGACTGTGAGGTCATCCATCGTTCACATGGCCTTTGTGCAGCTCATTCCCATTCAAGTGAATGTACAATTTACAGTGCTGGGCTTGGCAAACTAGAGGCCTCTCAGAACTGGCGTACCCAGAGTCAGACCCCCACTGATCAGATATTAATGGCCTCTCCTGAGGATAGGTTGTCAATATTTAATTGCTCATTGTCACTGGTTATTGATTTGTTGTTCTATGTTGTCATAAACCCGGGATTAAAGCATTCTGTGCTATCAGCCTGACTTTGTCAAGTACTCTTGAATTCTTTGGGATGTTTTATTATTTGCCCAAAGGAATTGTATTACGTTGTTAATAATTGAACAACTCCACACAATGCAGAAAATATGAATATGTATTATTCTACTGTTTGCTGCTTATTTAGTGCTGTAACATATATAAAGTGCAAGTGAGAAATACCTACTGAACATAAACATTGATTTACATAGAAAACTAGCATAAGGCAGGGCATGGTGGCATATTCCCTGTTCTGCGACGTCAACAACTGTTTTGAACAGCCAAAATATTGTGTGTACAATGTGTCTCTCTATCTATCTATCTATCTATCTATCTATCTATCTATCTATCTATATTACTGTAAGGAAAATTGTAAAAAAAAATTTAAATAACGAAGCGATGAAATGACACAGTCCACAGATTATAACAGCAACAATATGCCACAGCTGAGTATTAAAAGAACTTAGTCGCTCCGAATGGAAAGTACATTTTGTATATGCCAAAAGTGTAAAACAACAGCGAAATACAGAAATAATTACCTGACTGCTCTTAAAGAAAATGTCATCTCCTTTTTTTGAGAGGCTTCTCGGCAGTAATGCATGTTTGTATTCAAAAGACATTGTGGCTGCTAGGCATAAAAGAGCGCAGTTCGTGTGGCACTAGATTACATTTGTAGGGCTATTTATTCTTCCTGGTGAATAGTCCTATAGTTTAGTTTCCATAATAATAAGTAATATAAATAGAAAAAGGAGACAGTGAAAAACATAACAATAGAAGACAGGAGCAAAGATCAAAATGCAACCCCTCCCCGACCCATTATGGGGTGCCTTTTGCCAGAAGGGTCTGGTGTTTGTTTTCTCCTCCACACTTCTTCTAATTTTTCTTTCTTTTTTTTTTTTTTCTTGTGGACCTTGCTATTTCTAAGGCTACTTTCACATCTATGTTGTACTGTCCAGTTTTAAGATCCGGCATAGTGTCTCAAAACCACAGCACAACGCTTCCATTTTGTTCCCATTGATTGTCAATGGGGACAAAACTGAACAAACTGGAACGGAGTGCTCAAGAATGCATTCCATTCCGGTTTGTTGCCTTCCCATGCCGGACATAAAATCACTGCAAGCAGAGTTTTTGTGTGCAGCATGGAAAACTGAAGAAGCCGGATCTGGCACCAAAAACCATGTAAGTCAATGGTGCCAGATCCAATTTTTTTTTGACACTTAAAAAAACGATTTTGGCATCCAATGACTTTCAATTGTGTTAGTGCTGGATCCAGTTTCTTCATTTTTTATATAATACAACCAGTTGTATTATTATAACAGAAGCATTTTGCAGTGGTCTTGAGATCCCCTGCCACATCTCAAAACCTTACAGCAAAAATGCAGATATGAAAGAAGCCTAAGGGTTCTGTACCAACCATATTTTATAGAGCTCTGTAGTATGCTCTTCATCTGTAATTCCTCCTGGAAATATATGAATAAATTGAAAACTAGGTCTTACCAATCCCAGTGTCAATGGATTAGGCACCAACATACTCTCACACTGTCCAATCAGCGCTTACAATATCAGACTGTAGAGACACATCCTGTTGACCCGAGGAATGCCCAGCTATCAATATATTTCCAGGAATTGTTATTTACTTACTTAGGCTCCTATTGTAGATTACTCTTCAGAATGTAGAGAACAATAAATCAGTGAAGTTACTGTGTAGATTGCTGCCATTTTCTAATGTAATTTGCTGGTATAGTTTAGAATTCATTTTTCCATCAATAATAGAAAGCCATCATGGCCCAAATGTTGTTGCCCATGTTTTACAGATGTGATAAGGTTTTTATGCTCGAATGCAGTGTTTTCCTTCCTCCAAACATAATGCTCCTTGTCTATTTTGGTCTTATCCATCCACAAAACCTTGAAGGAGATTTATCAAGACTGGTACAAAGTAACGCTGACTTAGTTGCCCATAGCAACAATTTAGATTTCATCTTTTACTTTTCAGAGCTCTTTTGCAAAATTAAAGAATCTATCTGACTGACTGCCATTGGCAACTAAGTAATTTTTCCTTTGAATCTGTCTTGATAAATCTCTTCTATTGTTCCAATAGCCTTCTGGCCTGTCCAGGTCTTTAGCAAACTGCAGATGGCCTGCAATGTTCTTTTTGGAGAGGCTTTCTCCTTGCAATCCTGCCATGCACACCGTTGTTGTTTAGTGTCCTCCTGATGTTCCTCCTGGTAGTTAATGTGAGAAAGGCCTTTAGTTGCTTAGGGGTTGCCTTGGGTTTCTCTGTGACCTGGTGAACTAGTTGACCACTCCAGGGGAGGGTAATAATGTTCTTGAATTTCCTATATATGTACAGTCCAAACCCTTTAGAGATGGTTTAGCATTTGCCAGCCCGATAAGCATCAACAAATCTTCTTCTGAGGTCCTCAAAAACCTCCTTTGTTCGTGCCCTGATATACTTCCACAAATGAAGATCAGACTTTGTCACATCTGTCTTCTTTAAATAAAGCAGACCACCTATTCACACTTGATTGTCATCCGATTGACAACACCTGACTTTAATTTCACTTTCGAATTATCTGCTATTCATAAAGGTTCAAATACTTTTGCCAATCAGACATGTGATATTGGATCATTTCCTCAAAAAAAGGCTAATATTTCGACTCTTCGTGTCCTGTAAAGGCAAGTGATAGTGTTAGATTCCCATCTGTAGAAACCACCTTGCCATTGATAGATGAACCCAACATAATTTTGATCAAAATGTGCGCAAAGACTTTCAAATATTCTTGTATTGTAAGTAAAACAGTAATGCAAATCAAATTTATCCATGTTTCCATAATGTGTCTGAGAATGGAGCAGTGTGCTGCTGCATATACTGTAGTGTATGTTTGCTTTTGCATTACAGCCGTGGTACCATGCACATGTTTGGAGGTGCTGGTCTCAATTTTTTTTCATGCAACTTGATTGGTGGTGGTCTATGCTCTTTGATTCCTAGCAATGACATCTTCTAACATAACTCAAATGTGTAATAGAGGGTTGGCAAACCTGTTAATTTGTTCTTACATACACTGTCTATATAGCACTTGCCTTCCAGATGGTTTTCCACGCTTTCCAATCCCAAACCCTCTTGTGAAATGAATCTTGAGTAGAATGGGACTAAGGAAAATGTGTTCCAGAATGGGTATATGCAGAGGTTTTGTGGGAAAACATAAAGCTGGGCTTTAAAGTCTTGCTAATATGGTTACAAATGAGGTTAGGTTTAAAAATATGATGATATGTGTGCTGATTAGAGATGACCAAATCAATTCCAAACTAATTTAATTCACATTGAATTTCCCAAAAATGTGGATTCCAGCTGAACCCAAATCTGTTGCTTTTCAATTTAGACAAATCTCTCAAAATGAGGGCTACCATTTTACAGGCTGGAAGACAGAGAAGAAGGCATCTGTCACCAAAAAAGGATAATCTGTAGGCCATGTTTTAATATAAATTAGAAAAATATAGTGATGTGTGTTTTAAACAGGCTGTTTGCTACCATTAGCTTCCACGTGTTTACCTGTAGCCATATATATTGCTTTCACTGTTATGTTAAAGGGGTTGTCCCACGAAAAATATTCTACAGTTTTCAAACCAGCACCTGGCTCTGAATACTTTTGTAATTGCATGTCATTAAAAATTTTGAATAGCTACTGAGTTATTCAATAAAATGTATCTCTATAGGACCACTTAATTTCTTATTTCTTTGACCTATTCACAGAGCAGGCCGCACATGCTCAGTTTCAACTTTTAACTGCCTCCTGAGCTGTGATAGGGAGAGCTGAGACACGCCTCCTTAGCTGCAGCAGAAAAGACACTCCCCTGAGCTGTCAGCTTGATATAAATCTAGGAGAGAAATGGATGGGGAGATCTCTGGATCCATGTGAGGTACAGGGCTGGTTCTAGCTTTGTTAGAAAGAGGTTGTCATGTACTATAGGATGTATGATTTTTATTTTTTACATTATTCGTGGGATAACCCCTTTAAAGAACTTGAAGAGGTTGACTTTTCAGGGAAATCTGAGCCATTTCGATTCTGGTCAAATTTATTTGTACCTGAATCTATTAGACTGATAAATTTGTGCAAATCCAAAATAAATGTCAAGAAATTCACCCATCTCTAGCACTGACATAAATGTATATGGAATGATTGTATAAGAAGTGCGTGCGAATGGGATAATCCCATCAAATTGATTCACAATTACTGACTTTTTGAAACATATCTCTATATGAAATTTAGCTCAGAAACACAACCATTTCTATTCATTGAGAGTCATTTTCCTTGCAAACTTCATTTTCTGGATGTAATACCTTACACATTTATCATTATGCAAACCATTATTAGTTATGAATCATGGAGATGACATTATGACTTGTATTATATTTCCATCAGTGCTGGTAATGAGTAATCTAAGATGCCACACCTATTATAACATGTGCACGTATCATCTCACTGTAATGATCAAGCCTGCACCTGCTGTATTTATGTATCTTCTTTATCTTATCCACACATTCCAACCTACTGAATAAATATAAAAGACTTAATGTGTTATACCACTGACCTTTTTTGGCATATGCACTTGTTCATACTCCCACCTGAACATCACATACATATCAGCTTGTTGGATAACCCATGTTAATGTGGACATAGGCCCCTTCGTATGCAATAACAGCCTCCAGTCTTGGAAAGACTTCTCTACAGTTTGGATTGTGTCTGTTGGAATTTGTACCCATTCAGCCAAAAACGACAGGGTTGTGTGCAGTCCTTTTGTCACAAATCAGTGAATGTGAACCCACTGTGCCATGTGACCATTCTCTTCTAAAGGCATTATCTAAGTCAACCTTTTTCTGATGGTGGGGAGAGACTTTCCTGAGGGGAACACCAGGCAACAGTGCAGGACAGAAGGATGAGACAAAGAAGAAGTCGAACAAGCAATGGGTCAGGGCAGGTGGCTCAGGTACAGGTCAGGCAATCCGGGTCAGCAACAAGATAGGCGAGACAGGGCAGATAAGGATCAAACAGGAAGGGAAGTCCAGAAAATAAGCACAGGTCAGGAATGCAGGAACAGAAGCACAATGAGAGCAACCTTTGAAGGACCTTTGAGGTTCAGGCACCTGGGAAGGGGGCTGGACCACTTATATAGATGCAGGATGACTGGGATTGGTCACACAGGTCACATGTGTAAAACCTATGGTATAAATCACAGAAAGTGACACACGCCAGCCCTTAACAAGGTGCCAGAGGGAACAAGCTGGAAGGCATGCTGTGTTCAGGGCTGGAAGGAAACCATGGAGTGGATTCTAGGAAGGATGACACCTGCAAGAACAGAGCCCAGGACCAGGGCAGTGAATGGGAAGACAGCAGGAGCAGATCACTGCAGCTACCTGCCCTGCAATGCAACCAGAAGTGGACAATGACGGAGGTGGCCAGGGAGGACAGTGCTCACCCGAATATGGAGCCCGGGACCGCTGAAGTGAGTAGGCGAACATTGGCGGTCAGCAACTGTCATTACACCACTCAGGTTCCTTCACAACAAACTCATTAAGCCATGTCTCTTTATACCACACTTTGTGCTCAGGGGAATAGTCATGCTGGGACATGACAGTTCCTTGTCACAAAGTTGGAAGCATACAATTGTCTAAAATATTTTTGTATGCTGTAGCATGAACATTACCATTCAATGGAAACAAAGGACCTAGCCCAAATTTTGAAAAATAACCCCATACCATTATCTACCCTCCTTCTACTTTTATAGCAGATACTATGTATTTCAGTAGGTAGCATTTCCTGGGCAATAGCTAAACTGAAATTTGTTCATCACACTGCCATTATTCATTACCACAGACAACAATTTTCCAGTAATACAGAGTCCAGTGGAGGGTGCTTCACACCACAATGCTTGGCTTTGCATATGATGATGTTTGGCTTGTGTGCAGATGCTTAAACATGGAAAACAATTTCATGAAGCTCTTGTACTGATGTCGCTGAGGCAGTTTGGAACTTTATAGTGACTGATGCAACAGATTATGTGTTTTTGTAACCACCATGTGGCTTCAGTACTCAGCGGCCAGATCTAGCAAATCAGAAATTTCACAACTTAACTTGTGGCATAGATGGTATCCCATGACAGTGCCATGTTTAAAAGGGTTCTCCAGAATTTTTTTTACAGATGACCTGTTTGAGCTTCTCACAGCTTACCAAGCACAGCATCATACATTGTATAGTGGCATTCCCCTCTAGTTTCATTGGTTCTAGGGAAGATTAACTCCATTATACAACACAGTATGAGGAACATGGAGATTTACTAAGCTAATTTGAACCAAAAACTGACAAACATGCTTTGCCCCAATTTATTTAGCATTTTACACACTTTTTGTGTCTTGTTCAACAAAAGGAAATGAATTAGCGGGAAAGGAGTGTGGTTTTGTGAGAAGGAAGCATGTCCTAAGATTTGCTGATGTGCACCAAAAGTTTTCTACAAAGTCAGCCAACCAAGTGATGGTACAATTATACATTTGTCCAAAGATGCGGCAAATTTATCATCCAGACTTAGTCACTTTGATGACACTGTCTAAATATTAGACAGAATTAGTAAGTGCGCCCCAGTGACTTAATACAGAGCACCATAGTCTCCATGTGGTTCTTTAAAGGGGTTGTCCAAGTTATTTTTTTGTTCTTTATATGTTTCTAACTTGTCAGGTATAACAACTTTCCCATATACTTTGTGTTTCTAAAGCTGCTGGTTTCTCAGAGTTGACTGAGGGTCACATGACCTGTGATGTCACCTTATCTCTCTGCTCTGTGATGTTTCCTTCACAAGCCTCAGAGTTCAGATAACAGTCTGTACACGAGAGGTCACTGGCCACGCCCCCTTTCTTTGCCGGGCTCCTGCTATCTGCTTTCTTCCTGGTTTCCTTCAGATAAAACATTAACCCCTTCAGCCAGAACACACTGAGGGCTCAAGGCTTTATAAAAAAACAGTAGCTGCAGCAGTGAGAGGAGACAAATGCTGGGCACAAGAGCTGTAGAGGAATTGTATTGTACAAGAACAGGTAGGGAGAAATTTCTGTGTGTATCAGCAGTGTCATTGTACAGCTGGGACTTGTAGTCCTGCACATACAACATGCTGCTGAGTATTCCAGCAGGCAGACATGTCACTCAGCACTTGTATTCATTTCCATTTGCAGAGAGGGGGGAGAAGGGGGAGGGGCTGAGATTGTTGTTATTGCATGTAAACAAAGACCAGAAGAGAACCAGGGAAATTAGGAAATATGGATTTTTTTTGCCTAAAACTTGCTTAACTTAGTTATATATTGCTGCCCATCAGATTTACAGTGCTATATATTTTTTGTCATAACTCGGACAACCCCTTTAAAGCTTCCAAGCAAATAGCTCTGCTATGTGCTTGAGGCTTTATAGATATGTGTGATCTCACTGTAAGTATATTGGATAGTACTCTAATGAGTATGGGGCACTCTCCAAAAGCGATCAGGCATCAAGCAACTTATTTTCATATATCCATTGAAAGAAAACCATGACAAGTATGCACGTTTAGGCTGGGGCTACTCGCTGACTATGGTCACGACTTGTTGTAGCTCAACTTGTAAATTGATGTGACCGCAACCCCAGTAGCAGTGTCTGCTTTTTTACATTTCTACAGTTGCGGCTACTTGTGAGTCACTCTGCAACCCTTATTCACTTCTATCAGGTTTTGAGGCTGCAATGCTACACAGTGATCTTTGGTAACGTGAGGCAAAGTATCCGTGTAGCCCCAGCCTTATGGTGGAGTCAGGGGAAATAGCTGTTGTCTGAACTAGTGTCTGAGTGACAGCTGTCTCATGTATGGGCAGTATTTCTATATTTTCTTTGCAAGCAATGTATATTTAAATCAGAGCTGAGCAATTCCAGAGAACGCTGTGATGATGACACAATTGCAGTCAGTAATGATGTTTTAATTATTTTAATCAAAATACCATTCGATTTTATAATGAAGTGTGCTTACAAGAATCGTACCCGTTCCTATAATTAGTGCTATTAATATCTGACAGTCACTGTTGCAGCACTCTCCTCATTTCGGTTGATATCTCAGCTATAGTTCCTTATATATGACATCTGTCTACCACTGACTGTTTCCGCTATATTTTGTTGCGAGAGCGACAATGAAATATCTGTTTAATCTGTTAAAAATCAGTTTATCTGTAATGTTTCATGGACATGTATTTGGCAAACGGTAACAACCTACTGGAGAAACTAGATGGTGTGTATCTTCTCCCTCTAGTTCCTTCTTGTTTTAGGGTGGGACCATTACTAATACTAAGATTTAGGCAGTGCCAACCTAGAATAGACAGGCCAAAGCTGCGCCAAATTTATCACAGTGCCTGATGCACTGCCTGCTGCATAGACTGTCCAGTCTGGCTTCAGTGATGCACTACTGAGACTAGTGCAGGTTGATCCCGAGAGTTGCCCTGTTTTCTCCTGAAACCAACAAACCCTTTAAACCCATCAATAAATGTGGCACACTGCATGTACACGAGAAGTATGACTCAATTTGTAGTTTTAAAAGTGAATTGAGGGTGAATGACTGGTGAAGGAGGCAGGGGAGAAGAGGAAAAGACTTATACAGTAAATGGAGACAGTGGCATTTTTTTTAATAAGATATATTACAAAGTTCCTTTAATTAAGTTGTACTATTGATTAATGCAAAGTTAGTTGAAAGTATTCCAGTATTCATTTAAATATATTTAAGTATTTTGTTTAAATTTCCCAGTGCTCCTCAGTCCTCCTGTGCAGTACCTGTAAAGCATTACTGTCCAAAGCTCAGTTATTTACTGTAACATTTTAAGCCAGAAGATGATATGGAATAGCTGCTTGGTCCCCCTGTGTCCATTAATGGTCTTCAATGCTCCACCTTTTTCTATGAACTCCTTGACAGGTAATAATGAGTTGCTTACAATTGTGACAGTGCCATCACTGTAAGAAAGGTCCTGGAAGAGCTGTGGTGAAAAAAAAATGGATCACAGGTCCTTGAGCAGCTTTATTTATTTTCTCTGCTTCCAACAGCAATGAGGACAGAGGAATAGATTCTTGTGAACAGTAGGGATCCCAGTCATGAGGTCCCCAAGTGGGATAGATAGATAGATAGATAGATAGATAGATAGATAGATAGACAGAAAGAGAAAAAGCCAGGCAGCACTCACTTAAAAAGTAAAAAATGTGCACTGCAATTTATTCACCCATGCAGGAAGTGCGACGTTTCGGCTCTGTATCTGAGCACATTCAAGAGTTCATAAATGAGTATTATACACACAGCCTGATAGTATGGCTATAAGGAGTACATATCACCACTGTGTTGGTGTTTTTAACCTTTTTTAATGTATTTGTGTATGCCAATCATGTCTGTAATACATGTTTAATAAACATTTGATTCTATAATCATGATGGATGTGTGTTTAGCTTGTTGTTTACATATACATTGGGATATGTCTCAGCTCTCCACTAAAGGTATGCATCGGGAGCTTTTTCCAGAATAATCTATGTCAAACAGAGGTCCATAGCATAATCTGAACAGGCCCTAAGATGTATCAGTGGTCAGAATGATGATTGCTTTCCTAATGTGCTTCCTCCTCTCCTAGATTTATCTGTCACTGCTCGGCTGACTTTATGATCCCAGTTTAGCTGCTCCCTTCCCTCTGCCTGCCCAGCCAGTCACCCTCAGCACAATGCACTATTAGCTGAGATAATAATATCCTGTGCAGACTGCAGCCTTTCCCATAACGCTTTACAGAAATGAAAGCTTTCATAAATATGATTAAATGCTTTCTTCATAGGCTTCCATAGCTTAGTTCTGAACTACTGATAAAATTCATTTCTAAATGTAAACGATACCATTTTTAATGATGTTTTAATGTATGTTTATAGAAATATGCTTCTATCTTTCAACACAATCTCAATATCTGTGTGCCTCCTAGACCAGATGACAGAGCGGTGATGCCCAGCATTCATCTATACCACTGCCAGAGATCAAGGGACAGGCAGCCATTGGCATCACAGGGTGTGCGGTGCTTTCAGCGGTTTTTCAGAAGCGATGCCTTTCAACCTTACCTAATGGAGAAAGGAAACCCTAGGCTAATGTTACTTGCTGTGGTTTAGAACTGAATCTAATGCTTATTATTTTTAGAGAGCATCTACTTGGAAAGGCTGCAAGTTCCACTGTGTGCACAGGCAGGGGCGTAACTACCGGTACCATAGCAGCAGACCATGCAACCGCTATGGGGCCCAGGGCAAGAGAGGGCCCAGTTGGGATCATCTCCTCTTCTACTGGAGGTGAAAACTTGGTCAGGACTCTATCCTCTAAAGGAACAATTTTTAGCAAATGAGGCAGCGGAGAAATAGCCCAAGGGTCTTTGAAAGGGGTTTAGGCAGAAACCCTTCTGTCCTGTGTGGGGGGCCTGGTTTGATCCTTGCTATGGGGCCCTTACTTCTCTATGTACGCCACTGTACAAGTAACTTGTACAAACCAGGCGCTGCACAATAAATAATCCAAAAATGTAGATGGTCTGGGCTCTGGTTGTAAAAAACATAAAACATTTAAAATCCAAATATCATTGTACTACTTCAATAGTTTGACAGTAAAACATGATGATTGGGTCAATGACTGCTGAAAGCATGAGAGCCACATTGGTGGCTGTTGGAAACAAGTGTCCAGATGAAGACCTACCAGAGCAAGTTGGTGAGTAGGCATTTCAAAGCATCAAGATACATACCCGGGCAATGTTGGAACAGCAGCGGCAGAGATCAATGGAGGTGAGTATCATTTCTTTTTATGTTTTCAGGCCCCTCCAACCCTGCTTCTGTATATTTTCTTTTAGCTTGAACCAGGTTACCTAGATATTGTTGAATATGAACTAAACCAGCAAGAGACTGTGTGCAGGAAGCTCTGCAATATGGATGCACAGGGATTCTGTATGCAGCTTCACTTTTGCATCTGTAGTTCTCACTACCCTCTATGCTTCTAGGACACAATGATTTATATTCTGAATGTCACCTGTTCCAGATTACTGATATCACATGGAGAGAACATTGGCATAGCAGAGGGAATGCCTTCCCTGTAATTTCTGATTCAGTGAAGGCATGCAGAGCATCTCTGTAAGCTCTCACAGAGATGTGTGCGTTTGAATTGTGCATTTTTCAGATTTGCTTAGTCTTTTTGTTTAAAGGGATCCTGCCATTTTGTTAGGATTAAACTGTATTATTGTTTTCTTAAAATAAGTTAGCAAATGGTCAGGTGTAAAATGTGTGTGGGGGATTAGCAGGGGCATACACAGATTTCATAGGGTCCCCTAAAAAAACTTAGTATGGGCCACCTGCACCTAGTTTCCACAGGGATGCCTAGCCAGAACATTATATCTACCTGTGGCCTCTGTGTAATAACCAATCCAAGAGGTGCTCTGAGAAGAAGTAGATAGTGTGCAACCTACAACTAGGGCAACCCCCTATTTAAGACACAAATGCCACATTAGTTTTAAGCAGGTGTAGAAAAATGCTGTAAACTAAGAATGTTTTAAAAAATAGAAGTGTTAATTTTATCAATTAACTAAACGCAAAGTGAATGAAGAATAGAGTAGTCTTAATCAAATCAATATTTGGTCTGACCAACCTTAAAGGGAACCTGTCATTAACTTTATGCTGACCTCACTGAGGGCATTATAAAGTAGTGACAGAAATGCTGATTTCAGCGGGGGGTCTCTCTTGAGCTAAAAGTGAGTGGTTGCTGAGAACCAACATCACAAACATTGCAGCCCAGGCATTGAAAAGAGTCAAAGCTACCTGAGAAGAGTCATGGTTATTCATAATCCCCTGCTCTCCCGCCCATCTGCTGATGACTGGCAGTTTTCTCCTAGAGAGAAAGGGAGAAAACTAGGTAGAAGCCTGTCAGTCATCAGCAGGTGGGCAGAGAAAGCAGGAATTCATGAATAACCGTGACTCTTCTCATGAAGATTTGACTCTTTTCCAGGCCTAATCTGCAATGTTTGTGATGTTGGTTCTCGGCAATCACTTACTTTTAACTTATAAATGACAGACCGCTGAAATCAACTCACCTGTCTCTACTTTATTCTGCTGTTAGTATGGGTAGCATAAAGGTGATGACAGGTTCCCTTTAACCCTCCAAACATCATCAGTTCTTCTAAGTACACTTGCTCACAGTTTTTGAAGGTACGGTACTTGGCAGAGAGGTTGTTGCAAACAAATTAGATAACTTACCACATATCTCTGGATGTAGGCTTGCTTGGATCCTTCTGTCTCCACATGTAATCCCATACAGAATCGATGATGTTGAGATCAGGGCTAGGTGAGGGCCATATCATTACTTCTGGGATTTCGTGTTCTTCTTTATGCCAAAGAGAGTCCTTAATGTCATTGGCCGCCTCCCTGATGGTACTTGTCCTTTTTGGTGTTGCAATTTCAAGCCATATGGCTTTAAAAATTGAGGAAGTAGCAGATGTCGCTAAGATCTGCAGATGATCACATTTTCAAACACAGCTCTGCAAAAATCAAGCACACGTGTAGTACCAATCAAACCATCACTTCATCCTGCAAAGAATAAGCCCCTACATAAGACAATCACCCAAAAAAATAAAAAAACAATATAGCTTTTAGAAAATGGAGACACAAAAACATATTTAAAAAAAAATGCTTTATGTAAAACTGAAATAAACAAAAAAGTAGACATATTTTATATTGTCGCATCGGTAACAACCTGATCTATAAAAATAGCACATGCTCTAACTGTTAAGATGAACATTGTAAAAAACAAAAAATAAAAACTGTGCCAGAACAGACATTTTTATGTTACCTTGTCTCACAAAACACGTAATATAGAGCGATCAAAAATCAAATGTAATTAGTAAAAATCACCTTATCCTGTAGTTTCCAAAACTCTGTTCACTTTTTGGTAGTTTCTACTGTAGGGTACATCAGGAGGGCTTCAAATAGGACATGGTGTCTAAAAACCAGTCCAGCAAAATCTGCCTTCCAAAAACCATACAGCGCTCCTTTCCTTCTGTGTCCTGCTGTGTGGCCTTACAACAGTTTACCACCACATGTGGGGTGTTTCTGTAAACTGCAGAATCAGGGTAATAGATATTGAGATTTGTTTGGCTTGAAATGGAAAATCTGCCATAAAAGTAAAATTTTGAAATATATAATATTATAATATAATATATAAAGTATATAATACCTAAAGGGTTAACAAAGTTTGTAAAATCAGTTTTAAATAACTTGAGGGTGTAGTTTCTAAAATGGGGTAATTTATGGGTGGGTTTCTACTATGTAAGCCCCACAAAGTGGCTTCATAACTGAACTATTCCTTAAAAAATGGGTTTTGGAAATTTTCTTAAAAATTTTAAGGATTGCTTCTAAAATTCTAAGCCTTCTAACGTCCTAAAAAATAAAATATTTTTTAAATGATGCCAACATAAAGTAGGCATATGGGGAATGTTAAGTAATAAATATTTTATGATATATCACTTTCTGTTTTAAAAGCAGAGAAACAGAAATTGTGAAAATTGTGAATTTATACAAATTTTTGGTAAATTTTGGATTTTTTCATAAATACAGGTGAAATATATTGACTCAAATTTATGACTGTCATGAAGTACACGAGAAAACAATCTCAGAATGGCTTGGATAAGTAAAAGTGTTCTAAAGTTATTGCTACATAAAGTGACACATGTCAGATTTGCAAAAATCAGAGCTGCATGTATCTCTAAAACTAACATTCAAGCCTTGGTGCCTTTTCAGACTACCTGAGGATTTCCTGTGTTTTTGGTCGGTTTTCTATACCAAGAGCTCCCCATGCTTGCACTGAAGTTCCTAACCCAGGTGGGTCAGCTGCTAATTACACTAGGACTATCTCAGGAGGTAGCGGTCTGGTTGCTTCCCTGCAGCAAAGTCCACGTCCCTGTATAGAGGTTGGAGGGTGAATACTGGGTTAGCTTTACACCAAACTGGTTAGTTGGCACAGTGGGGTCACACTTGCTGGTCAATAACATGATAAAGTACAAGTTCTACTGAATCTTTTCCCACAAAACTATATATCAACCTGCTCAGCTCCTCCTGCTCTATCACAGGCTGATTAGACATCGAGTTCAGCATGACAGGGTCCCTTTAAGCATTTTACATGAATAGATTATGCCCCATAGCATAATGTTTCTATAACTACATTGAGCCTGACATATAAAAGTGATTCATATCTATGAGTCATTGCTCGACTGAATAACGTTACAGCTTGTTAGAATGAAAGGTGAATGAAACATCATGAGGACATAAAGCTTGTGCTGAGATTTTCATTGACATTGGACTCTGTGACACTGCAGTATATTGGAAAAAAACAAGACAGTGCAGCAGCACTCTGCAAACACAAATAATGTACAATAATGCCATAGTCATAAAACATTTTGGTACTAGTACTATGCTTATTTTGCAAAATTGAGAATCTTGGCAAATCATTTTGTACAAAATATTTGAGCCCATCTGCCATACGTCAAGGCGTTCTCTTTCAGACGGGAACCTAGCGCTAATTTCTACCTGTTATGTGCCATAATGGCCACCATAAAACTCAGGGAGTGCTGGTTCCTCATGCATGCTGGGTCCACTCTGCCTTTGCCATTTTAGGTGCCTTAAAGGCCTCCATTGTATCCAGGAATGCAGGTACCAACATGCATGCT
Organism: Rhinella marina; assembly: GCA_900303285.1. Lineage (NCBI taxonomy): Eukaryota > Metazoa > Chordata > Amphibia > Anura > Bufonidae > Rhinella > Rhinella marina. The sequence goes on along the minus strand of ONZH01015595.1, from coordinate 122,451 downwards.
GAGCCCACTCCATACCTCTCCTGGTGCTTCACAGCTTCCAATACATATACTGAGAGCAGGACACAGTTTTATACTTACTGCAGTATATTGAAGGTACATGCAGTATCAAAATTGCCCATATTACATTCCCTTGAGGCAGGGCCAAACTGTTTTCTTTATTCTAGCAAACAAGAGAAACAAGCAAAGCCGCTGAGAGCCCTCTACAAACTGCTAAACAAAAGACAAAGACACTGAGCCATGAGCTGACTCATAGCAAGTCCTTATGCTTCGCAATGTTGCTTTTACAGATATATAATTAATTAAAAATTATAGAGTTCTAGAAATAGATCTCGATTATGTCTTGTTATTATGTATCTGACATTACATGTAATATGATTTGTTCAGCAGATCGTCCCAGAATCCTAAACGTTACAATAATGACCTGATTGAAATGGTAATTATGGACCATTCACAACCACTCGCGACAAGCAAAGGTGAGGCATACATTCACACTTAACAAAGTAAAATAGGTGGAGATTTATCAAAACTGATGCAAATGAAATTTGGCTTGGTTGCCCATAGCAACCAATCAGATTCCACCTTTCATTTTTCAGAGCTCCTTTGGAAAATGAAAGGTGGAAGCTAATTGGTTGCTATGGGAAATTAAGACAGTTTTCCATAACTGTGCAAGCAAGAGAAAGAAAGCCGAAATTACAGCGACTTGTCCTAAAATGTAGAATCTTTGGGGCTCATTTATGAAGCCTGTTTCTCCTCTAAAAAAGTCACAAAGTGTGTTTTTGTGACTTTTTGCTGGTATTTGAGACGTTTTTGTGTCTTTGCCAGTTCCTGAGCTATAGGGGATGCAGAGGTAGCAGTCGCTACCGGGCCCAGGAGTCTGAGGGTGCCCAAAGACCCTTGTCCTGCATCAGAAGACACCAGTAAGATAGAAAGAGCTAGATAGGGGAATACCGTTTCAATTTTTCCCTGCCCCTGGCCACAAAGGACAGAGGGAAGGGGGTCCCAAGCTGAACTCTTGCACCAGGGCCCATGAGTCTTTAGCTACGTTCCTGCTCATGAGTTCCATTTTCTAGAGGAGAACCTCATATTAGACTGGGATTATTGCTCATTTATGTGTTGCAACTTTTCAAATTTGTTGCAAAAATGTTGCCTCTCATGCCAGCTCCTATCAAGGCATACCTTCTACACCTGATCTAAAACACAGCTTACTTCGATGTCTGGCCAATTGCTAGTTTGTAAGGTAGCAATACATTTATTACAATATCCATGCCTAGGCTGCAGAAAACATACCAATCATAGTTGTTAATACATTTATGTCTGAATGCGACAACTTGCTAACACCTTGAATTGTGGAGGGTTTTTCGTTTTAGCCATAACTTTTTTATTTTTCCTTTCACATAGCCATATGAGGGCTTGTTTTTTGCAGGACAAATGTAGTGGGAAGCAGGAAAAAAATTCCTAATAGGGTCGAATTGGAAAAAAAGGCAATTCTGCACAGTTTTACAGGTTTTGTCCCTACGGCATTCCCTATGAGGCAAAACTGACCTTTGCCTTTCATGCTCTGGGTCAGTCCAATACAAAGATACCACATTTTTATAGTTTTTATGTGTTTTAATACTGAAAAAAACCCAAAAATTTTCACATCGCCATATTGTGACCCCCATAACTTTTTTATAGTTATATCTACTGATCTGTGTGGGGGTTCATTTTTTGCTGGACAATTTGTAGTTGTTATTGATACTATTTTGGAGTCTGTGTGACTTTTTGATCACATTTCATTCAATTTTATGGGGGTAAGTGAACCGATGAAAAAATGGCAAATTGGCCATTTTGATTATTTTTTCCATTGCGTCATTTGCCGTATGAGATAAATATTTTTATATTTTAATAGTACAGGTATGGACGCAGGCCCCACAGCAAATTATGTGACTAGCCCCCCCTCTTACCCAAGCAGCTTCCTCCACGCATGCAACCCTGTTCAGTTCCCAAATGAGCACAGTTTTCTTGGCTTCCCGTTTGTGCAGCAAGAACCTCGGCTAAGAGATGGGCATGTGATGTGGATCAACTCCATAATGTCTGTGTAGAAGTGTTGGATAGTTTTTATATGTTGGTGCAGAGTGGAAGTCTCATATCTATATTTGCAACAAATTTAGCAATAACATACGACTTTTGGTGAGTCTCACTCAAAATAGGCCACCTGTTTCAATTTAGATCTGTCTTAAATACTGCCTTAGGGCTTGTTCACACGTCAGTTATTTGATCAGTTATTTCCATCAGTTAGGCCACTTTCACACGGTCAGTATTTGGTCAGTATTTTTCATCAGTATTTGTAAGCCAAAACTAGGAATGGGTCCAAAATACAGAAGAGGCACATATATTTACATTATACTTCTTCTCTGTAGGTTCCACTCTTGGTTTTGGCTCACAAATACTGATGCAAAATACTGACCAAATACTGACTGTGTGAAAGAGGCCTTATTGTGAGCCAAAACTAGGTGTGGGTCAAAAACACAGAACAGGTGCAGATCTTTCCATTATAACTGATCTCTGTGTAGCCTCCACTCCTGATTTTGGCTCACAATAACTGATGGAAATAACTGAGCAAGTAACTGACGTGTGAACAAGCCCTTAAATGATAAATGTGTCCCATCATTTCTTCTTAGGCCCCTTTCACACGAGCGAGTTTTCCGCGCGGGTGCAATGCGTGACGTGAACGCATAGCACCCGCAGTGAATCCTGACCCATTCATTTCTATGGGTCTGTGTACATGAGCATTTTTTTTCACGCATCAGTTCTGCGTTGTGTGAAAAACGCAGCATGTTCTATATTCTGCGTTTTTCACGCAGCCCTGGCTCCATAGAAGTGATTGGGGCTTCAGTGAAAAACGCATTGTATCCTGAAGCAAGTGCGGGTGCATTGCATTTTTCACTGATGGTTGCTAAGAGATGTTGTTTGTAAACGTTCAGTTTTTTATCACGCGCGTGAAAAACGCATCAAAACGCATCGCACCCGCGCGGAAAAAACTGAACAACTGAACGCAATCGCAGACAAAACTGACTGATCTTGCTTGCAAAATGGTGCGAGTTTTCCTGAACGCACCCTGAACGCATCCGGACCTAATCCGTGATGCTCGTGTGAAAGAGGCCTTATAGGATGGGTTGGACTGGTCTCCTTCAGTTTTTATACTGCTTTAGTTTTCCATTACACCATTTTTTTGTTCCATATAATTTATTATAAGACAAAGATAAAAAATGAAAAGAAGAAACAAGTTCGCACAGCTCACCCAAACTCCACACGGTGTCCTGGTGTGGTAATTGTTTTTAACCTTAATGTATTAAAGGTTACACTTTATCTAAAGGCGCTGGATCCTGCAAAATTTCTGTTATAAATAAAAAATAAACACAAACAGAAAATCCTCTAACAGCATCATAACTAAATATGACTATCCAAATGGTGTCATCTCCCACTAAAAAATTCTAAAAAAAAAATCCTAATTATTTTAATAATCTCTCTCACTCCTTTCATCAATACTTGGAATGTAAACATATCTATTTATCAAAAATATTTCCTATTTCCCACATTCAGCATATTTCTTAAAATTCAATTTATCATATCAAACTGCATGTAATCTTTCCCCACACTTAATTACATTTATCTTCTCTATCCAATCCTCTAATTTAAGAACAGAACTCTTCAAATTCCTAGCCAGGTATGTCTTACTAGCCGTCAGGATATGCTGAATCAAATTTTGGGAACCCTGTCTAAATCCATTCCCAGTAGACACATTTTAAGGGAGAAGGTCACTCATATTCTTACTACCTTAAGCCTCATTCACACGTCAGTGTTTCACGGACGAGTGCTGTACGTGTTCTCCACGCACAGCACACGTCCCCATTCATTTCAATGTGTGTATTCAGACATCAGTGTTTTAGCACGGTTCGCGGGTCAGTGTTTTCAGCACAGATGCATGTCCTATCTTGATCCATGTTCCCAGATCCCTCATGCCCATTATAGTCAATGAGTCTGTGAAAACCACGGATCCCTCACGGATGTCATCCGTGTTCCATCTATGTCTTAAGAATCATTAAGAAGAGATGATTTGAATATTATTTTTCAGCTGTTCAGTGTCAGTGAAACACGGATGCAACACGGATGGCAAAACATGGACCCACGGACCCAACACGGATCCTTCACGGACAGCTTCACAGATGCCTCACTGACCACCTGCTCACGGATCTAAGCATGGACACGGACGTGTGAATGAGGCTTTATACAACATCTTTGAAACTTTCTTCCAGAACCTACCTACTATATTGCAGTCTCACCACATATGCTTTAATGTTCCTTTCTCACCACACCCTCTATAACATTTATCAGTATTTGTATTATAAATCCAGGATATTCTAATTGAGGTCAAATAAGCTCTATGATACAATTTCAATGCTATTTCAACCACCGAACCTTGCTTATTACCTCTACAAATTTTGTCACTTATTTCATTACGTTTTTCTCTTATCCAATCCAACCCTAAATCCTGTTCCCATTTCAACATTTTATCCAATTTACTATCCTGGGAGTCCTTAATAGCCAAATAGAGCCCCACAATCTTACTAACCTAACAAACTTACCCTCTGGAACATCCTATTCCGGAGGAATCCAGATGTGTGAATGCCTACCTTTTAATTTTCATCTTTCCAAAATCGCCTAAACTGAAGGGACCAAAAATCTGTTTCTAAGCTGGAAATGAAAAAAAAAACAGGATCACAGGGATCACAAAACTTGGCAGTAAATGCACCCCCAAAGCCAATATATTTTCTCAAAGAAGTTAACCTGACATTTGCCATCTACACATACAAATAACTTGGTGACAAACATGATTTTGTTATATACATTAAATCATACATTTTCACCTAAAACTTACCCACAAAAACAATGTAAAAATAACAGTGATTGGCTGAGCAGGCCTTTCTGGAATTACCAGTATGTTGAGCCAACACAGGAAATGGAAAGCAGCAGGTGCTGGAGCAGTGTGACAACGGCAGCAATGGAAGATCTAAGAGAGTGAGCATCTGTTCTTTTATGTTTTCAAGTCCCTCTGAGTCCACCGCTGCCACCAATTTTGATTGTGATGGAGAACTCCCTTTAAGGCCTGTTTCACACGAGTGTGTTCAGCCTGGCAGAAATATTTTGTGTGATGGCTGCATTTCCTGGAGTGAACAATGCTCCTCTGACCTGAACTCTCAGCATCATAATGAGATTTGCTCTCAGATTTAATTACGGTATTATGTGAGTACAGTACAGTAAGACCGACAGTCAGGCAGGAATTCACAGCATCATAAGTCATTATGATGCTGAGAGTTTAGATCAGTGGAGCATGTTTCCCGGATTGAACACGCTTGTGTGAAACTGACGTTAGACTATATTGGGTACTGTTTACATCATGGTGCTGCTTGAGTTTAGAATGGATAGGACCCAGCGTCGTGCCTAGGGGGGTAGGGGATCGGTCCGTCCCGGGTGCCTGCTGTCAGGAGGATGCCAGAAACAATGAGCGCTTCCATCAATACAGAAGGAAGCGCTTATTGCTGGAGCGCCGGAGATACCACAAATCACAATTAATGAATCTGCAGCAAAAACGGACCATGGAAAAATCATGTTTCTGACCAGAACAGACAAGGTTGTTATCTCCCATTTGCAAGAGGTCTGACCGATGATGAAGCTGGAGCTTGTCTCTTAAACTCCGACTTTTATTACTATAGATTGCTCATTTTAGGAGAACTCCAGGGGTTCGCCGGGAGTGGAATATCTTGAAGAAAGGTCATCAATATCTGAACAATAGGGATCAATAGGGCAGTGATGACATGTTCATCGGTGACATGGCCTAGGCTCAGCTCAGTCCCTTTCAAGTGAATGGGCCTGGGCTACAATATCTCACAGAGCTGCTATACAATGAACATCATTGTGCTGGGTAAGTTGTGAGGAGACCACTGCTCTTCAAACTGAGTATAGGTCATCAATATTTTACTCCCAGAAAACTGGTTTTAAAGGGGTTGTTTGGCCTCGGAGCAGACAACCCCTTTGGTCTGGACCTGTGCCCCTGAAACCACTGAACATAAAAAAGGAAGACTCCTACTGTCTGTGATACGCAGGACCAGGAAGCAGCTTGTTCCTGTGACCAAATGCCGCAGCGGTCATGGAGGTTTGAATGACACATCACTGCTATGAAGCAGCAATCAAGCCTCTGTGACCACTGAGGCCAGTGAATGGCTGCAGCGGTCACAGGACCCAGCTTTTTTCTGGTCCTGCAGGGAATAAAACAGACAGGAATGAAGTAGTGGTGGGACCGTGGATAGGCAGGCCCTCATTTTTCAGGGGCACAGGACCAAAGGGGCTGTCAGCTCCACTCCACTATTAAACTTAGAACCTCATTGTAGCCCAATTTTGCCTACAGTCACCTTTAAACATACAAAGCAATGCTGTCACTTTGCACTGTGTACTGCTTCCGGAATTGTCTGTATGTTGTCACCTCACTACATTGTTCCCCTTTGGCAAGGTTTTATCTAGAAAGTAGTTATTTTTCTTCTGACAGTGCTTACATAGACAATCTTTGTTAAATTTTGCCGACAATATGTATTTGGTAAAATAAACACAACAAATCTTCCATACTTTATGCAAAGTACGTTTTGTGAGCGATCCCATGTCAAGCTGCTGACAAAATGTGCTAACGGCTTGTGTTGACAAAATGCATTGAACCAAATGTGTGTTTTCAATTATAGCAGTGACAAAATAATGCCGTTATTAGAACAGAAGAATGCATGGCTCATATTTTAGAAAGTCATAAATTTGTTAGGCTTAAAAAAAGTAAATAAATATAACGCAAAAATAAGCTGGGGTGAATGATGGGGGTAGGGGTTGTACAGTTTAATGGTGTAAAGATGAGTGAACCAGATGAGATTCGGTTCAGGATCACCAAATTTTTGGAACAGTTTGGTTCAGACCTGAATCGATTTGGACCGAACCAAAGTTGTTTCAATTGCCCTGAAAATTCGTATATAACACCCTTCAGACCATTCTGACACTGCAAGTCCAGGAGAGTGTTCCTTACCACGTGAGAATGGCTGAAAAGAGGGACAGTCTCCTGCACATTGTCAGCACCTTACACAAGCCAGTGCATTTTGTTTTAAAAGGTCAAGTTTTATTTCCCCAAGGTTCAGGGCAGCCAGGATCTTGTGGCCATTGACGCTGACCACCTTGCCCAGTTGGAGTAGGCAGAATGACAGAAAATGCTTGCTGGTATGGCTGCTCTCGCCCAGTCTGGTCAGCTCCAACACCGCATGGCAACGCATGATGTCACACATGTGATAGTAGGGAGGAGGAGTGGGAGTGATTCTGTGCCCTGATGCTGATGGGGACGGGGCTGCGCCCAAGGAGGAGGAGGTGGAGAAATCAGATAAGATATTGTGGGGGTGGCAAAAGGACCTGGCCATGTTGCTAGGGTGCTGCCTCTCCACTGCCACAAAAAACGACCCAGTGGACCATGACATGTAGGACAAGACATGTACTGTCCCTGCCCGAAAGAGCTGCTCCAGGTGTCCACCGTGGAGTACAGTTTGCCACACAGCAAAAATTTTAAAGAGTGGCCCGTGTTGTCCACCATGTGAGAGTACAAGGCACTACTACAACAGTACTGCAGAGACTGCACCACCAGCAATGTGGCCAGGTGGGGGTTCAGGATCTGATGATGCCGCCTCAAGTGCTGCAATAGACCTCTGGTACCTATGACTGTGTTTGAATGCCCATAGCTTATTTTAATCCTGCACATCTTGCACCCTCTCTCACAGCCCAGCACTGAATTACATTCTTCTTGTTCTGCTAGGGCACCTCCCTGCCTGCTGCAGCACTGATTGGCTCATCTAGACTGGACAAGGCCCCACCCCACTCAGGGTCATGTCAGCACCCTTCTTCTTCCTCCATAGTGCTTTTTTATCCATCAACATGGGCAGTAAAATGAGCGCTTCCATTGTGGAAATGCTCATTAGTAAAGGAGGCTGAAGAAACAGTGAGCACAGCGCTCCCTGTGCTAGCTGTATTCACCGCTGGATGGGGGTGCTCAGTACATGAGGGGAGATGATGGGGTGCTCAGTACATGAGGAGAGATGGGGGGTGCTCAGTACATGAGGGGAGATGGGGGGTGCTCAGTACATGAGGGGAGATGGGGGGTGCTCAGTACATGAGGGGAGATGGAGGGGGGTGCTCAGTACATGAGGGGAGATGGAGGGGGGGCTCTGTACATGAGGAGAGATGGGGGGGCTCAGTACATGAGGAGAGATGGAGAGGGGTGCTCAGTACATGAGGGGAGATGGGGGGTGCTCAATATATGAGGGGATATAGGGGAGTGCTCAGTACATGAGGGGAGATGGAGTGGGGGGTGCTCAGTACATGAGGGGAGATGGAGGGGGGGGCTCTGTACATGAGGAGAGATGGGGGGTGCTCAGTACATGAGGGCATATAGGGGAGTGCTCAGTACATGAGGGGAGATGGGGGGTGCTCAGTACATGAGGGGAGATGGGGGGTGCTCAGTACATGAGGGCATATAGGGGAGTGCTCAGTACATGAGGGGAGATGGGGGGTGCTCAGTACATGAGGGGAGATGGAGGGGGGCGGTGCTCAGTACATGAGGGGAGATGGAGGGGGGGCTCTGTACATGAGGAGAGATGGAGGTGCTCAGTACATGAGGGGAGATGGGGGGTGCTCAGTACATGAGGGGATATAGGGGAGTGCTCAGTACATGAGGGGAGATGGAGGGGGGTGCTCAGTACATGAGGGGAGATGGGGGGCTGCTCAGTACATGAGGGGGGATAGGGGGTGCTCAGTACATGAGGGGAGCTGGGGGGGTGCTCAGTACATGAGGGGAGATACTGTGGAGGATGGGGGTGCTCAGTATATGAGGGGGGATACTGTGGAGGATGGGGGTGCTCAATGTATGAGAGGAGATACTGTGGAGGATGGGGGTGCTCAGAGTATGAGGGGTGATGCTGTGTGGAGCATGGGGTGCTCAGTGTATGAGGGGAGATACTGTGGAGGATGGGTGTGCTCAGTGTATGAGGGGAGATACTGTGGAGGATGGGGTGGGGGTGCTCAGTGTATGAGGGGAGATACTGTGGAGGATGCGGGTGCTCAGAGTATGAGGGGTGATGCTGTGTGGAGGATGGGGGTGCTCAGTGTATGAGGGGAGATACTGTGGAGGATGGGGGTGCTCAGTACATGAGGGGGATACTGTGGAGGATGGGAGTGCTCAATGTATGAGAGGAGATACTGTGGAGGATGGGGGTGCTCAGAGTATGAGGGGTGATGCTGTGTGGAGGATGGGGGTGCTCAGTGTATGAGGGGAAATACTGTGGAGGATGGTGGTGCTCAGTGTATGAGGGGAGATACTGTGGAGGATGGGGGTGCTCAGTGTATGAGGGGAGATACTGTGGAGGATGGGGTGGGGGTTGCTCAGTGTATGAGGGGAGATACTATGGAAGATGGGGGTGCTCAGTGTATGAGGGGAGATACTGTGGAGGATGGGGGTTGTTCAGTGTATGAGGGGAGATACTGTGGAGGATGGGGGTGCTCAGTGTATGAGGGGAGATAATGTGGAGGATGGGGGTGCTCAGTGTAGGTGGGGAGATACTGTGGAGGATGGGGGTGCTCAGTGTAGGTGGGAAGATACTGTGGAGGATGGGGGTGCTCAGTGTATGAGGGGAGATACTGTGGAGGATGGGGCTGCTCAGTGTATGAGGGGAGATACTGTGGCGGCACTAGTGCACTAGGTCCTGGCAGCTCACTGCTCCAGTACATATTGTGCATAGGAGTATACTATGACAGGACACAGCGCTAAACCAAGAGCGATGGCGCCTGGAGGAGGAGCAGAGAGGGGAGTATACACAGTATATATATATTAATAATGACTAATAAAAGTAGTGATACATTTCTGATCCCTGTCCTCGCTATGTCCCCCTCCACTGAGACATGAGACCGCTGCAGCCAGTGATTGAGAAGTGAACGGTGGGATCAAAAAAGTTTAACTACTTTTATTATTTTATCCTGTTCTCAGCAGTTGGGAAGTAAACTAATTTAGGCACATGGGGCAGCAGCGGGCATAGTATTGGTGGACACTACAGGATGGCAGTGCTAAAGGGGGCAGTTATATAGGGGGTTACTTGCTATAGAGGGTCGGGGTGGACTGCAGACACAACAAGCCAAAGTAAAAGTTTAAGCTGAATTCCCTGGTCCCTAATGCAAAATCTGTAACATACCTCCTCTACCCTGTGCTATTTATTAATAGTGGTGTATTTTTACGTGGCAGAGGGGGCTTCACACCCCTGACCGAAGACGTCTGCGTATGAGCTTCTGGAAAACTGAAAAGAAAAGGAAAGTGAACAAATTGAAATTTGTGGAGACGTCGCCTGTAAGTCACTGGGTTTACCTTGGGTAACTAAGTCTTTTAAAATGTGTTTTAATCTCTTCATTAGAAAGTAAAGTCACTTTAAACGTGATGGGGGGAGGGGCGCTTTTGTATTTTTCACCCTGTTGGCAAAATTCCCTAGAAACTGCCTTGTCCATAGTTAGGTAATATGGAAGATTTAAAAGGGTTGTCTGGGATTCATGATGACCTATTTCAGGATTTGTCATCAATATCTGATTGTTGAGGGTCTGATCCCTACCACTCCTGCCAAGCAGCTGTTTGAAGAGGCCGCATTGCTCCGATGAGTGCTGCGGGAAAAGGAGTTCAGCGTAGGGTCCTCTGTAGCAGTTCTGTGGTCTGCTTCCATTGAAGGTATCTCAATGCTGCTCACCACTCACCACTCAAGTGCTTTCTATGCATTAAATTCCATCCATTCCAATGTTGTGTTTCCGTTCCGGCCGCCTTTTGGCAGGGGTTGCCGTGCTGCGGCTGGATCTGCGGCCCGTCCCCATTACAATGAATGGGGACGGAGCGTAGTTCTGGCCTCACACGTGCACCTGCGTCAGGACGGATCCGGCGGGCTGTTCACCCACCCTAACAGCCTGCCGGAGCCCCGTGCCGTGGGTTTGAAAATAGCCTAAGGCTACTTTCACACTAGCGTTTTGGAATTCCGGTATTGAGCTCCATCATAGGGGCTCAATACCGGAATAAAACGCTTCAGTTTTGTCCCCATTCGTTGTCAATTGGGACAAAACTGAACTGAAGACAATGGAATGCTCCTAGAAGCATTCCGTTTCGTCTTCATACCGGAGAGCAAACCGCAACAGCAGCTGCGGTTTGCTCTCCGGTCTAGGCATCCGCACCAAGACGGATCCGGAATGACCCCCAATGCAAGTCAATGGGGACGGATCCGTTTGGTGTGACACACTAGTAAACAGATCCGTCCTCCATTGACTTTCAATGGAGTTAATTTCGGATCCGTTTAAAAGATGTTAAAGATAATACAACCGGATCCATTCATTATGGATCCACAAGGTTGTATTATCACTACGGATCCGGCGGGCCCCTTCACCCGCTGGATCCGTAGTAAAGGCTAGTGTGAAAGTAGCCTAAGAGGTCATAAACACTTATTTAAGCCACTTTCTTATCAGTAAGATAAGGATTGAGCTTTAATGAGTGTTTATGAGGTCTTAGAGCACAGATAAGATGTCCGTCTGCTGCTCAGATGACGGAATTGGGAAAAAATCCACAGGCAGTTAGTAGAGCATGTCCCAGGATTCCATATTGTTAATAAAGACCAAATGAAAAAATGATTTTTAGCTCAAAATAAGTATAATGAAATAATAATAAAAAAAATTGCCCCCAAAGGTGTACATAGGCTTTAAGCCATGTAACCATTCTAGGATGCTATTCTGTTTCACCAGGCAGCACTGCCATGCTTCTTGATAAAACCTTCAAAACATTGAACCATGCCTCTCTGCCTGCACTGCAGTGTCTGGGCCTTTTAACCAAACCCTGATCATTGCCCCAAATACTTCTGTGTGCCATTGCCTGCCCTGCCGGACTATACTAAATGTAGAGATGCAGGTTCGCACACGGGGGCGGACTGGGAACCTAAAGTGGCCCTGGAAAATATACTAAAAGTGGCCCTATTTTGTAGTTAGGTCTAAACTGATGGAAGGCAGGGCCAGTAATACCATATTGTGGCACATTGCACCATCCCAACAGAGCCAAATACCACAGTCCATCATAAAATACTGCCAGCAGCACAAAATACATCCCTGAAAACTTCCTCTGGTCGGCTGTGAGAAGGATCCAGGCAGCCCCCTGGGTATCAGCCCACCGGGAAATTTCCCTGTAAGGTCTATGGCCTATCCGCCTCTGTTCACACAGTGGTCAGGGCAGCTGATGCTTATTTGTGGACAGACAGGACACACCAGGCCCCTGCTGCAGGTTGAAAGATCTGTTTTTTACTGTCAGACTTCTAGCTAATATACTTTGTGTCCCTCTCTCCTCTATGAGAAGAGTACAGAAATCTCAGCTTTTCCAGCTGGAGTTGGGGCGTGGCAGTTGTCTCATTAACTGGATCATTAATTTCACAGCAAGTTCCACACTTCCGATATAATCGTTATTACAGGTCCTTTGGCTGCCTTTTATCCTCACTACTTCTGAGCTCTGACCACTCAGAGCAAGGCAATGTTTTTGACTTGCGACATGATGAGGTGTTTGGCGCCCCCTTCCCCTCAATCCTGGCTACACCCAGAGCACATGTCCTGGTTGTCCCCTAGCTACGCTCCCAATCCACCTAATAGGATATATATATATATATATCTATATATATATATATATATATATATATATATATATATATATATCATTGCAATGGTTCTTCTGACCACTGGGACCCCAAGTGCAGTGTCAGCAGTCCCGTAGAAGCTGATGGAACGGTGGCCATGCATGTACAGACTACCATTTACATACAATTAGGGACTCAGAGACCCCTATTCTCATGACAGAGCTGTCAGACCCAAAGTGATCACACATTTATCAGTTATCCTGTGGATAGGAGATAAATGTTCTTTGTGGGACAACCTCCTATGACAGAGGCTAAAAGGATTATCATGTAACTAATTATTCAATTTATGAAATATAAAACAGTGACTAACATCTACAAAGCGCCATTAATGTTACATACAGAGGTACAAGATAGCCACCTGGTGGTCATTGCTCAGACTGCATGGCACCATGTTCTATTTGCTTTATTACGGCTCCCTAGTTTTTCCCACTATCGCAGCACATTTATGCATTTCTTTTATGGTGCTCACTGATTAAGTTCTGAGCAGTTACTGGATGCCGCAAAGATCTGTCATCTCATGTACAACGCCTCACAATATATTGCACTTCCTACATGGAAAAAAAAGTGATATAGTCTGTGTACATACGAAATTACATTATTTTCACAATTTGGCAACACATGAGGGGCACTGCATTGAGTACCATGCATCTATGGGCATGAATTTACAGTATTTACAGAGATATGCTACTTTTTGTGTGGATTGCAAGCTGTAAACATCAAAATTAAGTTCAAAGTTGAATCTACAGTACACTATGATCAAAGACAAATAGATGATACAATCAGGATTCAGCCCACCTGGTTTATTGTATAGTATGTACTGAACAGCTGCTAGCTCTAAAAGCTGACATCACAGGCGACAAATGATGAATCATGGTGCCTTGATGAATATGGGAGCTTGTAGAGGAGGATCTTTTTAACTTATGTTAGCGTATGTATAGCACCCTCTCTAGGATAGCAGAAGGAATCAAGTGGACACAGTTGTAACTTAAAGGGTTTCTGTCACCAGTTTTTTCGGTATGAATCAGGCTGACATTAGAGATGTGCTAATGTCACCTGATTCCAAATATATATCTGTTTTATTTACTGGTGCCCCCATTTTTATATAAAATGAACTTTTATTTTATGCTAATAAGGCCTCTAGGTGCAAGGGGCGTTACCCCTGTTCCTAGAGGCTCTACTGATTGACAGGCCCAGGTAGAGAAGAAACACTCCATTCACCATAGCTTGCAAGGACCTTCAATGATGTCATGACCATGTGATCAGTCACATGGTTAGGATCACACAAACAGCCTGTCTTCTCCTAAACCATGTGACTGATCACATGGTTATGACATCATTGAAGGTCCTTGCAAGCTATGGTGAATGGAGTGTTTCTTCTCTGCCTGGTCCTGTCAATCAACAGAGCCTCTAGGAGCAGGGGTAATGCCCCTTGCACCTAGAGGCCTTATTAGCATAAAATAAAAGTTCATTTTATATACAAATGGGGGCACCAGTAAATAAAACAGATATATATTTGGAATCAGGTGACATTAGCACATCTCTAATGTCAGCCTGATTCATACCGAAAAAACTGGTGACAGAAACCCTTTAAAGAGTAACTAAACCTTTATATGAACTTTTAATATGTTGTCCCTAATGCCCTAATAAAATCTCTAATATACTTTATTAATCAATTTTCTATTTTTACTACACTTTCCCTTACCTAAAGCACTTAAAACTCAGTTCTCTATACACCACTGACAGGTCTGCGGTGTACGGAGTACAGAATAACTTTTATCAATGGGGCCACAGCAGTTCTGTGAGTACGGACAGGAGCGCATATTGTTGCTTCTGCACGTGCTCCCTGAATGATTACTACTCTGTACCCATGTACTATGCCAGGATTAGCTGAGCGGAGTGGCTCCTGCCTGTGCCTGCTTCACTAAGCCAAGAGAACTGCATGTCGGCTCTCTTAACTTAGAAGGGACCCTGCTCCACTCAGCTAATCCTGGCACAGTACATGGGTTCTCCCTGCGCTGCAGCTGCCCCATTGATGAAATGTGTACTCCGCACACCACTGAGCTGTCAGAGGTGTACAGGGGATAAGGTTTTAAGCGCACAGTGAACGGTGCGCTTTAGATAGTAAAAAGTGTTGTAAAAATACAAAATTGATTAATAAAGTATATTATAGACAGTTATATTAGAGCATTAGGGAAAACATATTAAAAGTTTATAAAAAGGTTTAGTTACTCTTTAAACTTGAATCACGTAGCATAACAAGCTTATAGTTACAACAATGACAAGGTATCAGGCGTATTGGTTACAGACTCTGAATGAGGGCACATGCTTATTGGCAACAGAATAATTTGGTACACTGTCTCTAAGTGGCAACGGACAAATTTGACTTTGTCCCTTTAAGAGGTGCAGTACCACAGAGGGTATCTGCAAATGGTTTGTTATGTAATATATTGTATTGTTATGTAATATGCTGTTATGTATTGTCATGTAATGTATTGTACCCAGCATAGTCATGTATGGACGGCACAGCCAGGGTTAACAATCCTGGCTTGGCCCTTGTAGGAGGTTTGTGTGGACTGATCCTACCCCTAACCGAGAGGCTAGTGTCATCAGTGAAGGAGCGAGATGGAAAGAATTCTGCATGAGCGACAGAAGAGGAGAAGGAGAAAGACAAAGGAGAGAACAAGAGAACTTAGAATCTGCATGGCTGAGCATTGGAGATGTTGAAGATTTTACCGCGGTGAGGGACACTGTTAAGACACCTTTCACACCTGGACATGACTTGGCCAGTTGTATCTTTAAAAAAACCTGTATGTTGCAAATTACAGGCTTGATTGCAAAAGTGAGACTGCCAGCCATATATTCTGCAGGAAGAGACTTGAGAAAGAGTAAAATCAAATCCATAAAAAACCATCTGGGGAGATTTGTACTGTATTCTATGAACTGTGTTTTTGCTATTGTTGGATGTACTACAACTCCCATTCTGCACAATAAACCAACTATTGTACTCTACACGCCCTGCCTTGCACCCATACAAACACTTAAAATTACAGGCACCCTAGCTACCATCGGCAGCAGCCCCAACACCAGAGTGCACCCTCCTTTCATTGCACGGCCCTAGGGAGCAACAGTGTGAGGAAAGCCACTGTAATTGACTGTTACAGCCAGAGCCAATACCACTCCCATCTGCTCTAATACCACTCTTTAGCTATTTAGCTATTTGGTCACCTTACATCACAAAAAGTGTAGTTCCAATCGATCAAAAAGACGTATGTACCCCAAAATAGTGCCAATCAAACCGTCATCTCTTCCCGCAAAAAATGACACCCTACCTAAGACAATCGCCCAAAAGATTAAAAAAATATGGCTTTCAGAAAATGGAGACACTAAAACATGATTTCTTTTTCTTCAAAAATGCTTTTATTGTGTAAAACTGAAATAAATGTATAAAAAGTATACATGTTAGGTATCACCGCGTCCGTAATAATCTGCTCTATAAAAATATCATATGATCTATGCCCTCAGGTGAACGCCGTAAAAAAATAAAATAAAAACTGTGCCAAAAATGCATTT
Organism: Rhinella marina; assembly: GCA_900303285.1. NCBI lineage: Eukaryota > Metazoa > Chordata > Amphibia > Anura > Bufonidae > Rhinella > Rhinella marina. Next base: position 106,081 of record ONZH01015595.1, on the reverse strand, counting down.
TTTTTGGTCACCTTCATCTCAAAAAGTGTAATTCCAAGCGATCAAAAAGTCATACACACCCCAAAATGGTACCAATCAAACGGTCATTTCTTTCCGCAAAAAATGAACCCCTACACAAGACAATTGGCAGAAAAATAAAAGAAATTTAGCTTTTAGAAAATGAAGACACAAAAACATAATTTTTGTTTTGAAAAATGCTTTATTATGTAGAACTGAAACAACAGAAAAAAATACACATATTTGGTATTGTCGCGTCTGTATCAACCTGCTCTATAAAAACAACACATAATCTATCCTGTCAGCAGAACTCAGTAAAAAAACAAAAAATAAAAACTGTGCCACAACAGCCATTTTTTTGTTACCTTGCCTCACAAAGCGTAATACTGAGCAATCAAAAATCATATGTACCACAAAATAGTACCAATAAAACTGTCACCTCATCTTGTAGTTTACAAAATGGGGTCACTTTTTGGGAGTTTCTACTCTAGGGGTGCATCAGGGGGTCTTCAAATGTGACATGGCAACTTAAAATTATCCCAGCGACATCTGCCCTCCAAAATCCATATGGCGCTCCTTTCCCTCTGTGCTCTGCCATGTTCCCGTACAGCAGTTTACCATCACATTTAGGTTGGTTCTGTAAACTGCAGAATCAGGGTAATAAATATTGAGTTTTTTTGGCTGTTAACCCTTGATGTGTTACAGGGACAATAAATTAAAATGGAAAATCTGCAAAAAAAGTGAATTTTAGAAATTTCACCTCCATTTTCCTTTCATTCTTGTGGAATACCTAATGGCTTAACAAAGTTTGTAAAATCAGTTTTGATTAACTAGATGGGTGTAGTTTCTAAAATTGGGTCATTTTGGGTGGTTCTATTATGTAAGCGCCATAAAGTGTCTTGATAACTGAACTGGTCCTTGAAAAGTGGGTTTTGGAAATTTTCTTAAAAATTTTAAGAATTGCTTCTAAAATTCTAAACCTTCTAACTTCCTGAAAAATAAAATGATGTTTACAAAATGATGCCAACATGAAGTAGACATCTGGGAAATATACAGTAACAACTATTTTATGAGGTATCACAATCTGCTTTAAAAGCAGAGACATTCAAATTTCAAAAATTATGAATTTTTCCAAATTTTCTGTAAATTTTGGAATTTTTTATAAAGAAAGGTGAAACATATTGACTCAAATTTACCACTAACATGAAGTATAATATGTCTCGAGAAAACAATCTCAGAATCGCTTAGATAAGTAAAAGCATTCCAGAGTTATTACCACATAAAGTGAAACATGTCAGATTTGAAAAATGTAGCTTGGTCCTTAAAGGGGTATTCTCATCTCACACATGTAGTTTGTATAGTTAGATATAGCCATACCAATACTATTACTAATAGAATGTATTTATATAAAATGTACCGTTTAGATTTGTCTATTTATATATCCATTGTCCCACTGACATCAGTCAGGTCGTTGCCCCTAGTTACGGCCACCATGGCCATGTAGTAGTGGTGACCGGCTTGCTCTTGTTCAAACCCGCTCTGAGATAACTGCTGTATTGTGAACGCACATTACATGAGCATGAGGAGACACATTTTAGGGTTGTAGCATTTTTGTCTGCGTTTCCAAAACGCAGAGAAATGGATCCTGTTCCAAGATCAATTCATCTCAGCGGATTCAGCAGGATCCGTTTATAAAGTCTGCGTTTTGGACGGATCCTGACCATTGCGTTATATAATTGTGTGTGTATATAATTCCACATGTGTTAATTCATAGTTTTGATGCCTTCAGTGTGAATCTACAATTTTCATAGTCATGCAAATACTGCTCACTGAGAAGGCCGCACATGCTCAGTTTCATCCTTCACCTGCCTCCTGAGCTGTGATAGGGAGAGCTGAGACACGCCTCCTCAGCTGCAGCAGAGAAAACACTCCACTTGAGCTGTCAGCTTAATATAAATCTAGCAGAGAAATGAATGTGGAGATCTCTGGATCCATATGAGGTACAGGGCTGGTTTTAGCTTAGTTAGAAAGGTATTGTCCTGTATTATATGTCCGATTTTTATTTTTTACATTATTCGTGGGATAGCAGGAAGCAGTAAAGAACTACTTTTTCTTGCTAAAAGGTGTATCTTATAGTCCAAAAAAATATGGTAATTCTTTTTAAAGTTTCTCAATACATCATATAAATATATGATTCCATAAAACAGATAGCTCAACTTGCAAAAAACAAGCCCTAATATGGCTATGTTGTCAGACCCCTGCAGATCGGGTTTTGATGGCCTATTCTGCAGATAACCAATAAGTAGTAATATCCTGACAACACATTTAAGAGGTTAATAGGCTACTAATCCATCTAATTAGAAAATATTTAATTTGGGGTCTCATTGATATACAGTGCAAAAAAAAAATAAAAAACAAGTTTCCCCCCATCTATCGACACTCAGTACCCCATAATGACAAGGTAAAAACTTAATTTTAGTTTTTTTTTGCAGAAACATAAGTATTCAGACCCTTTGCTATGACACTTGAAATTTAGCTCTAGGGGCCTCCCATTTCTCTTGATCATCTTTGAGATGTTTCCACACCTTGATTGGAGTCCACTTGTGGTAAACTCAGTTGATAGGACATGATTTGTAAAGACACAGCTCTGTATATATAAGGTCTCACAGCATCAAAGCTGCATCATGCTGAGGGGATGTTTTTTAGCAACTGGGACAGGGAGACTGGCCAGAGTTGAGACAAACCTGGGGTAGCAGTGTACAGACATTCCTAGTGAAAACTTGATTTAATGTGCTCTGGACTTTAGACTGGGTCAAAGGTTCATCTTCCAACAAGACAACAGCCAAGACAACACAGGAGTAGCTGAGGGACAACTCAGGCAGTGTCTTTCAGTGGCACAGCCAGAGTCCTAACTTGAAGTTCAACCCAATCGAAAATCTGTGGAGATACCTGAAAATGGCTGTCCATTGACGGTCCTTATCCAACCTAACAGAGCTTAAGAGTATCTGCAGAGAATGCAAAAGATCCCCAAATCCAGATGTGCAAACCTTGAGGCATGTGCCAGACTGTGCCAACATATGTACCATTTTGACTTTGGACTAACCCTTATAGCGTTATTTTGGTGCTTCACTGGTATTCACCCTTTAACTCCTGTACAGGGATCTGGGCTTTGCTGTGGGACAGCTGAGGATACAGAACATGCAGCAAAACTACAGAATAACCGCAGGAGAAGACTAAATAGTCACGAAGGCTTGAATGCAGGACTAGAGATCCACATAGTATATTTGTAGCGTAGCTGCTAGGAGATACAGGATAAACTGGCAGGCAGGGTGGTAGTGAAGACACAGATGAGGCAGGCAGGCTGGATACTTGGCAGGAATACAGACAAGGCAGACAGATAGGGGTAAACACGAACAGAACTAAAACTGGAAATGCAGGAGCATACAGGAAGAGTGGGTACAGGGCTGGAGCACAGACAGAAACAAACGCAGAGTAAATGAAGGCAAAATGCAGGAGAATTGCAGAAGCACTAGATTACAACATCTTTACTGGTCACCAGGGAACCATAAAGCTCAGGCACCCTCTGCTTGGAGAGAAAGCTTTAAATATCCAGGGACCCCTAGTCATTAGGTGAGGAAGGATTTGTAAGTGTGTCAGAGGTGAGCGCTCGTATATAAGGGGACAGAGGCTGGGGCAATAGGAAGAAGCATGGAGGCAGCAGCATGGTGAGTAGCACACAGGGGAGAGCAGGGCAGCAGCGACCATAGACAGCTGTCCTAACAGGCATCATACCCAGGAAGACTGGAGGCTGTAATCGCTGACAGAGGTGCGTTAACTAAGTCTTGAGTAAAGGGTCTGAATACTTATGTCAATGCAATATTTTTTCCTTTTCAATAAATTAGCAAAGATTTAGATTTTTTCAAACATTCTGTTTTCACTTTGTCATTATGGGGTATTGAGTGCAGAATGATGGGGAAAAACTTGTTTTGTTTCTTTATTTTAGCACAAAGCCACAGCATAATAAAATGTGAAAAAGTGAAAGGGTCTGAAGACTTTCTGAACACACTGTATGGTTTAATTAGAGTATTTAAATGGTGCTTTATATGTATTAAAGCTAGAACTGAGACCTCTACTGAGACCATCTTTGCCTGCTGTAAACATACCTTTATTGGTAGCATATGAAACTTGTATAAATTTCAATCCCACGGATTCCCACCCCTGCTATATTAATTTGTGTAATAAATGAACTCAGCAGACATAGAATGAAGGATAAGTGCTTTAGTGTTATATTTTACATTCAAAGCAGAGTGTAAATAGCATAACTCCTGAAGCCATTGTCTAAGCCATTTTGAAGAGATAGGATGGCACAATGGGTTGCTGTGAATCTGTCCAGTGGAAGCATGGAATTCCATAGGTTGCCTATGAAAATTTAATGACACTGATATCCCAGGAGGCCAGAAGTGATAGACTGAGCGCCCTCCCTAGGGGTCGACTGTTGAAATTAAAGGAAGAAAGAGTTAGTGGTTAGATGACCAGATTTGGAAGGCAGCCTCTTTCGCTATTGCTGTTACCTGGTTTGGAAACAATGTCATACATAAAAAAAGTCTTAGGGAGAGTTCACATCACTGTTTTATTTTTCCGTTCTTCTGAGCCATTTCTGTCTGAGATCCATTTCCTATGTAAAAAAAAAACATCTCAGATGGAAATGGCTCAAATGGATGCCAAATGTGCATAACTGATGCACAGGATCCTTTTTTTTTTATAGGATCTTGTTTTTTTTTTGTTCTTCTGACGGATCAGAAGAAGGGAAAATAAAACAATGATGTGAACTCTCCCTTAGTCTACTGTTTGTGATTCAGATGTTGAAAATGTCAGCTTGACACTTAGGGGAACATGTACTAAGGCTACTTTCACATTAGCGGCAGCCTTCTCCGGCGGGATGTTCCAGCGGGGGGAAAGCCTGCCAGATCCGTGCTACCTCTAGTGCACCGTGCCGCCGGAAGTCCGCTCCGGCCCCATTCACTATAATGGGGGAGGGCCGGAGGTCTAGCTGCAGCACAGCAAACATGTCGAGAGGCGGCCAGAATAAAACTACAACATTTCGTATTTTTTTCCGGTCAACTTTGGGGGGTACATTTCAGTGTTCATGTGCCACATATATACAGTTTGAGCAAGGTTTTAGGACTACAGTATGTAATAGCAGGAATGTCAGCTTGGAGCAAATACAAGTTGTACACAGGATTGTAATCTGTGACAATGTTCTGCTACATGCTCCATTAAAAAAAAAATGTAACAATCAGATATGCAAATTAAAGTTCTGAATGTTTTCCTTGTAAAAATGATTCTATTGTCTATTGTATTTTCATCAGTTTAATGTAACACGATATGTACAGTTTTTAAACTATTTTTTGCCCTTGAATATATCTAAAGTATAAAAACAATAACTTCTTAAGGACCCAGTGAACAGCAACTTTTTTGTTTTCCTTCTCAGCCTTCCAAGAGCCTTAACTTTTTTATTTTTCCATTGATATAAACATTCCAGTGCTTGTTTTTTGTGGAACATTTTTTTTAATGGCACCAGGTAATCTTACATTTAAAGGGTTTGTCCGGCCTTGGAGCCAATAACCTCTGTGCTACAGACCGGTACTCCTGAATATAAAAAACAAGACTCATCTGTCCGCGGTCCAACTGCTTCTCCGTTCCCAGCAGGACTAGGAGGCGTCTGGGAACAGAGCAGTGGTGAGACCGTGAACAGGTGAGTCGTCTTTTTTTTTTTAAAATATTCAGGGACACAGTTGTAGTATGGTAGGTTTTAGTATATGGGTTGTCAGCTCCATTGTTTTTGGATATATTATGTAAACTCATCAGAATTAAAGAGGTATTCTAAGACTTAAATACTGATGACCTATCCTCCACCGATTAGGTGTTTGAGAAGGCACTGGTGCTTGGCTTTCTCTGTGCTCATCAAGCACACTCCCGTACATTGCATAGCGGCTGTGCTTGGTATCACAGCTCAGCCCCATTCACTTTTATGGGACTGAGCTGAGCCAGGACTGATGAACATGTCATCATTTGGCATAGGGCTTATTCTAGCTTTGTTACAAAGAGATTGTCATGTTCTATATGATGTCTGATTTTCATTTTTTACATTAGTCATGGGATAACCCCTTTAAGTAGCTACTGTGTAAGGGCAGCATATACAATAACTGTGTAAGGAAGTTGGCACCTGAATTGATTGCATCTGTTTTGCTTCCTCTTAAAGAACCTAAAATGGCAGTGTAACTTTGTATAGTTGAAAAAATGTCACACAGTGTACTATTTTCTACCTTCCCCAGAATCCATGTCTGATGTTACAGTCTTCAGCAGATACCTGTAGGCCGGACCATAATCATTGACTCAGTGCAGTCTCCAGTGCAAACATTTTTCCAGTAGATAAAACCTTTGCCATTCAGTTGAACAAGGTAGCAATTGTCATACCACCAACCACTGTAAGTATTTGCACAGTGAGAACTACTCCGGTCCTGATCTTTGTCTTTTGTGGAGAACTTCATGTTGTCATGAACAGTGTTTGAGTCAAATATGGTTAGACTGTCCCCTGCAGTGCCGGAGTACCTCCCTAGACGCAATGCATAGCCATTCTCTTCTTTGTCTAGGCTGAAGATATCATAGTCAGCATGCCACTCCTTATCATTTTTGTCCTTTAGGAGAAAGCGAACCATGTAGACCCTCTGAGATGTTATGAGGTGAATGTACTCATTACCCAGCCAAAAATCCTTCATCACATTTCCAAATCCATACTTGAAAGTGGTCCAAGACTCATGCCAAGTTATTTCAGTAGTTTTGGAGTTCCTCTGGACAGCAGTCCACCAGTTGCCATCTTCATCTACATGACAATATACTACTAAAGGAGGTGATGAATGTGGTTTGATGACATACACCCCACTGGGGCTGTTCTTTGGCAGTTTATCACAGTCTATAGGGAAATCTGAAAAAGATGTACATAGTGGTTGTAAGATAGAAACCATATGCTTTATAGCCTGCTTTATACCCTAGGGCTGCACTGACATTTCTGTTGGTTGCCATTGGAAACAGTCCACAAGTCTGTAGTCAGACACAGCCCTAATGGGTCATCTGATGGTCTATAAAAATGACCACACATCTCCCAACTTCTCCAAACCCATACACATTCAGTTTTTCTAAGCATGTATTTGTTTTCAGTGAGAAAAGAGCAGAAGGGTGCTGCCAAATACCTCTTCTGGTGGCTTATGTCTAGGTAAAAGAAACCATTTGAAAGGTCTACTGTTCCAGTGCCATGGCTCCTGTCCCCACCAGGCTGGAAGTGATGAGGTCATGTGACTGCTGCGGCCATTCACTGGCCTCAGTAGTCACATACAAAAATGGCACATCACCCAAACAGAGTGGATGGGAACTGAAGCACTGGAACAGTGGGGCTTTCAATGGGTTTGTGATGTTTAGATTTTTTGTTGGACTAGCTTCTTTCTGGTGTCTAATGTTGAAGTTATGTCAGAAAACCCCTTTAAATGGTGTCCCTGTTTTAATTAATATATTTCAACAGGCATGATAAGTTTCTCTCCAATGGTTTTAGGGGGACTCGCAGAGGCAACATACAGAGTGTGTATGTTTGAAGCCAAGTTTTTTGCACGTGGCAATGCCCTGTACACGCACTACATACATAAATGGGCCATACTAATAAGGCCCATACTTATGAATTCCACATGCGAATGCGTCTGCAAAAGTGGGCACGACTTCAGAGTCATGACAAGTGTAACACATTGTTAGTACTATAACATAACATAGAGGTGGTCATAGTCAATGGCGGATTATAATAGGGGCGTTTGGGTCAGCAGCCCCGGGCTTGGCATCACTGGGGGGCTCAACACTGACCCAAACGCCCAGGCCCGATCAACGCCATAGGCTCCAGGCCTAGTAGGCCTGAGGCCTATGCGGTAGTAAAATCCCGGCACAGGCGGACGGACACAGCACAGTGATGCGTGCGTGCCTGCCTCACCATCCGGGCCTGTACAAGCAGTGACTGACTGCTTGGACACAGGTGAGTATTATCTTATTACTACATTGGGGGCAGTGTGGGGGCAAATTACTACATAGGGGCAGTTTGGCGGCAAACTACTACATGGGGGGCAAATTACTTCATGGGGCATTGTGAGGGCAATTTACTGCATGGAGGGCAGTGTTGGAGCAAACAACTACATGGGAGGCAGTATGGGGGCAAATTACTATGTGGGTCCAGATTACTATATGGGGGATGTGTGATGGCAAATTACTATATGGGGGCTGTGTGGGGGCAAATTATTATGGGGGGATTACCGTGTGGGGGCAGATTACCATTGGGGGATTGCTATGTGTGGGCAGTGTGGGGGAAATTATTGTGTGGGGGTAAATTACTATATGGGGGCATTGCTATTACAGGGTAATATTAGGAGACATTACTTTTGGGGACACTATACAGGCATTATTACCTGGAGCACAATATAGGATGTTGTTATTATTATTACTAGGGGCACTTTAGGGGACATTATAATTGCTGTAGACACTCTAGACTCGAGACATGTGGGGTAATTTATCAAACTGGTGTAAAATAGAACTGGCTTAGTTGCCCACAGCAACCGATCAGATTCCACCTTTTAATTTTGACAGCTCTTTTGGAAAATGAAAGGTGAAATCTGATTGGTTGCTATGGGCAACTAAGTCAGTTCTACTTTACACCTGTTTGAAAAATGACCCAAAATATGTTTATTGGGTAACTATTTTTTCAGCAGTATAGTACCTGGGGCATTGGAGAACACCACGGGCACAGTATTGGGAAAGGCAGAAGGATGACATTGTTGGGACACCAGGATGGGGAGGTTGATGGAAAAATTGAAGAAATCTAAATTTTGTCTGTGTAACAAACTCTGTAGAGAAAAGATGCGGCTGAAAGAATTTGTCATGGCGGTCTGGATCAAACAGAGGAGAAGAGGAAAAAGAAGGTCAACATGACAGGAGATGTCACTGGATGTAAGAGGTTTGTGGTGCTGTATTCTGCTATATGTAGAGCTGGCTCTCTGCTGGGACCTGCGTCTCATCTTCTTCTCCAAGTCTTTTTTATTATAATTGTATGTATTTTAAATTTGGCAACTAAAAATTTAATTTGGCTCCTAAGTTTTTCAGTTTAGAAACCAATGTCTCCTGGGTATTTTTAGTCTGGGGCACTGTGTGCTGCTGTGTCCTAGATGAATGTGATGTGATATGGCCTTGGAAGAGACTGTGGCGCTCACGAAGCACCGCAGCCTCTTTATACAGAAAAAAAAAAAAACTAAAATAAAATGGAGTGAGGGTCCCAAGTTGGGTAGACAGCCCTGGGCCTATCATGCACTTAATGCGCCCCTGGTAGTACTATAATGTAATGTAACATAAAGATGGTCTTGTTAGTACTATAATATAACATAGAGGTGATCATGTTAGTAATATGATATAATAGAGATGGTCATGTTATTACTATAATATAACATAGAGATGGTCATGTTAGTACTATAATATAACATAGAAATGGTCATGTTAGTACTATAATATAACATAGTGATGGTTGTGTTACTACTATAATATAGCATAGAGGTGATCATGTTAGTAATATAATATAACATAAAGGTGGTCATGTTAGTATTATAATATAACATAGAGGTGATCATGTTAGTACTATAATATAACATAGAGGTGATCATGTTAGTAATATAATATAACATAGAGGTGATCATGTTAGTAATATAATATAACATAAAGGTGGTCATGTAGTACTATAATATAACATAGAGGTGATCATGTTAGTACTACAATATAATATAGAGGTGATCATGTTAGTACTATAATATAACATAGAGGTGATCATGTTAGTACTACAATATAACAGAGATGGTCATGTTAGTACTATAATATAACATAGAGGTGATCATGTTAGTACTATAATATAACATAGAGGTGATCATGTTAGTACTATAATATAACATAGAGATGGTCATGTTAGTACTATAATATAGCATAGAGGTGATCATGTTAGTAATATAATATAACATAGTGATGGTTGTGTTACTACTATAATATAACATAGAGGTGATGATGTTAGTACTATAATAGAACATAGAGGTGATCAAGTTAGTACTATAATATAACATAGAGGTGATCATGTTAGTACTACAATATAACAGAGATGGTCATGTTAGTACTATAATATAACACAGAGGTGATCATGTTAGTAATATAATTAGAGATGAGCGAATCGAATCCTACGAAGTGGAATTCAATCCGAATTTTCACATAGAAGCCGAATTTCCTCGTGCTTTGTGTCAGTGAATCGATTTAACCTGAAATAGTGTAAAAAACAAAAAAAAATCCATACTTACCTCCTCCATTTGCTCGCGATGGGCTGCCAACCATCTTGATTGAAGATCTCGGCCAAAATCCCGTGCATAGTGACGTATGACGTCACCACGCATGACGGCGAGAGAACGTAATCTCACACTGCGCGAGATTTTGCGCCAGATCTTCAATCAAGATGGTGGCGGCCGGCCTGTCGTGAGCAAATGGAGGAGATAAGCATGATTTTATTTTTTTTAAATGTTAATTTTAGACTGCATGTATGAACGTGGCATCTGAGGGGTACAATGACGGGGAGGCGCTATCGCAGCTCCCTCTCATTGCACCCACTACTTACAAAAAAATGCGCTTTGTGGCAAAGTAATTTGTCACAAAGCAAATTTTTTTTGTAAAGTTCAGCGAATAAGCCGAATCGAACTTTTCAAAAGTTTGCTCATTTCTAAGTATAATATAACATAGGGGTGGTCATGTTAGTACTATAATATAACCTAGAAATGGTCATGTTAGTACTATAATATAACCTAGAAATGGTCATGTTAGTACTATAATATAACCTAGAAATGGTCATGTTAGTACTATAATATAACCTAGAAATGGTCATGTTAGTACTATAATATAACCTAGAAATGGTCATGTTAGTACTATAATATAACCTAGAAATGGTCATGTTAGTACTATAATATAACCTAGAAATGGTCATGTTAGTACTATAATATAACCTAGAAATGGTCATGTTAGTACTATAATAGAACCTAGAAATGGTCATGTTAGTACTATAATATAACATAGAAATGGTCATGTTAGTACTATAATATAACATAGAAATGGTCATGTTAGTACTATAATAGAACATAGAAATGGTCATGTTAGTACTATAATATAACATAGAAATGGTCATGTTAGTACTATAATATAACCTAGAAATGGTCATGTTAGTACTATAATATAACATAGAAATGGTCATGTTAGTACTATAATAGAACATAGAAATGGTCATGTTAGTACTATAATATAACATAGAAATGGTCATGTTAGTACTATAATATAACTTAGGGTTGATCATGTTAGTACTACAATATAACATAAAGGTGTAATGTTAGCACTACAGCATTTTATATATATATATATATATATATATATATATATATATATATATATTACTGTGTATATATATATAAATATATACTGTATATATATATATATATATATATATATATATATATATATATATATCATAAGAATTTTGCTCACGTTGTTGAAATGGTTCCTTTGCTACTTCTTTATCATCTGCTGAAGCCACCCTCAGGTACAAGATGCCGACAACCCAGAGCCTAAGAAATCCAGGACCTATTGCAGACAGTACAAAAAGTTGTATCAGCAATGATTAGGGAGCATACCATAGGGACATTATCACCAGATCCTTGTACATTGCAAATTTGATAACAGACAAATCAATGTCTCTCTGCTTTTAGATCTCACCCATTGTCTACACTGGTGATTACACATGGAACCAGGAAATGACTCTAGGTTTATATAGAAAAAGCATTGTCCCCTCCCAAACATCAAGTTACCAAGTCTGAAGAAATCAGAGGTCACAAAGTCCAGGAGGAGTTTTACTCAAGGTTAGTGTTTGAATTAGTTACATATTTAAAGGGACAGTAAAGTTTTTGTATAAATATTAGCACTTTTTGACCAGTTTTTGTCAAGATCGTGGTGTCTGTGAAAAGACCTTTGTGACAGTTTATGCCAGATTGATTTAGCCTGCAGTAGTCAATGTGGGGTCACTTACACAGACCAACGTTTACACCGATCTTTGATGTGCATAATATATGATAGGGCACATTCCTTTTCATAAATTAGGCACATCTATGGCAGCCTGTGCATTTGGAGTGAAAATAGATTTTGCGATCTTTTTACAAAAAAAAAAAAAAACTGCCGTAAATGTAATTAAATATGGCAAGGCCAATGATGCAGCCTTAGCCTGGCCCCAACACTCTCCTGCAACTCCCAAGTGATGAGGAAGGCGTAAAAAGGCTGCATGCGACAAAAGTTCACCACATGGGCTTTAAAAAGTCGCAAAAAGGGTTGCGTTAATAAATTATCCTGACTGTGCAAGTTCTTCATAACTGTGCTTATACTTTTCTAATGCTAGATTTACCCAGAAAATTGTCCACCCAGCCTCATAATACACATCTCAGCTGCTGCAGAACATCATAATGCACATCTTAACTGCTGCAGAGCTTTATAATACACATCACAGTTGCTGTAGAACTCTTAATACAAACCTGCTGTAAAGTTTTTTTTTTTTTTTTTTTATAAAGATACGGTCATCAGTTGTGATTAAACATCTCTCCATTAGGGTACATCCAGACTGGACAGTAAATATCAGTCATGGATATGTCACATGTTTTGTATGTGTATTTTATAGCAGATTTGCTACCGATTTCACCCTATTCACAAAGATGAAATCAGTGTTGAATATCCAACAGAATATATAGTAAGGCAGAAACCGTCTAGGTCACCTGCTAGGATTCACAGATAGCCTACATCCATAAATTGCTATCTGGGAAGATTTGCACTGTGAATTATTTGGAACTGTGTTTTGATACCATTGGATGTACTACAACTCCCATTCCGCATTTTAGTGAAGAGAGATATTTATTTTCTACAACTGGTTTGGTTACTGATTCCAGTACCAAACGCTAGCCACAAGCACCTACTTCTTCTGCCTTGCACCTATACATCACTTATAACACCCTAACTACAGGGAACATTGGTGTGAGGATTGCCACTGTGAGAAGATATTGCTGCCAGAGCCACTACTACTCCTATCCCCTGCTTCGATCCCCCAGGCTTAAAGCACTGTGAATTCAAAATCCTCACTGAGGGATAGCTGACAAGTGGATAATTTTCCATAGTGTGAGGATGAGGGTTAAAATCTCATCCACTTGGCAACTACTGTAACATGTTGCAGTATGTGGCAAATGGCCTAACTCCTCAAAAAGAGCCTCTGTAGCAGCTTTCTTTCATATCCCATATCCCCAATCAGACAATGGGGGCTTATCCTAACAATATACCCAAATTTTCTAAGATGAAAACCCCTTTGATATTTTATAGGCAATGTTGTGTAATGTGATGTTGTGCTATTTATTCCCGGGGGGGGGGGGGGGGGTTGGTTGGCAGTGGTTGGCAGGAATAGGGCTAACCACCTTGTTCTTCCGCACTTGGTGGGAGTGGGCGGGTCCTGTTCCTGCCAGGTGGGGGAGTTCCAGTCTAGTGAGACAGACAAAGGAGAGAAAGGATGGTTCCAGTTCAGATAGTGGGTGAGTGAGGAAGCACATGCCAGAGCGCCAACTCCCAGGAACCGTATCTTATTCCCCCCCCTTTGAGGGAAACTCAGGAAGCAGATACTCTTCTCTTGTGCGAACAATTTAATCCTGCCTCAAGAAAACATTTGACAGAAAAGACAGCAGAGTGATCAGCAAAATACAGCTTTACAGACACTGCTGCAAGGTGAGTGACTACAGCTCAGACACCATAACCTACCAAAGTAACTACTATGCCTGACTAACATCAAGTCTGTACCACAGATTAATTGCCAAAGAGAGTAAAACTAACCCTAAAATGTTCTTCAATTATATAAATTCTAAAGTATAAACCTGAAGGTGTTGGCCCCTTACAGAGTACAGAGAGCGATGAATAGAAAGGAAAGCTATTAAATATTTTTTTCCACTGTATTCACTAAGAAAAATAAACTTTCAGATGAAATGCAGAAGATAAAAGTAAATTCCCCATTAACAGTGCCCTGTCTGACCCAGGAAGAAGTGAAGCGTGTCTTAAAAAGATTAAAATAGACAAATCACCGGGACCAAATGGCATAGACCCCCGTCTCCGAAGAGAATTAAGTAATGTCATACGCAAGACCCTTATTTCTGATATTAAAAAACTCTATACTAACAGGGAGTGTTCCACAGGATTGGCGCATAGCAAATGTGGTGCCAATATTCAAAAAGGGTCCAAAAACAGAGCCCGGAAACTATAGGTCGGTAGGTTTAACATCTGTTGTGGGTAAACTGTTTGAAGGTTTTCTAAGAGATGCTATCTTGGAGTACCTCAATGAAAATAAGCAAATAACGGCATATCAGCATGGCTTCATGAGAGATCGGTCATGTCAAACTAATTTAATCAGTTTCTATGAGGAGGTAAGTTCTAGACTTGACCGCGGCGAATTAATGGATGTCGTATATCTGGACTTCTCCAAAGCATTTGACACTGTACCACATACAAGGTTAGTATATAAAATGAGAATGCTTGGACTGGGGGAAAATGTCTGTGGGTAAGTAACTGGCTCAGTGATAGAAAACAGAGGGTGGTTATTAACGGTACACACTCAGATTGGGTCACCGTCAGTAGTGGGGTACCACAGGGGTCAGTATTGTGCCCTATTATCTTCAATATATTTATTAAGAAGAGGACAGTACACTGCTACAGATGTATCTGGATAGATTGGAGGCTTGGGCAGAGAAGTGGCAGAGGAGGTTTAACACTGACAAATGTAAGGTTATGCACATAGATAGGAATAATGCAAATTACCTGTACATACTAAATGGTAAAACACTGGCATGGAAAAGGACTTAGGAATTTTAGTGAATAGCAAACTAAGCTGTAGAAACCAGTGTCAGACAACTGCTGCCAAGGCCAATAAGATAATGGGTTGCATCAAAATGGGCATAGATGCCCATGATGAGAACATAGTCCTGCCACTTTACAAATCGCTAGTCAGACCACACATGGAGTACTGTGTACAGTTCTGGGCTCCTGTGAACAAGGCAGACATAGCAGCAGTGGCGTGCCTAGGGTGTTTCGCACCTGGGGCGGGTCCTTTCTCTGCCCCCCCCAATACATTAAAAAATGATACCCCCTCACAGTAGTATTGCCCTCATTGTACAAACTTCACAGTAATTTTGCCCTCTTTGTGCCCTCTTCACAGTAATAATCCCCATTGTGCCCCTTCATAGTAATAATGCCCATTGTGCCCCCTTCACAGTAATAATGCCCACTGTGCCCCCTTCACAGTAGTAATGCCGTCTGTGCCACCTTCACAGTAATAATGCCGTATGTGCCCCCTTCATTGTAGTAATGCCCTCTGGCTCTTGCCCCCTCCATAGTACAAAATGTCCACTGTGCCCCCTTCTTTGTAGTAATGCCCTCTGGGCCCTCTTCATTGTAGTAATGCCCTCTGTGCCCTCTTCATTGTAGTAATGCCCTCTGTGCACCCTTCATTGTAGTAATGCTCTCTGGCACTGTTCCCCCTCCATAGTACAAAATGTCCACTGTGTCCCCTTCTTTGTAGTAATGCCCTCTGTGCACCCTTCATTGTAGTAATGCTCTCTGGCACTGTTCCCCCTCCATAGTACAAAATGCCCACTGTGTCCCCTTCTTTGTAGTAATGCCCTCTGTGCCCTCTTCATTGTAGTAATGCCCTCTATGCACCCTTCATTGTAGTAATGCCCTCTTTCTCTGTGCCCCCTCCATAGTACAAAATGCCCATTGTGCCCCCTTCACATAAGTAAAGCCCTCTGTCCCCCGTCTGTGCTAAAAAAACAAACAAAAAAAAAGGTACCTACTCACCTTGTCCCATTCCTGAAGTCCTCTCTTCTCTGCAGACACAGATCGCTCTGCAGCAATGTGTGGGCGGAGCTTATGCAGATTCACACATTCCAGCAGCGCAATCTCTGCCTGCAAGCTGAATCGTGGAGCAGGGAGAAGTCTCTCTGCTTCACCATTCAGAGCGCTGCCGGCCTGAAGGAGAGAAGGAGCGCAGGGAGCTGAGCTGTGAGTGACAGGGCCCAGCTCCCTGTGCTCCAGCAATGAGCGCTTCCATCTGTGTTGATGGAAGCTCTCATTGTTTCTGGCATCCCCCCTGAGATGTATTTCTGGAGTGTAATAATATTACAGGTTATAGTTACTAGAGAGGGGTCATTGATCCAGGGAGTTATTTTGATTGCCTGATTGGCGTTGGGAAGGAATTTTTTCCCCTAAAGTGGGGAAAATTGGCTTTTACCTCACAGGGGTTTTTTTGCCTTCCTCATCAACTTGCAGGATAACAGACTGAACTGGATGGAAATATGTCTTTTTTCAGCCTTATAAACCATGTTACTATGTTACTAACTTTGAAAAAAGTCTAGATCAAAAGTACCATTTTTTTGGGTCTATGACTCCTATGCAGATCCTTGTGTTTCTATGGTTACAGACTACAAACAAACTCTATGTACAGATGTAGCAGGATTAACACACAAACTTTTAACTCAAATTTCTTAACTCGCATTATCTAGAAACAAAAGCCTTTGAAAAGTAATTAAAGGTGTTTGCTTAACGCAGTTAGTTTAGACAACACGTCTCATAAAGCATGTGTGTTAACTTTACTACATCTGTAGTCTCATCTACCATCATACTTCCTTCAGGGATTCATTGAAATCACAGTCTAGATTACCTAGGTTAGGCGCTTAGGTGCTTTAGGGATGATTGCATGCGTCTGCTGGAGATTCCCTTTAATAGTTTTGGAATTACTTGTTCCAGCCATGGAAATATTCAACTACACAATTAATAAGAAGTCGAGAAAGGAAATACAATTCAGTGTTGCAATTTTATGAGACAATATGAAAGATGGTAATTATGCTATATTCAAAACAAAGTAGTCATCTGTTAAGATTAGATATGTCAAGTCCTACAAATTCTACAGAAAAGTAATTTAATTTATGACAATCATAAATTAAAGGGGTTATCGATTACCTATCTTCAGAGTAAATCAGATCTGTAGGGGTCCCACACCCAGGATCCCTGCAGATAGAAGAGGCCGGGCGCTCCATGAGCACCATGGCTTCTTCATAGGCCAGTGACGTCAGAGTACATGGGTCAGGTGGCCTAGTTGCTGCACAGACCCATTCAAGTCAATGGGGCTGCTATTTAATACCATGCACTGCCATGATATGATGTGCGACGCTGTGCTTGGAAAGCTGCCAGGAGCCTGCATCTTTCATCAGAGCTCTGGTGAGCACAGCCGCTCCCTGAAAAAACTGATCGGAGGGGTTGCTGAGACTTATCTAGTTATTACCTACACAGTAAATAAGTGATAAATATTTGTGACTGGAATACCAGTTTATGTCTTTTAATCTACAACATAGCTCTGATGTGGTTCTTCTATACCTATTAGTATAGGCCAACAATATCTGTAATTTTTCTACACTTGTTTGATGTTTGATCAATGAGGATCTGAACACTTTTACTATTTATATAATTGAAGAACATTTTAGGCCTCCTGATGCATGATAATTAACTATGTACTTTGTTAAATTGTTTACCTAGTTTTTCATATGAACATAGGCAATGTATAGCATCTCCAACAGCCTATCTCAACATCAGCCTAATGTGATATTTGTGCAGGGGGTGGGGGACTAGGGACCCCCCTTGCTCGGGGCCCACCAGGGGATTCTCCTGTTTCTATGTGGGCCAGTCCGAGCCTGTTCACAGAATAAAAGATGTGGCTTTGGGAGTGACTGGAAAGCTGGCCACAATACTGCAGTGGGGTAACACTGTCCCCCAACTTCATTTTCATCCTATATGGAGACCTGTCTTAGTACAGCATTAAAATGTATAGGCTGCACGGAGGCAAAATTTGTTAAGTCCGAAGTTTTGCAAGACTTCAGTGAATAACTTTGGCCTTCGATTCGACAAATTTAAAAACATTTTAAAACAGGAATCCGAAGTCGGCTTTGGTACTGGCTGGTAACTTGGTACTGAAGCCGACTTAGGATTCCTGTTTTAAAATATTTTTAAAGTTGTAGAATCGAAGGCCGAAGTTATTCACAGAAGTCTCGCGAGACTTCGGACTTAACGGATTTTGCCTCCACGCAGCCTATACATTTTAATGCTGTATGAAGACAGGTCTCCATACAGCATTAAAACGAAGTTGGGGAACAAATTGACTTTGGATCTTAGATCCGAAGTGTGATTTACCCACCCCTAGTCACTAGCATTGCATTTACACTAGTTGCCATGTTTTGAAAGAAATTTCAGGTTTATAGTATAATACTTTTTATTGACAGTTCTCTGGATGTATATGTACTATACCAATGTACTAAGAATTTCAGAACGCGTGACTTGTTTAAATCAAGTGTACTTCGCTTTCCACAGTTGCTTATTTGGTGCAAATGACCGACATTGTACTGCAGGAGCTAATGCTGATAACAGAGAACTGGGAGCAATTTATGATCCTATGATAGTCTGCATAAACACAATAATGACAAGTCTAATCTAAAAAGAAAAGAATCAAAGTTCTTAGATAACAATATGTCTCTTTGCTCGTATGTGTTTACTTGTCGGCATTTATGTTTTTATGCTTCTGTAGAACATCAAGTATAATACAGTATCAAAGTCCTAATGTCATAATGTCAGTGGACATGGTAAACAATGTAATTGATGCCTGAAGTACTTTATTTTTTTATTAGCTTTAAACGAGTTTTCTGGTAATTATTCTCTTTTTACTTATGCCCCATAGCCTCTATCACCTATTGAAAGATTCATACTCATCTGCTCCCTGCCACTCCGGTCCTGAATGCTACTTCTTGTTCATCTTTCATCTGGTCCCCAGCTTACTTCCAGCTGGAAATGAACATGGTCACCAGTGCCGCTGGTTACTGCTGAAGCCAGTCATTGGCTGAAGCAGTGCACCTGTCCATGCCCCAGCAGATGGATAAAAGGAATCCAGCACACAAATACATTTGATTTGATTTGAAAGTGCACTGATTGCCCTAAAAAGTAGCGTATGACACTTTGGGGTCTCCTAGGTCTTTATCCAACCCTTTTAAAGCTCTTTAATGGAAAGACAGCATTAGTAATGTGAAAGAGATCTATATAGCTATTGGTTAATCGTTAAGGGTAATGAACAGCCTGTTTAAAAATGAGAATTGCTATGATTTTTAAAATGAAAACATGTTCCAAAAATGATCCATTAATTGGAGCAGATGCCCATCCATGTTTACGTACACAGTACAGTCATGGCCAAAAGTTTTGAGAATGATACAAATATTAATTTTTACAAAGTCTACTGCTTCAGTTTTTATAATGGCAATTTGCATATACTCCAGAATGTTATAAAGAGTGATCAGCTTAACAGCAATTACTTGCAAAGTCAATATTTGCCTAGAAAATGAACTTTATCCCCCAAAACACATTTCAACATCATTGCAGGCCTGCCTTAAAAGGACCAGCTAACATCGTTTCAGTGATTGCTCCATTAACACAGGTTTGGGTGTTGATGAGGACAGGGCTGGAGATCAATCTGTCATGATTAAGTAAGAATGACACCACTGGACACTTTAAAAGGAGGCTGGTGCTTGACATCATTGTTTCTCTTCTGTTAACCATGGTTATCTCTAAAGAAACACGTGCAGTCATCATTGCACTACACAAAAATGGCAGGGAAGAGTATCGCAGCTAGAAAGATTGCACCTCAGTCAACAATCTATCGCATCATCAAGAACTTCAAGGAGAGAGGTTCCATTGTTGCCAAAAAGGCTCCAGGGCGCCCAAGAAAGACCAGCAAGCGCCAGGACCGTCTCTTAAAACTGTTTCAGCTGCGGGATCGGCTACCAGCAGTGCAGAGCTTGCTCAGGAATGGCAGCAGGCAGGTGTGAGTTCATCTGCACGCACTTTGAGGCGGAGACTCTTGGAGCAAGGCCTGGTCTCAAGGAGGGCAGCAAAGAAGCCACTTCTCTCCAGAAAAAACATCAGGGACAGACTGATATTCTGCAAAAGGTACAGGGAGTGGACTGCTGAGGACTGAGGTAAAGTCATTTTCTCTGATGAATCCCCTTTCGATTGTTTGGGACATCTGGAAAACAGCTTATTCGGAGAAGACGAGGTGAGCGCTACCACCAGTCTTGTCTCATGCCAACTGTAAAGCATCCTGAAACCATTCATGTGTGGGGTTGCTTCTCAGCCAAGGGAATCGGCTCTCTCACAGTCTTGCCTAAAAACACAGCCATGAATAAAGAATGGTACCAGAATGTCCTCCGAGAGCCACTTCTCCCAACCGTCCAAGAGCAGTTTGGCAATCAACAATGCCTTTTCCAGCATGATGGAGCACCTTGCCATAAAGCAAAGGTGATAACTAAATGGCTCAGGGAACAAAATATAGAGATTTTGGGTCCATGGCCTGGAAACTCCCCAGATCTTAATCCCATTGAGAACTTGTGGTCAATCATCAAGAGATGGGTGGACAAACAAAAACCTACAAATTCTGACAAAATGCAAGCATCGATTGTGCAAGAATGGACTGCTATCAGTCAGGATTTGGTCCAGAAGTTGATTGAGAGCATGCCAGGGAGAATTGCAGATTGCAGAGGTCCTGAAGAAGAAGGGTCAACACTGCAAATATTAACTTGCTGCATTAACTCATTCTAACTGTCAATATAAGCTTTTCTTACTCATAATATGATTGCAATTATATTTCTGTATGTGATAAAAACATCTGACAAACACCCATAAAAACCAGAGGGCAGCAGATCATGTGAAAATATAATATTTGTGTCATTCTCAAAACTTTTGGCCATGACTGTAGTATTTGTAGTGTAGTGTCAGGAGCATCTGTTGAAGTGTTGGGACATAGAGACTTGCTGTCTCATTCCAGTCCAGCAGAGGGAGTCAGTTCCCAGCTAGAAATAACAGGGGAAAACAAAGCCTGCTACACAGGAAGATCACTTCAGCCAGTGCCTGGAGAAGGAGAGGAGTGCAGTGCAGGAGATCCAAAGCAGGGTCCGTTACCAGAGCTCTGGGGTGGTGTGATGCGGCCACCTAACTGAGACAGTGCGGCCCACAGAGGTACAGAGAGGCTGTGGCAGGCAGAGCATTGTGTGGCACTGAAGGAAGAGTACAACACTTACCAGTGCAAAGGAGCAGAGTATGGAGCACATGTGCCAGACAAACAAGGCCTCAGAAGTGCTGGGCCAGATTCTCCACTGCAGCAAAGAGAAAGTTCCCACCTTGGAGAGATGGAGATCAAGCACCAGGAGGGTCAGTCGCCCGCTAGCAGGAACAGTAAGTGCGGCCCCTGAGAGACTGTATAAAGTGAAACCAAGTTTCCTAAAGAGAAATGTGAGTTGAATATACATTTATCCGTTTCACAAGTACAGTAGTTTGTACTGCATCTTTAGTAAAGCCGTTCCAGTGTTCCTCAGTTGTCAAAGTGAGTTTGTCGCCATCCATCTGCGTACCTTACAAGTAGTTGGCAGGATGGATATAGATATGGCGACAGAAGGTGCCACATCCTCCATGAGCGGGACACAGCCCATGATCCCAGTAGGAGCACTACTGATCCACTTTCCCAAGTTTAACAGACCCAATGTGTTACTAGAAGACTGGAAAGAGAGGCTGGAGGGAGCCGCACATCTGTGTAATGTTGCCCCACATCTGATAGCAGAATTAGCCTTGAGCACATTAGAAGGGGAAGCCAGAAAGATAGTACTGCTGCAGCCGGAGAGGCTGAGACACACGTTTCAACAGATATCATGCATCCTGGAAGATGTATACGGGGATACAACCTCTGAAGCTATGCTGAGAAAGAAATTCTTCACCAGATACCAGGTGGAAGATGAAACATTGACCCAGTATGCAAATGGCTTGCAAGAGCTTATGGCCACACTACAAAGAAAGGAAGGACAGGAAGTCATATCCTTCACTAATGTGGTAGTGATTCTGCAAGATCAGTTTCTCCTCGGCATAAGGTGTCAGCCATTATGGAGGACCCTACACAAAAGACTCAAGCTGGAGCCCCACTTAACCTTACACCAGGTGCTTAAGGAAGCTACTACCCTGGAAAAGGAAGAACAGGGTGCAACAGTCCCAATAGCCTAGCAAGTAGTGGTAAATCCTATCAAAGAGAAGAGTGTAGAGGCCTGGGTGTCATCATTGGAAGAGGTGATTAAATAACTAAAAGAGGCACTAACTGTGAGAAAGGAAAGAGTGGCTCCTCAGACTCATAATTGAGGATAATCCTATCCAACACCCAGACAGTTCTAACAGAGGGCCCTAACCTGTAAGAACTGTGGCATTATCAGCAACCAGAGAGATTTAAACTAGTTCCACCTGAGACTGAGTGGCAAATCACAGGAGGAAGCACAGATTTGTGCCCCCTGCTGGAAGCTATGGACTTATTGGGAGAAAGCCCAGTTGTTACAGCCAAGTTTAATGGAGTAGAACTGTCCTGTCTAGTAGACACTGGTTCACAAGTAACGACAATGGCCAAGAAAGTCTTCGCTGTCAATAGTCTGTCCATTCCAACGGTTGGAATCATGCAAGCTGACATTGAGCTTTGGGGCCAGACGATGGAAAAAAAAGGAGTGGTGGTGGTACAGAGTGACCCAGAAGTCCCTGTGATACTAGGGATGAATGTATTGCGAGAATTAGATGGACTGATGAATCGAGAGCTGGGTCCCAAGTATTGGAAAAATATCCCAAAATTGAAACCACCACAGGTAGCCCAGAAGAGATCGCTCAAATAGTTAGAGTACCCTCTTCAACTTTTTTGGAAGTGCAGGCTGGTCATAAAGTGTTGCTACCCTTGCCAGTGGGCACCAGCCACAGATTGCAAAGAGCTAGTGTGATGGTAAAGTCCATGGTACAGAAAGAAGGGATAGCTGCAGGACGAACCTTGTGCACAGTCCAGGATGACCAAGTTCTAATGAGATTTATGAACATTAATAACCACAGTGTGATCCTGGCACCCAGAGAACTAGTGGCAGATGTGTTTCCTATCCAAGAGGTTCAAGCCTTACAGGAACTTAGCTGGCACATCAAGTCGACTGATATGGCCACCACCACCCTCACATTGTGTTAGGTGATCTCTCAGAACAACTGGAGAACAGGTCCTGAAGGAGGTACATTTGGAAGGTGTCAAGGTGACCGAGGAGGAGAGAGAGCAGCTGGCTAGGGTCTTTTGGTCGAACCTGAATTCTTTCTCCTGATGTGAAGCTGACTTTGGAATAACACAGATGCTGGAACATAAAACTCTGCCTGGAGATGCTCGGCCAGTGAGGGAGTGCTACCGACAAATATCCAAAGCTCTGTACCAGGAGGTCAAGACCTTGCTAAAGCATATGCAGCAAAGTTGTGTCATGCAGCCTAGCAAGAGCCCCTGGACTTCACCAATTGTAGTTATAAAGGAGAAGGATGTGACCCTGCTCTTCTGTGTTGACAAATGCCGCCTGTATGCATGTACAGTCCATGATGCCTACCTACTACCTCAGATCAAAGACTCCTTGACAGCCCTAGGCTGTGCCAAATTCTTTTCTACCATGGACCTGGCAAGCGGTGATTGGCAGGTGCCAGTGGCAGAGAAAGACAGAGAGAAAATGGCCTTTGTTGCTCCTGTGGGGCTGTATGAGTTTCTCCAGGTGCCCTTTGGACTGAACAATACCCAAATTAAATTATATCATAATTATTTCGTCTAGCTTTGCAGAACATCTAGAGCAATTGGACTTGGTCCTCAGCTGCCTAGAGAGACATGGGCTGACGTTGAAGCCCAGTAAGTGCCGCTTGTTCCAGAAGAGCATTGAGTATCTAGGTAATATAGTGACAAGAGAAGGAGTTTAGACTATGTACTTGAAGATTCATGCCATGCAGTGATGGCCCATACCAGGAGCAGAGTTTGTGTTGATGACTAATAACAATCCACTGGTCCACTTGAATACCGCCAAATTGAGAGCCTTGGAGTAGCGGTGGGTGGCTCGACTAATTTCAAGACATAATATAGGTCTAGATGACATAATATAAGAATCTCCCAGTGGCTCACCCTCCTTGCAAATTGGAAAAAGGTGCACTATCCTCGGCACACCCACTGCCATACGAAAATAAAAACTGGTTAAAATACTAACACCTGGTTATATGGAATAAATGGGATTTTATTAATTGATAGATGTAAAATAAATAAACTGAAATGAGACCGTTGGTCCTAAATATGTTAGATAAGGGTAAAAAATTAAAACTGGGTAAAAAATTCACTACGTACCTTTAATAAAAGTCCGAGCGTTGGACTAAAAATATAAATAAAATCAAAAGATGAAAGAATGTAAAAAATAATTGTTTAAAATAAAGATAGAAATAGTATATATACTATATACCTCTCCTTGATCAAGTAGCCTTACCTGTAAATCGAAAAGGAGAGTAAACAGATCTAAGACAACATATCACAAACATACATTATGAATATAAGTTAAATAATGTATGATAACCATCAGAAGAGAATAGACTCATTAAGTTCAATACATATGTCAATATTCTTCTACTATTATCATTATTATGTTTATTTCTATTTTTTATACACTTCCCCACAATACTGGGATTATCACAAAAATAGGAATTACGATTAAACACAATGGAGAGTGAGTGACACAATATTAGTGTGAAACAACTATTACAAAAACATGAATTCCCATTAAATACAGTGGAGAGAGAGTGACATAACGTTAGTGTTATATGAGTATTATTAATAAAAAAAATACACTTTCATATATACTGCTCCATCTGTCTAATTCAACAAAAACCTATATATGATTAAATATTGAAATGTATGTACTTTCTCCATTTTTATTTATCATTTTTATTTCATTATTTTTATTTTATTTTTCTTTACTCTGTATAATCTTTTGGAATTTCTTTATTCCATTCTTATGTTGATTATGCGTTGATGCATTACTCATCCATATATCCAAATCCGGTCCAATCTTTTTGAGTGACCACTTGCCAGAATTGTTACCACCCCCCTGAGAAAGGGTATTTAAGCTAGCCAGATTGATGGCACAGAAACTGTCAACCACTGAAGAAGGAGCATGTATTTAGCTCCGAAATGCGTTTGGTAACAAGAGAATCTGGCATCAAGTTGCACTTTTCTATCTATAATATATACTCTCTATATATTGCGCTATAATAGTGCACCGCCCTACCCACAGAGATACTTCATATCCCAGCTCAAACTCCATTGAGAAGCTGAGAATACAGTGGGCTGCACAAGAAGCTGAGGATACAGCTGACCGTAGAAGAAACATTGCTACCACCACATGGTATGCCGACCAATCGCACGCTCGGAGAAACAAGACAAACAGAAGGATGATCGTAGAGCAATAGGATCCAGCACATCCATATACTCACCGGACAGAATATAACCCTCTGGATCGGTAAAGTAACTCCATGTGTGTTTGTCAATACCTATGTAACACCAAAAGGAACTATTATTGAACTCAACCACAAGGACTTACATATTTATATACAGTGGATGCAACTATATATACGATTATATATATCAAGTTAAAAATACTCCATTGCTGTATTTTACAAGGAGGATAACAACTATACGGACAATATATTTATTATATATTCCTCATCTACTATTTTTATTTTTATTTTCAACATTTATTTTTAACATTCTTTCACCTTTTGATTTTATTTATATTTTTAGTCCAGTGCTCGGACTTTTATTAAATGTACATGGTGATTTTTTACCTAGTATTCATTTTTTACCCTTATCTAACATATTTGGGACCAACGGTCCTCATTTCAGTTTATTTATTTTACGTCAATCAATTAATAAAATCCCATTTATTCCACATTAACGGGTGTTAGTGTGTCTATCATTCTAGTATTTTAACATAGATGAGATAATGCTGGAGAGCCCTAGACGGTCACACAGACGAAGAGCAAGAAGAGGTTGAGACCCCCCTCAAGGCTGTGTCCTAGGACTCATGCTCTTCTCAGTCTACACTTTCGGCCTGGTACAGCTCATAGAGTCCCATGTCTTTCAGTATCAAAGACAAGAATAGGACATATTCTACTGTATCTTTTTTGCTGCTGTCCACATTTTTGCGGACCCGTTGAAATGAATGGCTCCGCATCCAATTTGCAGAAAATGCTGATCGAATGTAGACCAAAAATATGTTTGTGTGCATGAACCCTTAGGGTAACCTAGGGTAACCTTCGATCCTGTTCTGTCCTTCAAACCGCATATCCCAGCCCTTTTCACCTCCTGCCGCCTCCAACTCAAAAATATCTCTTGGATCCGCATATTCCTCAATCCTGGGTGTGCAAAAATGCTTGTACACACCCTCATCATCTCCCGCCTAGACTACTGTAACATCCTCCTCTGCCGTCACCCATCGAACACTCTCACACCCCTCTAACCAATCCTCAACTCTGCCACCTGACTTATCCACCTCTCCCCCCGTAACCCTCCTGCCTCTTCTCTCTGTCAATCCCTTGGCTCCCCATTGCTCTGACCGGTCTGTGTCTATGCAGCCCTTTACAAAGCAAGCTGTGAAACATTGGTGTTCTGACTCATCATAGTCAATGTAACTTTTCAGAAGTTTGTGCTATAGTATCTCCTCTGTGGAATTGGATCAGATGGGCTAGCGCTTACTCCCTACACACATCAGGGAGCTTTGGACCAGGTACTGACCACTGCATATGCAGAACACCCAAGAAGATCCCTCATTTTGGAGATGCTCTAACCCAGTTGTCTGGCCTTCAAAATTAGGCCCATGCCAAAGTCATTCATTGCTTACTCATTTTTCTTTCTTCCAACACATCAACATCGAGAACTGACTGTCCACATGCTGCCTATACATATATCCAACCTCTCGACAGCTACCATTGATAATCAATATTATTCAGTTCACCTGTTGGTAGTTTTTGATTTATGGTTGCTTGATGTATGAGAGGTTCAGGTTTTATACAGTTTTTGAAGCCAAAGCCTGACGTGGATTCAAAAAGAGGGGAAGACTCAGCATTTTATTTATATGTGTCCTACATTTAAGATCCCTTTCTGGCTTTGACTGCAAAAACTACATAAAAAACCTGAACATGTTAACCCAACCTTATACTTTCAAAACACATAAGGACTTTGCACGTTTTAATTGGTTAGGCAACAGATTTTGCTTTAGTTGATAAGGTAGTGAGGAGATTGTAAGGGTATTAATGTTTTTATAGTACAGAAGAATAAGACAAGAAGACGAAATGGGTGAGTGAACGGGAGACACTGATTGCAGACAGTCTTGTACACAGTTATTAGTACAGAGCAGACCACTAGTTTACTGAGAGGGGTTTTCACACTGGGGAGAAACACTGTGGCAAGATCCACCGACATTTACACCTCCATTACCAGGGCAGAAAACTGAATGTTTGCCTTCTGTAAACAAAAGACAAGATACGATTCTGCTGTGATGTGTGCTGTGTGTGATGCAAGATAACATTCTAGAAATAACTTCTTGTTCATTTGTCTTGCACTTTTATATATGGTGTGTTACGTATTTTCTCTTTGTCATTTTTAGACATTTTCTACTGCTTGTACATTTTGGCCCTTGTGTGCACAGCATCAACTCGTCACCGCAGAAATCCAAAGCGGGGAGACAATTTTGATGAGAATAGTATGTGTTTAGTTTTTTACTTTCCTAGTAAAACCAAACTTAAAGGGCTTCTCCTAGAATTAAACGTTTTTGTGTTTTCATTTTTGCTCCCTATCTTTCTTGAGCTATAACTTTTTTATTTTTCCATTCACATAGATGTATGATGGCTTAGTTTTTGCAAAACAAGTGGACAAATTGGGAGGAATTGGAAAAAAACGCGATTCCTTCACCATTTTACAGTTTTTTTTCCCCACGCCGTTCCCTTTACTGCAAAACTGACCTGTGCCCTTCATTCTCTGGGTCAGTACAATTACAACGATACCACATATGTATAGTTTTTTTATGCCTAAATAGTGTAAAAATAAATTTAATTAAAAAAATGTAAGAATTTTTTTTCTTTTTTTTACATCGCCATATTCTGACCCCCAAAACTTTTTTTTATAGTTATTACTACTGAGCTGTGTAAGGACTCATTTTTTGCGGGACAATCTGTAGTTTTTATTGATACCATTTGGAGTATGTGTGACTTTTTGATCACATTTTATAACATTTTTTGGGGGTAAGAGAAGCGATGAAAAAAATGGCACATCGGCCATTTTGACTCTTTTTTCCGTTATGCCATTTGCTATATTGGAAAAATATTTTTATATTTTAATAGTACGGGCATTTTTGGACACCATGATGCCTATGATGTTTATATTTTTTGTTATTTATGTATTTATTTTTTATTCTACAGAAAGGGGGGTGATTTAAACTTTTTTTTATATATATATTTTTGACAGTTTTTTTAAACTTTTTTATAATTTTTAAACTATTTCTATCGGCTCTTACAAAAACCCATTTTTTTTAATTCTGTATCTTAAGGGTCTTTTAGACCCATGATTTGAAGAGAATTGCTCATTTCTTATGTTGGCCTAACACCTCCTGGCCATAAGAATTGCACCTTCAATACCCTGGGTGTCTTCAGAGAGATCCAGCATATTGAAACCAATTGCCAGCATCCGCATCGGCCGCAGAGGATGCCGGTAAGAAGCCCAGAAGCGTGAGTTTCCGGGTTTTTCACCCTTTAGATGCCGTTATCACACTTGATCACAGCATCTAAAGACTTTAATGACTGCAATCAACCTTATTGCCATTCGCGGTCATTAGCCGTGGGTCTCTGCTGTTTGAAACAGTGGAGACCTGCCGGCCATGACGCCGGCTGCTCATGTGAGGGGGCGACATGTTTGCACTTCGCTCCAGCGCCGATAGCGAACAGGTTAATTGATTAATGTGTTTATGTTTATAATAATTATATATATGAGTGAATTACCTAATTAATATATCTATTTGTCTGCAGATGGTCAAAACAACAATGTGAAGAAAGGAGGTATGTTCAATATTCAGCATTTTGTATACATTTGGGTAAGCCCCATGATTTATCAAAAAAAGGGCTGAGTTGGATTACCAGCAAAACAACATAGGTACCCAACGAGCTCCCGTAAAGGGGTTCTCGGGGAATTAAGAATATAATATTGTTGAAAATACTTAAATATTACTTTTTTGTAAATATATTACCAAATACCTTTCATTAGTCATAATGGTTTGTTTTCTCTGGGGAGCAATCATCAGGGGAAATAAAATAGCCGCCATCCTATTAGTACACACAAAGCCTGAAGATCTTTTCAGTTATAATGAGGATCATAATCTCTGACAAGTAAAGTAGAGAGGAGGATGAGGCAGCTCTTTAGCTCAGTATTGTGAAGTAAGAGGTCCTGCTGTGTTATTAGGACAGGTTTTGTGTGGACTAATAGGACAGCAGCCATTTTATTTCTCCTAATAATTACTCCCCAGACAAAACGAACCATTATAACTAATGAAAGGTATTTGGTAATATATTTATAACAAAGTAATACAGTATTTAAGTATTTTCATTTTCTTCACTCCCGGGAAACCCCTTCAATGACCACCAATATGGGTTTCTACGGTGGTCATTAATGGGCCTTATTCGTAGACAACCAGCCTTTTACTGTGGCCAGGAATAAGTGCTGCAGAGCATGGGCTCAGCTCTCACATAAGAGCCATGCTGCTGCTCTATTGGTCTGTACCAGCAGAAGTGTTGATCTGGGCTGTTTAACCTCTTAGATGCCGCAATCAATAGCAAACCGCAGCATCTAGGTGGTTTAGAGAAACGGATACATCGGCACCACAAGTGAGATTGTAGGGTGCTGATGCCTCAGCATGGTAGTTTGTGGCCTAATGAAAGCCCCATGCCTTCCTTCAGTGTATCCTGATCAGACTGAGCCTCTCTGGTGCAGCCTGCTGATGATTGTCAGTATAGTACATACAGTATGATATTCTGGACTGCATAAATAGTACATGGTATCATAGAATTGATCAAAAGATCACCTATTAAAGTCCCCTTGTGGGACTAGTAAATGGTTAAAAAGTTAGAATTTAAAGTTTAGAGTTTAAACGTTTTATTAAATGAAAAAAAATCAATGTAAAAAATACACACTTTCCATTGAAAAAAAAAAAAGTTTTTTAATGCAAAAATAAAATCCCCTCCATCTGTTAATGGTCTGCGCTAGATAATTATCATGTAATTTTGTAATCTATCCCATATGGTGAACACCGTAAAACAAAACAAAAAAAAAACAATTCTAGAATTTCTGCTTATTCACCACAAAAAAAACAAACAGTATAAAAAATGGTCTAAAAGAGTTTTTATTAAACAGGGTTCGTTATGAACTTTTCCGAATTTTATCCAGCATCCAAACTCAAACTTTTTTCGTTTGAGTTTGTTTTGGGTGAATCCGGTACAATGGGCCACGTCGGCTTCAGGATCTGGTGATGCCACTGACCCTGTGAGTGGATTAGGCCCAAAAGGTGCCAGAGTTAAGCCCAGGTTGGCTGTAGCTTTGTGCGAGCAAATCCGATATAGCGCTTTTTCTCCACAAGGCGGGCTCACAAAACCACAGTGGTGTGCAAGATCTGCAGGATTAAAATAAGCCGTGGACGTTCAAACACAAATATAGGTACCAGCGGTCTATTGCAGCATATGAGACTGTAGTACTGTATCCTTTGGGAAAATATAACTGACCAGCATTTCCAATCAGAACTAGTCTGTCCACCTTCTCCTGGTCCTCTTTGTGGCAGCCAACCTGCATCCCCAAGCAATACAGAGTCCTTGTCCGCATCATCATCACCTTCTATGTCCTCCTCTCGGATATCTATAACTCAGTGTTTGGCCATAAAAAAACTTTTCTCCACCAGCAATTAGCTTGTCTACAAGTTGAACCCCCACCTGGCCACATTGCTGGCTGTGCAGACGCAGTCGTACCATTGTAATAGATTCTTGTATTCCCACGTGATAGAGAACGTGGGCTGATCCTTGCTATTCTCGCTGTGTGGCAAGCTGCACTCCATGGTGGACACCGGGAGCAGCGGTTACGGGCAGGGACAGTACATGTCTTTCATGGCCCACTGGGTCAATGTATTTTGTGGCAGGGGCAGGGCGGCACCACAGCAACATGGCCAGGTTTGGCTGATATTATAGAGCTGGCTCTAACAGCAGGCACTTATCCGCCTTCTCCACCTCCTCCTCCATGGACTCTCTCCCTCCTCAACAGAAGCATGGTTGTTCCCATTCCCCCTCCTTCCTATCACATGTATCAAGTCAAACGTTGCCATGATGGGTTGTGTCTGATTAACCTGGGAGAGAGTAGCCACACAGGTGAGCAGTTGTTAAAGTACATCAAGCAGCAACATACCGCTGGCCATCACCCCACCAACTCCAACTGACCAAGGCGGTCAGCGACAATATACTTGCCACCCTGAACTTGGGGAAATAGCACATGTTCACTGCATGGCTTTTTAAAAAAGCACACTGGCTTGCACAAGGTGCTGGGAGTGTCCAGGAGAATTTTGCTCTTTTCAGCCATTCTCACTTGGCGAGGAAGCACTCCTGGACTTGCAGCGGGAGAATGGTCTGCAGCTACACCACTTAATCTGCGACGTCCCAACTTGCTGGAATTTAACATTGCACATGCAAGAGCTTCTGTACAGACAGCAGAAAGCAGTGATCAATTTTGTCATGCACCAGACCGCCTCAGCAGGAAGCATGTGTTGTTTCCAGGTCGGGCAGTGGTAGCTCATTCCATTCATGTTGCAGTTGTCCCTCACCCCCCCTCATATGTATCTTAATGCTCATGCAGCAGGGGGTAACAGAAGAAGAACGCAATAACAAACTCCGATGGAGGAGTAGGAAGAGGATGAGGTGCTGCCACTGGAGGAGGAGTTAGAGGAGCAAGTTTATTAAGTAAGAGGCACAGTCCTCTTAATAAATTTGGGGACTCGGATGGCAGTCTGTGTAGAAGAAACTCACATCTATGCCATCTAGGAGGCGGTGTAGATTTGAACTATAATTTATGCCAATGACCCTGTCCCGCTAATCCCCAACCACTTTTGTCACCATGAATGTTTAGAAAAAATTCTCAAATGTATATGCACCATAATTTGCAACTTTTTTTAATGCCACAAAAGTGGCTTAAAAAAGTTTAATAAATGTGCCCTCTAACTTTTCTAAAGACGTCAAGCACATTTGTCTATTATAGTCTAACAACCCCTGGGCTCAGAGGTCACATACCATTTACGTGTATGTGACGGGTGAAGCCAGTGATTGGTTAACGTGGTCATCTGAACATCATTGCTGCAGGAACACAGGGGACCAGTGGCTGGAACTGGTGGCATTTGAATAGCAGGATATTTAAAAAGTATACTGTTTACTGTTCTTCATTAGCTTTTTAAAATCTCAGACAACCCCTTTAAAAATTATGATGAGAGACGTATGACTTGATGACTAGTTTGCTAATTGTTCATGGCCATGCTGCAGATCTTATATTGTCTCAGTAGTGCATCTGAGATTTGCAGAGACGTTTCTAACCATCAGATCCATTTACTGTGGTATTCTATTTTAGTTTCATAAAGTTTTTATACACTGTATTAACACTTTGTTAACCTACATTGCTTCTTCTTAGAACTTCCAAAAGACTGCAGTGAAATCCCACGGTACAAAGACAGTGGTGTCTACGTCATACATCCTACAGGCTTGCACCCACTGATTGTGTACTGTGACATGACTACAGAGAGTGGGGGTTGGATTGTCATTCAGCGCAATAGCTTCAACTCAGAGATAACCTGGGATGAATCTTGGACCACTTACAAATATGGCTTTGGTAATGTGAAGAAGGACTACTGGTTGGGCTTAGAGTATCTCCATCACATTACTAAGCAGAAAGTCTATCAGGTGCGGTTTGTGATTCTGGATGATAAAAATGAAGATAAATATGCTGATTACAACTACTTCAGTATAGAAGATGAGGCCAATGGCTACAGATTGAGACTGGGCAGCTACACAGGTACTGCTGGAGATTCCATGTCTTCAGTTCAGCCAGGAGCCACACATGATAACATGAAGTTCTCATCAAAGGACAAAGACCAAGATATCTACTCTTCTAACTGTGCAGCCAGCAATGGTGGTGCATGGTGGTATGCTGCCTGCCTAGCTTCCAAGCTCAACAACAAAAATGGTATTCAATGGTATGGACTGTGTGCTGGTACCTGTAAAGGATCCACGATAATGATCCGTCCAGCTGATTACTGCATATATTAAATTTTCCTAAAATGTATTAATTTACTTGCAGAATTAAAAATTATTTGATCTAGATGTGTTGCATTTTATTATCTACTGTAATAGCTTTCATGGGTCCTGTAAAAATGGAAACCATGGTATGTTTCAGTGCCAACAATGTCTTAATGGATCATAATACCTACTCATTATCTATAGTCATTTTTGTAATTAAAGGGTCCATACAATAGACCATAAAACACCAGATTACCCCACTAGAAGACCTCAACAAATACAGTTCATCCTGTGCTATCAGGACTCATTTGCAACTCACATGCAAATAAGGGTCATCCAGGGTAGAAAGACGTGACAGTTTAGTCCTAATTACTTCAGAGGACTGAAGCTCCAGCACGAGACACAAGTCCAAGTCCTAGTTCCTTTCTAGGAAAAAAGCAGCCATGTTTTTCTAATCCTGAACAATAGTAAATCAGATTAAGTCCAATGAGTAACCAGGTATTCCTGAAGTGTCAGGCAGAGTTTGTAGGCTAGTGGGACATTAATGGGGTAATTCAGTCAGGCTGGAGATCTTTGAATGCACCAGGGTCAGTTGATATAACAATGTTATAACGGAAAGCCATAACAGAATCCATAACAGTGATGTGAACAAGCCCTAAGGAAGCTCCTTGGGCAAATAATATATAGTGCCCACTGGCAAAAAAAAACATAGAGCAGTAGAAACAACAAACAGAGGAAATCCACGATACCAACGTGTAACATTAATCCAATTTATTGTAGAAAAAAGTGTATGTTAAAATGGTGTAAGACAGCAATTAGAATCGGCCTACAGTTGTTTTGTGTCCTCTGCTGCTTTCTCAAGGCTTTTTTTCAAAGTCTAATAGACATCAAGAAAATTTTAACTACATTTTTCTTTTTGGTTTGTCTTTTTTAACAATAAATGTGTGAACCTTGTGAATAGAAAAACTGAGTGAAAAAATGTGTTCTTACTTTGTACAGTCATGGCCAAAAGTTTTGAGAATGACACAAATATTATATTTTCACATGATCTGCTGCCCTCTGGTTTTTATGTGTGTTTGTCAGATGTTTTTATCACATACAGAAATATAATTGCAATCATATTATGAGTAACAAAAGCTTATATTGACAGTTAGAATGAGTTAATGCAGCAAGTCAATATTTGCAGTGTTGACCCTTCTTCTTCAGGACCTCTGCAATTCTCCTTGGCATGCTCTCAATCAACTTCTGGACCAAATCCTGACTGATAGCAGTCCATTCTTGCACAATCAATGCTTGCATTTTGTCAGAATTTGTAGGTTTTTGTTTGTCCACCCGTCTCTTGATGATTGACCACAAGTTCTCAATGGGATTAAGATCTGGGGAGTTTCCAGGCCATGGACCCAAAATCTCTATGTTTTGTTCCCTGAGCCATTTAGTTATCACCTTTGCTTTATGGCAAGGTGCTCCATCATGCTGGAAAAGGCATTGTTGATCGCCAAACTGCTCTTGGATGGTTGGGAGAAGTTGCTCTCGGAGGACATTCTGGTACCATTCTTTATTCATGGCTGTGTTTTTAGGCAAGACTGTGAGAGAGCCGATTCCCTTGGCTGAGAAGCAACCCCACACATGAATGGTTTCAGGATGCTTTACAGTTGGCATGAGACAAGACTGGTGGTAGCGCTCACCTCGTCTTCTCCGAATAAGCTGTTTTCCAGATGTCCCAAACAATTGAAAAGGGGATTCATCAGAGAAAATGACTTTCCCCCAGTCCTCAGCAGTCCACTCCCTGTACCTTTTGCAGAATATCAGTCTGTCCCTGATGTTTTTTCTGGAGAGAAGTGGCTTCTTTGCTGCCCTCCTTGAGACCAGGCCTTGCTCCAAGAGTCTCCGCCTCACAGTGCGTGCAGATGCACTCACACCTGTCTGCTGCCATTCCTGAGCAAGCTCTGCACTGCTGGTAGCCTGATCCCGCAGCTGAAACACTTTTAAGAGACGGTCCTGGCGCTTGCTGGTTTTTCTTGGGCGCCCTGGAGCCTTTTTGGCAACAATGGAACCTCTCTCCTTGAAGTTCTTGATGATGCGATAGATTGTTGACTGAGGTGCAATCTTTCTAGCTGCGATACTCTTCCCTGTTAGGCCATTTTTGTGCAGTGCAATGATGACTGCACGTGTTTCTTTAGAGATAACCATGGTTAACAGAAGAGAAACAATGATGCCAAGCACCAGCCTTCTTTTAAAGTGTCCAGTGGTGTCATTCTTACTTAATCATGACAGATTGATCTCCAGCCCTGTCCTCATCAACACCCACACCTGTGTTAATGGAGCAATCACTGAAACGATGTTAGCTGGTCCTTTTAAGGCAGGGCTGCAATGATGTTGAAATGTGTTTTGGGGGATAAAGTTCATTTTCTAGGCAAATATTGACTTTGCAAGTAATTGCTGTTAAGCTGATCAATCTTTATAACATTCTGGAGTATATGCAAATTGCCATTATAAAAACTGAAGCAGTAGACTTTGTAAAAATTAATATTTGTATCATTCTCAAAACTTTTGGCCATGACTGTACAATAGTTCCAACACCTGTGTGACAGACTACAATACAAACAGACAAAGACATATAGGAGAATAAATAAGTGGAAACAACTGGAGGAATAATAAAAAAAAGTTCCATCTGGACAATCCCTTCTCTAAATGTGTCCAATACAGGAGAAATACATGTAATACATGGTTAAGCTGAGTCCTCTGTAGTAGGAAGAACTCCTTACTGTGTGCTAGCTAATAGGAGCAGCAGTCCTGGAGCCATACTACTCCTAGCTAATCGGAGGTGATCCAGAGAAATTATGTCAATATATTGTAATAGGACATATGGTCAGTTGTAGTTATTTTATTTTTCAATTTTCAGCTTGGGGCAGTTTTATGCTAGGGTGGGCAGATCCCTTAAATTTCCTCAAACGATAATTTAGGCAGTCCATAATTCACACAACTTGAATGAGCCCATCAAAATCTGGCAAAGATGGTTGCTTTAAAAAAGAAGCCAGAATTGCTGTATGTGCCAGAATTGCTGCATGCTGCATGTGTGATATATCATATATGAGTTATTTTGGAAGTGTGAAGGCACAGGGCAAAAAAAGGTTGGTCGAGTGTGATTTGGACCTTTAAAGCTGGCTAAGGTCCAACTCACCAATCACTTACAATCTATCTTAGACTTGTCAGTAACCAGGCTTTTTGTATATACATATGCATATGTCACATACACACATGCCTAAATATATGATTGCATATACACACTCACTACATACACACACACACACACACACACACACACACAGTGGCATAACTAAAGTCCTATGACAGTAAATTTTGGGTCTGGGCCCCCTTCCCACCAGTACCATACCCAATCAAATTGGGAACCTTTATCATCTCTTGTATGCCAGAAAAATGGCATCAAAAGGTTGCAACATTTGTTTCATGCTCCACTTTTTCAAAATGTCATGATATCTTTGAGTTTTGTGCCCTGCTTGCATGGATAGAGCAGGGTGAGGGTGGTGTGGTTATGCCCGGCCAGGCATTTATTATACTCTATGCCAGTAAAGTGACACAGATTATACCTGAAATCTGGTGTTCATTTCAGTTCTGGCCCATGGACATGCACAGATGTGCTACAATTATTAAAGGGGTTAGGCCATGATTTATGTAAAAATTTAAATCAGGCATCCTAACAATCTCTTTCTAACAAAGCTAGAAGCAGTCCTCTACATATTTATATGTTTCATTTATTCATTTTACTCACTTCTATAGCGCTAATATGTTCCACTGCGCTTTATAGACATTATTATCACTCATGGTCCCCAGTCAGGCACCCCCAAACTGCGGCCCTCCAGCTGTTGTAAAACTACAACTCCCACCATGCCCTGCTGTAGGCTGATAGCTGTAGGCCATCAAGGCATGCTGGGAGTTGTAGTTTTGCAACATTTTGAGGGCCGCAGTTTGGGGATACCTGGTCCCTAGTGAAGCTCACAATCTAAGCTCCTTATCAGTATGCCTTTGGAGTGTGGGAGGAAAATGGAAGACCTGGCGGAAACCCACGCAAACACAAGGAGAACATACAAACTACATGCAGATATTATCCTTATCCATACCCAGCGCCCCCATCAATTAGCTATTTGAGGAGGCCACTGCCCCCAATGTTCCTAGTCTGTGCCACATTGAAAGAAAAAACACCTTCCTGCCAAGCCTGACCACTGCTCGGTTCATGGCCGCTTCTAATACTTGGAGAAACAGGGAGTTGCTTGGTCCCGTGACTGCTTCAGACAGTCATTAGCCTCACCAGTCACAAGTGCTCGAAAGGCACATCAATAGCAGTAAATTAGGACATGATTAAATTTTTTTTTGTAAAAACGTTAAAATGAGCTACACATTTTTATTCGAAAATCTTTATAATGGTTGCAGTTTTTTTTTCAAATACAGTGTTTTTTTGCTGTCATTTTTGTTACATGTTGGCCATTAAGAAACACACCATTTTTGCGTTTTGTGTTTTTTTGTTGTGATGTTTTAAGACAGTTTCATGTGTCTTAAAAGCGCCACCTGCCAAAAAGCAATTATAAAAAAGAAATTCATAACTTTTTTACAAGCAAAACCCCCCCCAAAAAAAAAATCTAAAAAATAAAAAATAAAGCACACTACCACACAGATTGTGAACTCCCTTTTCTGTAGTAAAACTCTGACAGAAGACATTAAGGAGTTAAAGCAATCCATGCTAATATGCCTTGAAAACACGCAGGGACTTTGCACTATTTCATGGTGTGGCATAATATGTTTGAGTAATTAGGAGGATGTGAAGAGAGTAGGATAACACTGAACAGTAGAGTTCAGGGAGCGAAGAGATCAAGGAACAGAACAATGGGTGAGTAGAACGTTACTCCTATTAGATACATTGCATCTGAGCAGAAAAATCTGCAGGATTAAGGCTACTTTCACATTAGCTGCAGCCTTCTCCGGCAGGCTGTCCCAGCGGGTGAACAGCCTGCCAGATCCGTGCTGCCGCTAGTGCATGCATGCTGCCGGAACTCTGCTCTGGCCCCATTCACTATAATCACCCACCAGAACAGCCTGCCAAGGAAGGTTGCCGCTAATGTGAAAGTAGCCTAAAAAAGAAGGATTAGTGGATGTTTTCATCCACTAGATTATAGTATTGAGGGTTGTTTGTAAGTACTGCCACAGGGCCACCGCAGAAAAAATACACCACTTGCTCCATATTTGTACTATTTAGAATC
Organism: Rhinella marina; assembly: GCA_900303285.1. Lineage (NCBI taxonomy): Eukaryota > Metazoa > Chordata > Amphibia > Anura > Bufonidae > Rhinella > Rhinella marina. The sequence goes on along the minus strand of ONZH01015595.1, from coordinate 67,349 downwards.
TGAAAGTGAACATCCCCAGAAATGGTGTCGATGTGAGATTCTGCAGCATTTTTTACTGCAAAATCTTTTCAACCAGCTAAGAATGGACAGAACTGGTTTATACTACAGAACAGTTGTACTAGTGTAGTGGCACATGCAGTTATTACATACAGCCAATGATATTTGTGTCAGTACATTGTGTGCATCACTGAGAAGGAGATGGACAGACAGACAACTAGACAGACAGAAAAAATCAAAAGACAAAGCCTAGTCAGCACCTTCTAACAAAATGAAATAAATCTCCTGTGACTGCAGTCAGTGGCGTAGCTACCGGGGGGGCAGGGGGGGCGACGGCTCCGGGCCCAGTGACTCAGGGGGGGCCCCAGCAAGGATGACCTTGCCTTCTATCAGGCGAATACAAGTGAGCGCTTCCATTATGGAAGCGCTCACTTGTATTTAGGGACCCCCATCAGACCTCAGATCAGCCCACCCAGCCACATAGGATTAAAATAAAAAACTTTACTTACCTGTTCTGCGCTGCGGCTGCCCTCCGGTCCGCGCTCTGCTCTCTTCCCTGGCGGCGCGCACTATGACCTGACGCTGCACGCAGCGTCAGGTCATAGTGTGCGCGGGCCAGGGAAGAGAGCGGAGCGCGGACTGGAGGGCAGCCGCAGCGCAGAACAGGTAAGTAAAGTTTTTTATTTTAATCCTATGTGGCTGGGTGGGCTGATCTGAGGTCTGATAGGGGCACAGTAGGCTGATATGAGGTCTGATGGGGGCACAGTCTGCTGATATGAGGTCTGATGGGGGCACAGTCTGCTGATATGAGGTCTGATGGGGGCACAATACGCTGATCTGAGGTCTGATAGGGGCACAGTAGGCTGATATGAGGTCTGATGGGGGCACAGTCTGCTGATATGAGGTCTGATGGGGGCACAATATGCTGATCTGAGGTCTGATGGGGGCACAATATGCTGATCTGAGGTCTCATAGGGGCACAGTAGGCTGATATGAGGTCTGATGGGGGCACAGTCTGCTGATATGAGGTCTGATGGGGGCACAGTCTGCTGATCTGAGGTCTGATGGGGGCACAATACGCTGATCTGAGGTCTGATAGGGGCACAGTAGGCTGATATGAGGTCTGATGGGGGCACAGTCTGCTGATATGAGGTCTGATGGGGGCACAATATGCTGATCTGAGGTCTGATAGAGGCACAGTAGGCTGATATGAGGTCTGATGGGGGCACAGTCTGCTGATATGAGGTCTGATGGGGGCACAGTCTGCTGATATGAGGTCTGATGGGGGCACAGTCTGCTGATCTGAGGTCTGATGGGGGCACAATACGCTGATCTGAGGTCTGATAGGGGCACAGTAGGCTGATATGAGGTCTGATGGGGGCACAGTCTGCTGATATGAGGTCTGATGGGGGCACAATACGCTGATCTGAGGTCTGATGGGAGCACATTAAGCTGATCTGAGGTCTGATAGGGGCACAGTAGGCTGATATGAGGTCTGATGGGGGCACAGTCTGCTGATATGAGGTCTGATGGGGGCACAGTCTGCTGCTCTGAGGTCTGATGGGGGCACAATACGCTGATCTGAGGTCTGATAGGGGCACAGTAGGCTGATATGAGGTCTGATGGGGGCACAGTCTGCTGATATGAGGTCTGATGGGGGCACAATATGCTGATCTGAGGTCTGATGGGGGCACAATATGCTGATCTGAGGTCTGATAGGGGCACAGTAGGCTGATATGAGGTCTGATGGGGGCACAGTCTGCTGATATGAGGTCTGATGGGGGCACAGTCTGCTGATCTGAGGTCTGATGGGGACACAATACGCTGATCTGAGGTCTGATAGGGGCACAGTAGGCTGATATGAGGTCTGATGGGGGCACAGTCTGCTGATATGAGGTCTGATGGGGGCACAATATGCTGATCTGAGGTCTGATAGAGGCACAGTAGGCTGATATGAGGTCTGATGGGGGCACAGTCTGCTGATATGAGGTCTGATGGGGGCACAGTCTGCTGATATGAGGTCTGATGGGGGCACAGTCTGCTGATCTGAGGTCTGATGGGGGCACAGTCTGCTGATCTGAGGTCTGATGGGGACACAATACGCTGATCTGAGGTCTGATAGGGGCACAGTAGGCTGATATGAGGTCTGATGGGGGCACAGTCTGCTGATATGAGGTCTGATGGGGGCACAATATGCTGATCTGAGGTCTGATAGAGGCACAGTAGGCTGATATGAGGTCTGATGGGGGCACAGTCTGCTGATATGAGGTCTGATGGGGGCACAGTCTGCTGATCTGAGGTCTGATGGGGGCACAATACGCTGATCTGAGGTCTGATAGGGGCACAGTAGGCTGATATGAGGTCTGATGGGGGCACAGTCTGCTGATATGAGGTCTGATGGGGGCACAATACGCTGATCTGAGGTCTGATGGGAGCACATTAAGCTGATCTGAGGTCTGATGGGGGCACAATACGCTGATGTGAGGTCTGATGGGGGGCACAATACGCTGATCTGAGGTCTGATGGGGGCACAATACGCTGATCTCAGGTCTGGTGGGGGGCACAATACGCTGATCTGAGGTCTGATGGGGGCACAGTAGGCTGATGGGAGGTCTGATGGGGGCACAGTAGGCTGATCTGAGGTCTGATGGGGGCACAGTACGCTGATCTGAGGTCTGATTGGGCACAATACGCTGATCTGAGGTCTGATGGGGCACAATACGCTGATCTGAGGTCTGATGGGGGCACAGTACGCTGATCTGAGGTCTGATGGGGGCACAGTACGCTGATCTGAGGTCTGATGGGGGCACAGTACGCTGATCTGAGGTCTGATGGGGCACAATACGCTGATCTGAGGTCTGATGGGGGCACATTCTGCTGATCTGAGGTCTGATGGGGGCACAATATGCTGATCTGAGGTCTGATGGGGGCACATTCTGTTGATCGGAGGTCTGATGGGGGCACAATACGCTGATCTGAGGTCTGATGTGGCACAATACGCTGATCTGAGGTCTGATGGGGGCACATTCTGTTGATCGGAGGTCTGATGGGGGCACAATACGCTGATCTGAGGTCTGATGGGGGCACAGTAGGCTGATGTGAGGACTAATGGGGGCACATTCTGCTGATCTGAGGTCTGATGGGGTACAATACGCTGATCTGAGGTCTGATGGGGCACAATACGCTGATGTGAGGTCTGATGGGGGCACAGTAGGCTGATGTGAGGTCTGATGGGGCACAATACGCTGATCTGAGGTCTGATGGGGGCACAGTAGGCTGATGTGAGGTCTGATGGGGGCATATTCTGCTGATCTGAGGTCTGATGGGGCACAATACACTGATCTGAGGTCTGATGGGGGGCACATTCTGATGATCTGAGGTCTGATGGGGGCAGGGGACTGTTAGTTTAGTGATGTAAAAACTGTGGACAGGTTTCCTTTAACATAGGAGTCCTCTTGTTTTTTACTCCTATTACTCCTATATTTCACTGCATTATGTGGTAGAGTATTTAGAGTAGGGTATGTAGAAAGTCTATTGTACTGTACTTAGCAGCATAGATGATCTAGCAGTTTATATAGTAATCTTTCTAATACAATATTATAACCACAACTAGTAGTATGTGCCTGTGAAGTTGGAAACGTGCGTTTGGGAAGCCAATAAGTGGGGGGCCCACTCAAGTATGTTTCGCCCCCCCTGTGCTGAACCTCTAGCTACGCCTCTGACTGCAGTGCAAAAGCAAACAATCATAACAAATCTGTAGCACTTGTGGACGATAAGATATCTGCAAATATGTAATATTTTTATTATTTGAATTGACATTACTGCTATATTTAATTTGCTTATTGATTTGAGGTTTTAGTCACATAGTTCCATTAAATTGTGTGAGCTCACCTGCCATGACAAGAGTACCTCAAGTAGATGGGTCCCTACTAGAGATGAGAAAATTGATTCTAATGAATCCAAATTGTTCAAAATCAACTGCTGGAAGCATCTAAAGGCTTTCTCTGCTAAAAAAAAGACCCCTCCCCCCTTAATTGACAGGGCCAGACATCTAGCCTCACCCTGCCAATCTTGTGCTGTTGCTATGACTATTGGCGCAAGTGTGGAGGATTGCTGCTGCTGCCTGAGCAGCAAAGATACTGACTGTGCATGCGCCGCTGACTTCTGAGTACACTCGAAAGTAGAGGAGGTGCTTCTCCATCCGGAGCCACCTCTTCAGCTTATAACTGTACCCAGACGTCAGTGGCGCATGCGCAGTCAGTATCTGCAAATCCTCTGCACTTTTGCCAATACTAAGAGCAATGGCTCAGGCACAAGATTGGTAGGGTTAAGCAAAATGTATGGCCCTGTCAATCAAGAAGGAGAGGCTCTTCAACGGGGCCAGCCACTTGGTGATCCAGGAGACTTCATTTGAACAAATTTGATCAGTTAGAATCGATTTGCTCATCTCTAGTCCTTACAGGGACTAGGATAGGTCATCAATATCAGATCAGCAGGGGTCCGACTCCTGGCACCCCGCGAGTCAGCTGTTTGAAGGGGACGAGTAGTTGTAATTACAATGTGTCAACTCTGCAAAGGAGATGATGCACAGGTAGTTTTGAAGTGGAGGCAGCACTCGCACTGCTAGTCCTTCAAACAACTGATCGGTGGGAGTGCCTTGAGTAGCACCCCTGACAATCTGATAATGATGTCCTATCCTGAGGATAGTTTAAATATAGTCGATGGGAGCATGTAATTTCAGGGTTCTTTGATCATAATGGGTCCATAAAAATGTACAAAGAAACGCCAAAGAAAGTGCAACGTTTCGACTGCATGGTAGCATGCTTGAGAAAGACTACCAAGTAGTCAAAACGTTGCACTTTCATTGGCATTTTTTGTGTACATTTTTATGGACCCATTATGATTAACACACCCTGAAAGGATATGCTGCCATCGACTATATTTAAAGTATCTATGGAGCGACCCTTGTGGATCTGAGGTTGCGGATAGGCTGGTGCATTCCTGGGGAGTCTATGTGGTTCGTTGGTGCTGCTTTCAATTTGCCTTTTTCTATCAATATTCTATCAATATTCATCAATATCATTGCACTGCACAACCCTTTAAATTTAACAATTCTACCATCTCAAATATTTAATAACAATAATATTTAGATGTAATAGCGAATGTGTTAATGGTAACTGGATGATAATTTGATTGTCCTCTCTTTCACTTACATCAACTGCTACTTTTATTTATCCATATTTGCAGTATTGCAGTGCACTACCTCCCTGTATGCTACCCATATAAAGTACCTCCATACAGGGGCGGACTGGGAACTTAAAGTGGCCCTGGAAAAAAATCTAAAAGTGGACCCAGAAAGCACAGTGCAGCACAAAATGCTTCCTCAATTAATTAATGCCGAGAGCATCAGATCTTTATGTACCTGGCTTTTGGCCAAGAGAAGGACTTAGGTGGCCCACTGTGCATTGGCCCACTGGGAAATTTCCCTGTAGGGTCTATGGCCAATCTGCCCCTGCCTTCATACTACATGGTCATAATTTTACACATTTTCTAGCGATCTTTCAACTGAAAGAAGGTCCCCTTACAGAACTGGGAGGAAAGGTCCTACTACCTGTAGAGCACTGCAGAATATGTTGTTGCTTTACAAATTGACAATTCACACCCTGTTCTAGCTCTCCACTGGGCTTGCCATTGGGTGTATAAATATGAACACTACTGAACTATTCTTCCCACAAAAAGAGATGGAAACGACCAGCAAGAAGGTCAAACGGGGTCAAAAGATGAATCCTTTGAACTCCATTGGCCTCACTGATTTCAATGTACCTATTGAGGTATATGTTTGAATACTTTTGCCTCAGTAGGGGTTATAAAGAAGTGTGAACCTGACCTTATGAAATACAATGAATAAAAGCTGTAATATATACCGCATTAACATGTGCATGAATTTTCTGTATTTTCTGTGTCAGGGATATTACGTTACATGTGGATACTAGTTTTGGTGAGTGTTGTTTCAACACGTCATAGTCATCGAAAACCAAGAAATGAGGGTGAAGAACAGGTTGAAAGTAAGTTCTCCCTTTACTTAAATCTGACACTGCAGATGTTCATTCTACCAGGGAAGCAAAAATACAGTAAAAAATCTAAGTTGCAATCTTCTAAAAATTCTAGCATTTTTTGTGGTCCATCAGCAGGCCTGAGCTTCACTTCAGACTTCGTGATCATGGTATATTTAATTGTTATATCGCATATTGTCGGCAATAATATTTGTCTATTGGGACATATAAAATTGCAAATCTACAAAATAATCCACGTCTATCACTAGGAAATCAATGCATGACTAGCTGATTTCTGTTACAGCAAAGGCAGTATGCCTATAAAGTACAGACTACAAAACTTATAGTCAGAAAACAAAATTATCAGGTAATCATCACATGTAGACTGAGCCAAATGAGTCTGAAAGGGGTTTTCTGGGATTACTATGATTTTAACAGATATGCTTATGTAGTTGCCTACCTCATGTACATATTCCCAATGCTTCTTTTTTCAACCAAACCCATGAGGCACTTCTTATGCATCAAGCCCACGAGGAGCCATTGCAGAGGATGGGAGTAGTAGTGGCTCTGATGAGATCTTGTGTCACAGTGTATTCTCTCAGACCTCCTTAGGGATCGGGGCAGTGAAAGAGTAGCTTAAAGAATCAGGCCAATGTCTAAAAGTCTCTATTTAACGGGTGGTACATCCAGCAGTATTACGTGCAAAGTGCAGATTTTGGTACCAGAAGAGGCGGTATAGTGTCTGGTTGGTAATAGGATGACAATAGGTTGGCATTAGCAAGCACTTGTGGATTTAGGTGTCCACTGTAGCACAGGCTTAATGTTTGTCTGGCCTAGCGATGGTTTAGGTGGTGGTATCTGATCTATTGTCCATCTTGAAGCAGTGTCTATAAAGCTATATTTCACTGATTGCTCTGCTGTCTTGTCTCTTAAGTGTTTTCTTGAGGCAGGATTAAGTTGTTCTCACAAGAGAAGTGTATCTAGTTCCGAAGTTTCCCTCACAGAGGAATAAGATACAGTTTCTGGGAGTGGGGGCTCTGACATGTGCTTGCTTCCTCACTACTCAACTATAGGAACAGGAACTCCCTCTCCTCTCTTAGCTAGATAGGAACTTTCTCTCCTCACAGGAAACAGGACATGCCCCCTCCTACCAAGAGGGGAGGAACAGGGTAGTTAACCCTGCTCCTGCCAACCATTGCCTCCTCTGCTGGAATACACGGCCACTACAATGAGATATGCATAACAATACAATACATTACAAACACTTGTAGATACCCCCCAGGACTGGAGTACTGCACATATCTACTACAGCTTCACCACTGCCCTTAACAACGCCCAGCTAGTTTATAGCTCCTCCCAACCAGCTAGAGAGGCTAGGAGACACCCCTGGGACATAACAGGAAATAAGATATGGATATGGTCATGTGACTACAGCCCAAAACAGAAGATGGATCTGACAGGGATCTGGACTGGGATCTGGTTTACAGCATCAATGCCGGCTTTCAGCCACACAAGCCAAAAACCAGGCAGGAAACTGGCCAGATCACCGACGGATCCTATTATAGACAATTGGGATCTGGCGGTTCATGGCATTATCTGGCTAAGCTGGATATGGTGAAATTCAGAAGGCTGTTTCCAGAACAACCTGTCAGATTTTTAATGCTGTTGTGAATCTAGTCTTACTTATTGTGTGGGGAGAGGAGATGGGGGTACCAAGACCTGTTATGATTTATAGTTCCTCCACAGACTCTTTTCTGATTAAGTGGCTGAGGATTACAGGCTGTAATCTGTAGGTCAGTAGGCCTGAAGTCGATTATAGATCAAGGCTCACAGATGTGAATTGTTAGTGGCCTGTAATTCAGACCCCTTTCCTCATAGGTAAATTCTGAGCCCCCTCACCCCCCGTATCTCCTGCATAGATGACACTGCAGTTTCATCCTCTGTTCAGCTGATGTCAGATACCACTCATCATCCTGACTGGACTTTGGTAAAGTTTTGTTGAAGGAGGGCTTAGATCGGTCCCCAACCTTTTGTATGCTGTGAGCCACATCCAACCCTCAGTGATGTCGGGAGCAACAGGCAATTCAAAAATAGAAGAGTGAAATTTTGAATGATGAGTACATGAAATTGCAAACATTTCCTGATAAATATTTTAGTGTGAACTATAATACTAGTATTATACCATCCAAATTGTCACTGTTTGGTGGTATATTTAGGAAAGGTCTGCAAAAATGTCATTGCCAGTACGAATGGTCAACCTCTTTAACAAAGTTTTTTTTTTTTTTTGGAGGGGGGGAAGAGTGGGGAGGGCCCACCAGATGTTTTTTATTCAGGGACCTCCACCAACTTTAATTCGGCCCTGGGCAGGGGTATTAGCAAGATGAGTATTACCTAGTTTATTTTTTAACCTTTTTCAAGGAAATCCAAGATCTTTTTTCTACTTGAATACCCTGTTATATGAGAATACTCTGCTAAGAATGCCATAACTAATCCACAAACATGAGTTTCTTAAAATGCTTTAAGAAATGGGGCAGAGATGCTAATGTGGCCCACCCTCACTACGACTAGGGGTGAGCAATCACCGTGGATGATAAAAGAGTGAAAATGTAAATTAATTGGAGTCAAAGGCCATGAGCCAAATATATGTCATGATTCCCCAAGCCACTGCTGCCTCCATGCGGTTTCAGCTTCCAGTTACTGGGGGAACCAGGGCTGCCGAGCGGCCTGTTCTGATGTCAGAGCCGCTGGTTTATTGAGGTGGTGCACCACCTCATTAATGAGGTGTCAGGACATGCTGCCGACATCTCCACCTGGTGTGCAGGCATGCCGGCATTAGATGCCTTTACTCAGTATAAGAGGCCGGTGCCTCCAGTGAATTTCTTGTCCTCTGACACCCCCTGTTGTTCCCTTGCATGTATTGAAGACACCTTTTGCTTGGAGTGGTGGTGATTTGGTATTTTATTGATCTCCTGGTTCTGACTTTTTGGCATGTTTGGTTACTTGATTATCAAGTACTTGATTATCAGACTGGCATTTGAACCTTTTTCTGTAAGACTCCTTTTTTTAGTGTTTGTCTGTTTGTTTGTCCCTGTTTGTGTGTCACCCCTTCATTTATTGCAGTATCGGGACTGTCGTCCAGTTGTCGGGTCACTGCCTAGGGTGACCGTGCAAGTAGGTAGGGATAGTGGGTCTTGGCACTTTTAGGGCTGCACTATCCCTGTTTGTATGACAGTAGTCATTATCCTGACAATAAATTTTTGGAGAACAAAATAAAAATCTTGTCATGTTCTGGACTCATTTGCTTCTGGGGGTGGTCAATTGTCATGGAGGAGTTGGACTTTATTTCCAAACTTTTGGGCCAAAAGATTACGTTACACCCATGTTGTAGAATGTGTCTGCAAATATAATCTTTCCCTCTTTCTGTCCTCCCTATCTATCCCTCCATATCTCTACACAAGTTTATTGTGTTACCTGTCTAAGCTTTACTATTTTTTGAGATACAGATCTTTTTGATATTATAGGGGTTCATTTTTTACAAGATATTTCAGAGCCCAATATACTTATTTAATCATTGGAACCTTTCATTTCTAATATTTCCACTATATTACCATTAAATGCTGTAATTGTATTACCATATATTGTTACAAAACCGTTAATAAACAAAAATTTTAATAATCTAATTTTTGCATGTTTCATCATAGATTTACCAAAGGATTGCAGTGAAATCCCACGGTACAAAGACAGTGGTGTCTACGTCATACGTCCTACAGGCTTGCACCCGCTGATTGTGTACTGTGACATGACTACAGAGAGTGGGGGTTGGATTGTCATTCAGCGCAATAGCTTCAACTCAGAGATAACCTGGGATGAATCTTGGACCACTTACAAATATGGCTTTGGTAATGTGGAGAAGGACTACTGGTTGGGCTTAGAGTATCTCCATCACATTACGAAGCAGAAAGTCTATCAGGTGCGGTTTGTGATTCTGGACAATAACAATGAAGAGAAATATGCTGATTACAACCTCTTCAGTATAGAAGATGAAGCTAATGGTTACAGGGTAAGACTGGGCAGCTACACAGGTACTGCTGGAGATGCCATGTCTTCAGTTCAACCGTCAGCCACACATGATAACATGAAGTTCACATCCAAGGACAAAGACCAAGATATCTATGGTGCCAACTGTGCAACCAGTCTTGGTGGTGCATGGTGGTATGCTGCCTGCTATGCTGCCAAGCTCAACAACAAAAATGGTATTTATTGGCAAGGACTGTGTACTAACAATTGCCAAGGATCCACGGTAATGATCCGTCCAGCAGATTACTGTATATATCTATAATATTTACAAAGCAGGAGGATATTGGGCTTCACTTCTGTAGCACTTTCATGCAATATTTTGTGTCTGTTGACACTTATGAACAAGATCTAAAAGATGGACATGCCAGAAGATTAATGTTCTTCTCTATATATGACAGATTTATGTATTAATACAACGTACATTGAAAATTTTTGCCAAACTTATGTCATAAGTTTACCATCAGTTAACTGAAATCTAAGCAACTATAATTCACTTAATTTGGGCCTATAGACAAACCTTCCTTTTTGACTGGCTGACCATCTAGTGTTTTTAGATGTTTGACCAATGTTGATTTGGCTGGGATTAAAAAGGATTGCATGTATTAAATATCAACATGCCCGATCCTTTGTTCTTAAAGGGGTTTCCAGTTCCATAATGATTTTTTCAACTGCCCACACCCCATATACCTGTTTTTCATGTCAGCACATTCCTTCTTCTTTTTTTCTGCATCATTTCATCTGGGTAGGATGTTTACAAGCAGCTTCCTGTTGAGTTTTCTAACTAAATGCTCTTAAATGTTTCTCAGGGCTTGCTCTGCCTACTACACTGTTGCATCTCCCCTCTTCATTTTAGGTAAGCAGCGCAAGCCCTGTGAAATGGTATAGAGCAAAGCATGCTGGGTTTTGTTTAGAGATCCCAACAGGAAGTGGATGAAAACAGGAAGTTCTTCATGTAAATATCCCATCCAGATGAAATGAGGTTGAAAATAAAAAGGAAGAAAATGCTGACAAAGTATATGGGGTCAAATATGCAGTGTTTGGGGTACTCTAAACAGATAAAAATAATTATGAACCTGGAGAAACCATTTAAGGAAGATAAGCTACCACCAGTGGTGTTTGGCAGAAGCTCCCTCCCCTCTTCCTACGGAGAACACAAACTTGTTTGGCTGACAGTTACTGGAGGTGTGACTACCTATTTGAAAGCCCATGGACAAAGATTTGGTGTGTCCATCATCCCCAATGACAATGCCATAGAAGGCATGGATAACTTACCAGGACGTAAACAGATACTGTAATGGGTGACAGATGATCAGTATCATGACAACCTTTCTGTCCAACAAGGTCAACTGTTATGGGAAACATGGTTTGGAATATTGTCTTTCAGCATGCCAATTCATTATTTAATCTTGTGATATAAAGGTATCAGACATTTTTTGCTTCTTCTACTCTGGTAATAAACATGCATATTCACTGGTTATCTTCTGTAGAAGTGCAGATAGATGGGGCATTGGAATTCCATACACGGAAAATGAAACTCTACACTTGGATATCAACATACACAATCTTTTGTTCCCATGGGACATAAGCTATCCCAGGAAAAGTCTGGCAACAGCATATTCCTATATCCCCACTGAAGTCACATGCATGCTTGGCTAAGTAAAGTGTGCATGTGTATGTAGAAGAGATTGCAAAAGTTCAAAAAGTTTCAAAATTGTCAAAGAGTTCTTTAACTGAAATGGTAAAAGTGCTGGATACCCTATAGGCTTAGTTTTGGTCTTTTTTACCTTAGCAGTAAGTACCCAATGTGGCAACCAACATTACCGAATAAAACTCAAGACGTTAAGAGGATGGAAAATGTTTAATAGCTCCAGTAAACAGAAAGTATCACTGCTTTAAGTTGCATGCAAACGTTAATTCTGAGGCTGTGTTGGAAGAATACATGCAAGAATCAGCAAGTTACCATGTATATCAGAAAGGCAGCCATTTGTAAGGTCCTAGTGAAATAAGGTATTTTTTTTTACAAAGATGGTTCCAGTTATGTACTATCATCCCTTCCCCGGAGCCTAAGAAAGCTTTTCATATTGCTAATGATCAAGACCTGGATAGTCTCTCCCAGCATAAGAAATATTTCTCTTATTTGGCCACACAAAGCAGATGCTTTTTTGAGACCAACTGTTGGTGAGACATCAGCTCTAGTGGTGAATCCATGGTGTGCACCAGGGTGCCAACCCTTCAGTTCTCTATGAGAGAAAAGAAGAATCAGATCACCACAAATGCTCATTAGCAGCCCCATAGCAGCCCACTTATTAGCCCAGTTGTCATATTGGGCAGCAGTGTGTACAACAATGTTTTAGAAATGCAACTTAGCCCTAAACTAAAGCTTTTCAAAATTTGTAAATTAAATTAAACTGGACTAAATGACTAGAATAAGTTCAAAGGCAAAACAGAAAAACATGAATAACTTGGAAATGTTTAACTATAAATTTTGTAAATAAAATAATACATTAAATGGTTGGGTTTGGGTCACTACCAGGACAGGAGGATGCTGAGACATAACAAGCAGCTCAGACTTCATATTCCTCATGAGGAGATACCACAGAAATGGTATGTATACAATAGGATACTGTATAGGTAGGTTGTAAATGTACAGTAAGCAATACAAAACATCAATGATAGTGCTCTATGGGCTAAAAGGCCACTAAATGTAAAAATAAGCTGGATTGTATAAAATGCTATACACTCACATTTCACATGTATACTGTTATAAGATAAAGTTTTATAACTGAAGACATTTAGGATAAATTTTTGATCCTGGGGAGTAACATTTCCCTACACACGTTAGACTTCCTGTTCTAGCAACCAATAAAGAGCACAATAGCCATGCTACTCCCATATAGACAGCAATGGCTTATGATGTAGAAGTTTGTGTGTGCATGCAATCGGCTTCATAGCAACTGTTAATGTGATCAGAAGTAGATCTTAATATGTGCTGTAAAACCTATAATTTATATATTTAAACCCCTGCTCTTTCTATAAGTCCCTTGTGTACAGCTATCAGTGACTGCCAGCTATCTCTGTATACAAACTTACACAGACAATGCTATCAATCACTGATAACACCTTCCCCGTGTACAGCCCTGTGACTGACAGCTATCTCTGTATACCAACTTACACAGAGAATGCTATCAATCACTGATAACACCTCTCCCATGTACAACTATCAGTGACTGACAGATACAGTATGTATACAAACTTACACAGGGAATGACATTAGTCACTGGTAAGACCTGTGTACAACTGAAGTAAAAAAGCAGAGGTTTAAATGTATAAATTACAAGTTTTCCTGAATCTTTTCCCACAAAACCATATATCAATCTGCTCGGCTCCTCCTGCACTATAACATGCTGTCTGCAGATTGTATTGCATTTTGTAGTGACAGTTCCTCTTTAAAGGGAACCTGTCACCTCCGAAACACCCCCTGAACTAGAGTAAGCGTTGTATAGTGTAAGTTTTATCTTCATACTCACTTCCATTCTGATGTTGTGCTCCCACAAACCAGCAGTAAAATGCACTCAGTGGACTCCGGTGCTCACTCACATAATGGAGAGTACTCAAAGAAGTATCTCAATGTATTTTACTGCTGGTTTGTGGGAGCACAGCGTCGGAATGGAAGTGAGTATGAAGATAAAACTTACATATTCGGATTCAGCCTTCACTTACACTATACAACGCTTACTCTAGTTCAGGGGGTGTTTCGGAGATGACAGGTTCCCTTTAAAGGGAAGCTTCTTCACCTTTGAGCCACATTATTTACTACATTACCTCATGTTAGGTATGTGCAAAATCAGGAATTGCAGATCAAATATGTAAGATCTTAAGATCTATCCTTTCATGCAATAATAGAGAAGGGCACTGGAGGGGACAGAAAATAAATTTCCAAGTCCTTGCAGCCGGGATCAGAAAAATATAGGGAGGAGGAGGTGATATCCCGAAAAAAGACACAAGGCTAAATAAATTGTTGGGGGAAGAATAAAGTTCTCTTGAACTAAGTGGTCTAAGCCGAGGCTAGCAACTTTAAAACCTTGGAATGTAGGCAACATGGAGTCATAGAGGGTCAGTAAAATATCTGCCTGCATCTCTGTGGGTCACTGTGGTGACCGACCGCTTCTTCATAGACTCCCCAAAAGTAGGGGCTATCTCCTAAACTTCTATCTGTGCCACATAGTGAGAGAATGGCATAGCACGAAACAGCTTCTCCTGCTTCCCACCGCAGTCACAGGGGACCAATTAAAGTCTATGGGGCTATTCACATGGCAGTTTGCTTTAATGGCAAGTTAATAACAGCCATCAAAAAATAGGACATCCTATTTTTGGCCAATTTCACCCCCAGACGGACCCCCCGAAATGAATGGTCCCATTTGTAATGTCTATTTAGACAGAAATGCACCTAACGGTTGTTAAAATGGGTACACTGTGTAAAAATACGGCCTTTCAAAGGTTTAAAATAAATAAATATTCACTTCACCACTCACTCCTCACTGGTAGCAGCCTGACATTCCCTATGTGATGATGATGTTACATGATCCCACTGGGAACGTCAGGTCCTGCTGACTTTTGTTTTTGCTATTTTCAGCACCAGCAGAATGGAGGGCACTATTGGTGACATTATCATACTAGGGACCACCATTGGCAGCATTACTCATATTGGTGGGCACTAGCGGGAGTATTATTCATACTAGAGGCCACTATTCAGCCATTATTCATACTGGGGGCCATTATTGGAGGAATTGTTCATACTGGGGCACTGTTGAAGGGCATTATTCATACTGAGGGCACTATTGGGGGCATAACTCAAATCGGGGGAAACTATGGGGACCATTCGATTTCCAGGGGACACTGTGGGGGCACTTTGTATAATGAGAACATTGTAGGGTTGGGATGTTCACAAAAAGGCAACTAAAGTTATCCGTTTTTTAACAGATGCAACACTGCTATTAAAAACAAGTAGACAGGAGTAGAGTTCTTCTTTTTTTTTTTTTTTTTTTTTTAATAAATGTGCCTCAGTGTTTTCCTGCAGCTGCCATTAGGGGTAAATCAGTTGACAGATATTTTTCATATTAATTTGTTTACTCCAGTTGTCTGACATAAATTTAAAAAATAGTTTTTCAGCCATCTCACACTTCTTTGACGCACTTACATTCCTTTTTCTGACATATGATTGCGCCAAGAAGAAGCGGCAAGGCTTCTGACCACTTTTCAAAAAAGCATGGCAAGCAATGTCATGTCCAAGCTGATCGCAGCGCCAGTCCACCAACACTTGTCTGGTATTACAACAATGTCTACTTTCCCTTCTCATAGAATACAGACTGCTTGGCTTTATTATCTGAAATATTCCCTCTTGTGAATGAAGTGACAATGCAGTTCACTAATATAAAATTTAAACTGACTACAGATGTGAAGCTTCACTTTAAACATTGTAAAACACAGAACCAACAGACCTCAGTTTTTTACTGGGATACCAGTGTGCATGCACTCTAGTAACATCTTCATGGGGAAAATTCCACCATGATACCACTCTTACTGTCTTCACAAGAACATGAATACTATAGATGGCCTGTTTGCTTTGCTGATTTATTTGTCTACGCTCCTCCTCTTTACAGGCACCAGAACGTTTCATATATTAGATCTTGACCTTAGTCTTTGGGTGATAGGAGAGATTAATGGAGATTTTGAGGTATTACGATGAGTGTTTGGAGGTGGCACAGCAAAGATTTAAGTTGAGTCTTTCATCTGCTTCTGCATCTTCTGCAGGACCTCCTGCATTCTCCGCAACTATAAAACAGAGAACAAATAATGAAGTGGGTCAATAATGTGCAATCCTAGGAACCTAAAGGTAAATGTACATAAATAGCTGAATACTAACTCATAGGTTACATATCAAACTCAGGTGTAGTTTAGAGCCATTGCCACTTCATTGGGGGATAAGAATGCGCATAGCAACAAATGTTAGGCTAGACAAGGAGGGCACTGCCTCCATCTGGAGAAGAAAAAGTTCTCCAAAGGCAACAAGGTCTCTTTGCCATATTCTGTGGAATAGCCTACCTCAGAAGGTGATCACAGCAGGGATAGTCGTCACTTTTAAAAAGGGCTTACAGATGAGTTTTTAAAATTAAATAAAATTAACTCTTATGTAAATGTGTAGAACTCTGGTTCACACCTCCTGTCCCTTAATTCCCATTCCCACCCAATCCCTCAGTTGAATTTGATGGACATATGTATTTTTTCATCTGCACTAACTATGTAATTAGGTAATAATTAGAATGTTGAGTCTGCAGATCCATGGTTTAATGATACCCATGTTACAAAAATGAACAACTGGAGAACTAAATGCAAATGAGCTGAGAATATATACTGCTAGTGGTACTTGGTCAATAATTACACAACCAAGATGGTGCACCTTTAATTTGGGGTTCTGCAGCAGGGTATATGATGAGGCAGGGTCACATTAATACCGGCTGCCATCTCCCCTTGCTGTGATACCGGCTTTCACACTGACATAGTAACAGTCATACAGAGCCTGGATATCCTCCTAAAGTAGGTCATTTCAATCTCTTTCTCCTGGGACCCGTAATTCAGCCAAGATGGGTGTTGGCTGCTGTGCATGGGAGATCCATCGCCCCATCCAGTCCCAGACATTTTTCATGGGGGATATATCTAGCGATCGAGCTGGCCAGGCATGCTGCTGTATACCCTGAAAAGCACATTGTGCAATGTGGGATGTGTATGGGCAGCCATTATCTTGTTGGAATGCCACATCTCTTAAGTGAGTAAAAAAAGTCTGGTCAATGTTCCCTCCACAAATACCAGATGGGTATGACCATAGTGGCTAATGGCGCCCCAGACCATGATGTTTGTCCTGTGTATCTCCACACTATGCATGATGGCAGTAGGCACTCTCTAGCTCTTCTGTAAACTCTGAAGTGGCCATCTGCAGCAAGCCCCCTTGGGTGCTGGGATAGAGGATGGGAGAGGTGGTGGCCCTGATATAGTGTTGTAATGTCACGGTGTCCTACATCAGGCCATCACTCCCCTGGGTCCGTTGCCATGAAAGTAAAGCGCTGAAGAATGAGGCCAGAGTTAACTGTAACAAAGTCCTTTTTACTAAGTACAACATAGAACTTGAAATACATACAGCAGCAGGCTTTAGTGCAATTCTTCTCTGGAACCAGCTAAGAAAGTATGGGAGCAGGTTGGATGGCTGCAGCTGGGCACTTAGATAATACTGGCCTAGTGGTTGTTTGGTGACAGGTGGCTTGGTTGTAGTCCATTGCCTCACAGCAGTGTCTTCAGTATCATTCTTGAGAGTGGGTGCTCTATGAGCTAATTCCCAACTCTCTGACAGAAGAGGGATCCCAGGATACTTGACCTGGATACAATTCTTGGGAGTGGGTGCTCTATGAGCTATCCACCTACCCCACTATCAGGACAGGATCTCTCACATCCTCTCTCCGCCTTGTACACCTCTCAACTACACTAACTACACTGCCTCTCTCCTAGACCTCTCCCTCCTGGCAAGAAGTCGGACCAGCCCATGCTACTAAGAGGGGTGGAACAGGGTGGTTAACCCTATTACAGCCAGCCATTGCCAACCAATACCTCACCTGCTGAATAAAATTACATAGTACATACAAAATACATAACAGATTGCATATATTGGTTGTGTGATCACTGACCATGCAACAATTTTAGCTCAATATGATTCAGTTTTCCAGTTTTTCAGTTTCTGGATGAGAAGCATGATGGTGCCAACAGCAGAAATCATGGTCCTTTTTTAAAATACAATTTAACTCAGTCTATGTTCTGTAAACACAACTATGCTTCTGTCACAACGACAATCAGCACTTGGAATGGGAGCAGTTCCAATAATAATAATAAAATACTTAACTGCTCATAGTAATTACTTACTATATCAGTTACATTTTAGGAACTTGGGAAGACATTATGGTATTATGAAAAAAACGCATTGAAGTAGTAGGTCATGTAATAAATTTGGCACATTGTTCAGCCTCGGACGTTCATTATTGTAAAGTTGTCCAGTCTCAGGAGGCCACAATCCTCAGGTAAAGGCCTGCCCACTGTTCTCAAAAGCTGTACAAATATTTGCAACTTTTATAGGTCTGAGAATCGGCATAGTGACAGTGATAAATTTCCCCCTATGTTCTACTAGAATAGAAAAAAGGTCTGTTATCATCTCAAGCCAAAGCAAACACATTGGCGAAGCTGGAATTGTTCTGACCCCTAACACATTAAATGTTTTTTCAATATTGAGGGTCCTTGGAGATGGTTATAGTTTAGTATACTGTGTACTACAATTTATTCTTAGTTTTATGTACCTATAATAAAATGTCTTTAAGGCTAACAAAGTAATTGGTTATTAATGGTTTGCAGACCCTTTAATTGAATTAAGCAAATAATAATGATTGGGTTTGCTTAAAATAAAACAAGAAAGACTTTATTGAATAATCTTTTTTTTTTTTTTTAATTCCCCTGTGCAGTGATGGGGCCCTAATACTCTCCAAATCAATGAATAATTATGTACACCAAAATACAGGGGATCCGCTGGCCACACAATACCAATGTGAGCCAGACAACAGGGGCCTCACTCTCCTGCGCCCCAATAATTACCCCCAAATGAGTGTACTCCTCTGACTTGTGCAAACAAGACACTACATAGTCTGGTTGGCAAGTGCCGCCAAGTGCCTGTCCTCACATGCAGGTACCATAAAAATATTGAGGTACCAAAAGATAAATCCCCGTCAGCAAAAACACTAAGAACCAGGGAATCAAGACCACTACTCTTGCTGTTTATTAGCTGGTGGAGTTCCTGCTAGGACCTCAATAAAAAAGAGGAAAGGGCGCCAGTTAGGTAGAGCTCTACCCCGTTCTGATTCACGGAGTAGAGTAAAACAGATAGATCTCATGCTCACAAAACAAACACCTAAACCAGCCACTATTGGGCTCGACGCGTTTCTACAGTTTGTTGCTTCATCAGGAGCCAAAGTGATGCTACATGTGTTAGAGCAGAATGTACGTGTAGAAGGGACTGCGCACTTAGGGTAGCTTCTGCATTCTACTCTAACACACGTAGCATCAATTTGGCTCCTGATGAAGCAACAAACTATGTAGAAACGCGTGGAGCCCAATAGTGGCTAGTTTAGGTGTTTGTTTTGTGAGCATGAGATCTATCTGTTTTACTCTACTCCGTGAATCAGAACAGGGTAGAGCTCTACCTAACTGGCGCCCTTTCCTCTTTTTTATTGAGGTCCTAGCAGGCACTCCACCAGCTAATAAACAGCAAGAGTGGTGGTCTTGCCTCCCTAGTTCTCAGTGTTTTTGCTGACAGCGATTTATCTTTTGGTACCTCAATATATATTTATTGGGGCGCAGGAGAGTGAGGCCCCTGTCGTCTGGCTCACATTGGTATTGTGTGGCCAGCGGATCCCCTGTATTTTGGTGTACATAATTATTCATTGATTTGGAGAGTACTGTATTAGGTCCCCATCACTGCACAGGGGAATTTCTTTTTTTAAAAAAGGATTATTCAATAAAGTCTTTTTTGTTTTATTTTAAGCAAACCCAATTATTATTATTTGCTATAATAAAATGTCCACTCACCTCCTCATCCTTTTCACGGATGAGTTTCATCGTCTCATGGTCTGGTGATGGAGGCACGCTGGGAATTGGAAAATCTGTACCACTTTCTCGAGTCAGTTTACTGTAAACACAAGATTGCAGCCAAATTATTACTTCTTTACCAGTTGTGGGAATATGAAGATACTGTATAATTTATAAATGGGAACATACAACCATTTATACATGCTGAAACTTCTCCAAAAGACCACATTTTTAAGGAGACCACGCCTTATTCAGACCAGATTTCCTGTGACAGTTTTTTAGTTCCACCATGTATTATGCATACAGCCATTCTTCCTTGAGAAGACCACCTAAGACTATTTGGCAATGCAATTTTCAGTGGTCATCTCAAAGAGCTTTCCCTATATATAATCATCATTTGGGAATTGAATTCACAGTATCTACTTTAGATACCCCAACAGTCCTGTGGTGACATTAGCAAATACTATGACAGCATCTATATGGCAGTCTCTAGATACAAGCCTCTCTAAAGTAGGCCTCTATTCCAGCAGAGGGCAGCAAAAGCTAATATACATAATATTCTATTGAAGGAGGGCCTGTCAGTGGCGTTACATGGATATTATTAATGCTACGTGAACTTACTTGCGATTGCGTTCCCTCACCACCCGTTGTGTCAAACTCTGGATGCACTGTGCCCGGTAGTTTTCATAGTGGGTTTCTCTTGTTACGTCCTTAAGGTCTTGCATGTGTGTACGAATCAGCATTGTGCGCAACTTGACAAAGTCACAGTGCTGCTCATTTTCCACTAAGAAAAAATTGAAGTATTTAAATGGGCAGCTTATGTAAGAAGATGGATTTACAGAATAGAAGCTTTGGTTGCATGACTGGAGAATAAGATGATTATCACTGAGAGAGGAACAAAGTACAGGCACCTGCAAATCAGCCCACAGCAGATCCCCATAAAAGCTGCAAAAACAACCATGTGTAATGCTGGTGACCATCCCTGTCCGTAATATTAGCAATTCAGACAGAGCATCCTCCCCCAGTTGTACCATAGTAGCCAGCTTTTCTACTTAACTCTCATTGGCATCCTGCCATGTGCAGCAACCCAGAGGAGAGGCGAGGAAGGTAGTAGTGGTAGTGACCGTGCACAGATGAAAACATCTGGTGTCGGGGGAGCCTAGGGAGGCTCATCCCTGTCCCTGCCTGCCATTGGCTGCTCCTCCCTGACACTGGATGTTTTCATCCGCGCATGGGGAGAAGCAGCGGCGGTGTGCGGACCAGGATCGGAGACCCTGGCCTGGCATATGAAGGGACATTTTATACTCTCGGAGAATCCCTTTAATGTGAACATTTCTTTCATACCACTCAAAACTTTTCATGCCACTTTGGATCATAAACTCTAGAGATAACCCTTACCTTCTACAACTCCCCAAGGATACAGACGGCCTCTAACACGTTTCCCATTTACCTCCACAATAGTATTGGAACCTATCACAGCAAAAGGTATGCTTTTCTATAATGAAAATGAAAAGAGAGGTACATTTTGTTAATGTTATTCTGTAAATCTATATTTTTCATTCTCTACAGGTAACTAGGTTTTAGATACAAATGTCTTAAAATTCTTGAAGCCCTGTAATTATGCATCTGATTTCTATGCAACCATACACTGCACATCCCACTATCCAAGGAGAGCTGAGCAGAGCCAATTAGAAATGAATGGAGAGCAACCCATGCACGCATAGTGTGCTCTTTTTCATTTTCAGGGGCCAGTTCTTTTAGTTGCATGTTCTCTGCCGCATGTGAAAGCACCCTTAGGGTAGGTTCACACGTTTTTTTGGGAGGAAGTTTGGAGACATATTTTCCTGTGGATTTTTCAGCCAAAGCCTGAAATGGATCCAGCAGGAAATATGATAGTCCTTCCTTTACATTTTCCATCTAATTCACTTCTAGCTTTGGCTGAAAAATCCACAGGAAAATAACACCTCTTCCAAAAAACTCTGTGAACCTACCCATATAGAGAAATACCAGTGACAATCCAGATTTTACTACTGTCAGACCATCTGTGTTACCTTAAGTTCCATATCTTGCATCTTAAACTCTTCATCTTGATCAGAGTCACACTCCGGAAACTGATAAATTTGAATCCCGTAATGATCCAATTCTTCACGTATCTAGTATGAGAAAAGACTTTATTTACTACAGTAACATCTCTAATGTGGATTTAAGAAAGTTTAGACTAATTTATCCTCCTTGTGACAATATGCCTGTCTACAGAGGTTACTAAGGGGCCTTAGGCTAGGCTGCTGCCTTTTTATGGTAGTCTAGTCTAAGCGCTGCACATGTCTCCCCTACAGTGGAGAGCAGCAGCTCGGCTCTCTCATAACAGCTGGGCTCTTACTCTAATGGCCCGGATTGGCAGAAGTGCTGATCTGGGCCGTCTAACCTTGTGTCATCCAATTGGTTTAGAAGAAGGGGGCTCCCTTTACCAGGCTTTGGCACCGTCACTAATGAGGTCGCAGGGTCCTGATATCTTAGGATGGCCCTTAGGTCTACCTGCAGTGTATGCCTATCCACTGCACCACAGGAACGGCCTGATAGTGCCTGTCAGTATACTACTGACAGTATAATACAGTATATTGTACTGCATAAGCTGTACAGGCTATTATAGAAGTGATCAGAAAATCGTCTGTCAAAGTCACCTTCTGGTACTTGATTTTCAATTAAAAAACTACAAAAATAAAATTCTCTCTGAATATTTGGTATTGTCGTGTCCATAACGACCCGCACTATATAATTATCATGTAATTTATCCTTCATGGTGAATGCTGTAGAAGAAAAAAACTATGCCAGAATTCCAGGGTTTTTTTTCATATTTACCACCAAAATGGAAGTAAAAGTGTTATTTACCCCAAAATGGTACCAATGAAAACTACATGTAGTCTGACAAAATTCAAGTTCTCACTCAGCTTAAGGAAAAAAAAAGTTATGGGTCTTGCTATGTGGAGATGCAAAAATATTTTCTTAAAGAAAAAATACTTTATTGTGCAAAAGCAGTAAAACTTTATATTTGGTATTGCTGTAATTGTACTGATTTAGAGAATTAAGTTATTATGTTATTTATGATTAAAAATAAATGCCGCAAAATTTATAATGTAAAAACTCTGTGGCAGTATTGCTGTTTTTTCCCATCTCCCCCCAGAAAGAGTTACTAAAAGTTAATCAGTAAGTTATGTGTACCGAAAAATGGTGCCATTAAAAAGTAAAACTTGTCCAACAGAAAAACAAGCCCTCATACAGCTACACTGATGGACAAATAAAAAAGACGACAATGAAAAAAATTGCTTGGTCACTAAAGCCTGAAACAGAGTGGTCACTAAGGGATTAAAGATTTCTATAAACAATATTTGCTCAGGTCAATACTGGATTAACACTGTTCATCTGTGACCATGTGGTTGCTTAGGGCCCCTGGAGTGAAGGGGCCCAGGCCAAATTGGCTGCTTTCTTTATATTACTTCTTTACAATGGTTGTTGAGAATCTTCACAGGTCTTAACCTGTCATGTGTCCAGTCTATTTTAGTAAGTAATTGAATTCCCCATGAATTAACAATTCTGGAACATCTGAGTGGTGCTGTTCCTCTGTTATCCCTCCAAGAAATGTATGTATAAATTGACAACTGGGCGTTACTGTTGGAGGTGTTTCCTTATGCAGTATCACACACTGTCCAATCAATGCTGATAGTGGTAGTGTATAGTTCTAAATATTCAGAAGGAATACTAGAGGAACAACACAATGCATATTTTTGAGAAAATAAGCTGCAGAATTCTTATTTCATGGGGAGACCAAGTCTTTAATGAAACAGACATGTCAGGAGCAGTGACAGGTCCTCCATAAGCTAGCCATACACATTATATTAATGTTGACTAAAGTGACTGATCATATAATGCTGTGATGGCTAACCTCCGGCACTCCAGCTGTGGTAAAACGACAACCTCCAAGATGCACACTTGCTTGAATGTTCTCAGAACTCCACAGAAAGGAATGGAGCATGCTGGGAGTTGTAGTTTCACCACAGTTGGAGGGCCAGAGGTTCGCCATCACTGTTAGGGATGGCCCAACTCTTCTCTAATTCTCATTGGAAGAAAGAAGAATAGGACTGTTGGATTGCAACATGTACAATCCTTGGTTCTCAGGGGAGATCTGCTGGCACCAGAGGTGTCTGGCAGCAGCTTATTCCTTTCTCCACATTCAGAATGCATTTACAGTCGGCCGAGCATGCATGTGTATGACAGGTGATGTGGAATAGATGTCAACCGAACAAGCCTTTGGCCAGCAGCTATCTAAAGTTTACAGCCCGTTTTAAAAATGAGAGAGTGGTGCATTAATCCACATCATGGAAAGAAGATAAGGGCAAACAAGCCATCCTGTGCCAAGGGGCGAGTGGTACCCCCATATTAATATTTGTTATTGGGCACCTCATCTGTATATACACACCTGGTTTTGATAGTAATAATGATGTAGTCGCACTATTATTTTAAACATAGAATGCAATAACATTATGCATGGCAGAATGCGGGATCAGGTCAATGCTGGTTTACCTAAAGTATATCTCTAGATCTTCTCATAAAATGAATGATTGCAGGGCTAGGTATGTAGTATGTATTTGTACATTAGCAGACTGAGAGGGAGAAACTGCAGCCGCATCCCCCTCCAACCCTCTCCTTTCTGCGTACTTGACTATATTACTATTTTTTTGACTAAAAGGAGTTTCTGAAGTTACATTTACAAAGAGTCTGCGGGTAGAGGACAGGGTGCTACTAGCAGCTTGAGGGCAAGTGAGATGGCACTTTAC
Organism: Rhinella marina; assembly: GCA_900303285.1. Taxonomy (NCBI): domain Eukaryota; kingdom Metazoa; phylum Chordata; class Amphibia; order Anura; family Bufonidae; genus Rhinella; species Rhinella marina. The sequence goes on along the minus strand of ONZH01015595.1, from coordinate 42,715 downwards.
TCTAAAAAGTGTATTTATATGAATATTCTGCTACCTGTATTCACACCAAATTGTTGGTTTGCGTTTACTATACAGTTTCTGTAATTTTATTCTTGTATCCTGTTGTACAGCAGAGGCTTTTTATGAATAAATGATAACTTTTCCATAAATGTATTTCTTGTTAAACACATGCAGAGAATTATAATGCTGTGGCTTTACCTCAGATAATGAGATATAAATGTCAGTGGAGTCAGCCCCTGCCGTGCGCTAGTGATATCTTATCACCAATGCAGGAACTAGAACATGGTGAGCCACAGCAAGAAGGTGACTACCAACAATTTGTCTTATCTTTCATCAATATCACAGCACAGGAAAAATCCTGTGTGTTTGGTGACATATTCTGTGTTATTTAAGGATGACCTTTCTGCGGGTTTTATGTTTGTAATTTAGAAAACAGGAGCTGCTGTACTTCAACCATACATTTTTCAAGACCCAGATGGTGTTCTTGTGCCTACTCTACAAGTGTTCACTCTACCAGAAGAACAAGGCTCCAACCACTGTGTAGTAGCCATGCAACTCCCATTCAGCTGATGAAAACAGCTCATTGGTGGAGGTTCTGGGTGTAGGACCCCCATTGATCTGCATACCTCCCAACCATCACGGATCCAGCGGGACAGTCCCGGATTGCAGTGGCTGTCCCGGTTTCTGGCAGCTGTCCCTGCGTCCATAAAATGGTCACCCAACAAAAAGTCTTAAAGGGGTTCTCCGAGTTATATATATTGATGACCAATCCTCAGGATAGGTCATCAATATCAGATTGGCGGGGGTCTGACACCCCCGCCGATCAGCTGTTTGAAGAGGAGGCGCGCCCCATTCATTTCTATGGGAAGAATCACTTCCATAAACTTGTATGGAAGCAATTCTTCCCATAGAAATGAATGGGACGGTGAGGTGTAATTACACCTACTCACCACTATCCCCGTGTCGGCCAGCATGTAAACAGTGAAGAGGAGGCAGCGCTGGTACAGCGCGCGCCTCCTCTTCAAACAGCTGATCAGCGGGGGTGCCGGGTGTCGGACCCCCGCCGATCTGATATTGATGACCTATCCTGAGGATGGGTCATCAATATATATAACTCGGAGAACCCCTTTAAGGGTCCTTTACACAGGCCGAGAATCCTAAACATAATGGCTAACAAGCGTTCATAGGAACACTTGTTAGCAATTATCTGGCGGTGTAATCAGGTAATCCAATTACACACACAAAAATCACTGTTTGGTGGCAGCAGATCATGCTGTGTATTACTGATCGCTCCTCGCCATACTGTGGAGGAGATCGCAGCATTTCTACAGTGGTCTGCTCCACCAGCGAGCAGCAGATTGTTGGGAAGGAACACTTCTTCCCCACAATCTGCTGCTGTGTCGACCCATGTGAAGGGACCATTACATGTAGCTTCTCATTCTATTGTCAAGCTAATTGGTAAACCAACAGTTATTACAAGATATACTGTAACTAAAGAGCCAGTAAGTGAAATGAAGTAAATTTGTCATTAACTCCCCCTGTCTCCACTAATATGTCTCCTTCCAAGTATTCAAGAGTTACTCACTCACCCTTTGCTTTTTTTGAATGAGCTCTTTTGGTGTCAGACTGTCAGCCTTTCCCAGAATTGGGACAATATTCACTCTATCATGAAGTGCGCGTAGGAATTCTATGTCCAGGGGCCGCATTCTGCCAAAAAAACAGTAATATACAGAATTAATTCTAAAATATTAAAAACTTGAATTGTATGGAAAATAGAGACCTAAATGATCAGGATTCCAATGCAACCTAAGAAGAAAACTTCAGTGTAAATGGTGTTACGTGTAGGCTGTTTTCCATTCTGTTGGCCAGAATATGGACGTTTGATGTGTATAGCACCTTTTCTGAGTATTTCAGATCCCTGCCACCTCTCAAGGATCAAGCTAGCTCAGATTTTACCTGCAAATTTACTGGTAGGGTATACTGTAAACTGATAAGTGCAACGCAGGAGTTCAAGTGCAGGACCAGATAATGGCAGAGGTGCAAGGCAATAATCATGCCAGTGTAGAGTTATTCTTTACTGAGGTAGCTTAGGCAGTTCATAAACAGATACTGGCAGCATTCAGTCCAGAAACTCCACAGTACATGCACAATATTTTCAAAGCTGAACATGGGATACCCCGCTGACTCTAAATCTGTCTGTCTATCGGATCCAAACTACTTTCCAAGTTGATAAAAGGGGTGCACATTCACAATACATAAGGGGTGTAGATCCTCCAACAGGTAGCTACTCCTTGGTAAGTGAGGTGGGCGCAGACCCTTGTACCAGTTCTTTAAATTGGCCCTTAACAATCTGTATATTCTGTGCTTCTTTCTCTCTCAGAGGATGGTGGTAGTTGCTGAGATGCAAAGATATGTAAGGGTCTCTTACAGCAAGTCTCACACTCTCAGGAAGCTCGAGCCACACTAGGTACTTAGCTCCTCCCTCAGAGGAAGTAGGTTCTGCCCTCCTCCTGAGTAGGGCACAAAAACTAGAGTTCCTTTTTCAGATCTTGGATTACTAACATCACATAGAAGAAGTCAGGGGCGGACTGGGGACTTAAAGTAGTCAAGTTCAAATTGTAGTCAGGTTCAAATTGATGGAAGGCAGGACCAGCAATACCATATTGTGGCACATTACAACACACCAACAGAGCCAAATACCACAGTCCATTACAAAATACTTCCTCAAAAACGTCCACTGGCTGGCCGAGAGGAGGGTTCAGGCAGCCCTGGGGCATCGGCCCACCGGGAAATTTCCCTGTAAGGTCTATGGCCAATCCGCCCCTGGAAGAAGTGCATTAACAATGAACATTAACACATTAAGTAGCAAATGAATAATTTACAGTAGCCCTCTGAGGTACTGCAACACAGATGCAGAATATAGTGAGTATTCTAAGAATAAAAATATCACATATTCCTGCAACATTTAATAACCTCAAGATCTGTATTAATAGTTTCTGGTATGTAATATGTACATTTTTAAGGTCATTTTTATATATTAGATTAATTATCTCAATAAATATGTATTGCAGTATCACATACCCATGTCCTAGAGGTGACAGGAAGTACAGACAACAATGTACGCGCGTGTCCTGGAGATTCTTTCGGTTTAAGCCACTCTCATCTCTGAAATATTGCTCAAATTGTTGGTCAATGTAATCAGCCACTGGCTTCCAGCTGTTGGGCACATAAGATTTAAAACCAAGTAAAGAAGTCAGCTTTATGGTGTGCATAAAAATGCAATCGTATGGCCCTTGTGAGGGTAATCACATCCTTATATTTGTTCAAAGGTCACATTACAGGTTTTATCCTGCTTAATAGCATACTGTACCATAAACCCATAAAGTGCCCCCCTCCCCCCACCCCCACTCTGGACAATCTCCACCTGTCAGGAGAAAATTGTTTAAATCATATTTTTATGTTAAAAATATATTTTTTCGAATTTTTGGTGATTTTTCTAATGTTCAGTGTCACTTTGGAAATTTGGTGATTTTTTTTCCATGTCACTACCTATATTTAAAAACTATACATATAAGTAGTGGTGTGTCTGAGCCTCTTTCTAAATCTTCATAGTCAACTGGATGGGGGTTCAGGGTGTCGGACTCTTGCTGATCAGATAGTGATGGCCTTTCTTGGTTTTACAGCTCAGCTTATTGTTTTTATCCCCAACCTACAGTATAGAGGATAAGTATCTGATTGGTGGGACTGATGGATCCCCCATGATCAAGAGAATGGGGATCCTGTGTCCCCAAAGAAATTGAATGGTAGGTTAACCATGTTCCTTTCTGCTTCATTCAATGTCTATGGGACTTTTAGAAATGGCTGAACAGAGTAGCTATGTGCACGCTTGACCTGCCAGTTCATTCATAAGGGGACACAGGATCCAGTTCTCGTGATGAGTGGTGTTCCCAGATATTCTGTGGATAGGGGAAAGTTTTGTATTGACAGAAACTATATATATATATACATATATATATATATATATATATATATACGCCAGGCAGGGACGTACCTAAATGCTTATGGGCCCTGGTTCAAGAGTTCAGTTTGGGCCCTCTTCCCTTGCTTTGTGGCCAGGGACAGGTAAGCACATAGCCTTCGTGCTGCCTGAAAAATTGAAATGGTACCCCCCATGCCAAAATTCTTGACTTAACCCCTTCCCTCCAGCCAGAGGAGTAACTTGACCAGCATGCACTTTCTATAATACTGGTGTCTTCTTATGTGGCACAAGGGTCTTTGGGCCCCCTCAGGCTCCTGGGCCCGGTAGCGACTGCTACCTCTGCACCCCCTATGGCTACGCCCCTGACGCCAGGTATATACAGTAGTTCCCTTTTAACTGCAATATTCAACATAAAAGTCACATGAACTCTGAAGGCACATACATACCACTCTTCATTGTTTACGGCATCCCCATAGCCTGGTGTGTCCACTACTGTGAGGCGGAGTCTGACACCCTTCTCCTGAATATCCACTGTCTGCTTCACAATTTCTATAGTCTGTGTTACCCGCTCTGGAAATTAAAAGTTATGGTGTTTTTTGGTATTATAGTAAAATATAGTCATTAGGAAATGTGAAAAAAATATTCTATCAACTACATGACAAAATAAGGGGTATGGCTATAAAGATTGCAGAAGCATATTAGTTTGGACAGGTAAGAAAAAAAGCGTCCTCTAAACACAAAGTTAAAGGGGCATCAATATCTGATAGGCGGAGTCTGACACCCAGCACCCCGCAGATCAGCTGTTATAAGAGGAGGTGGTTCTCCATGCGAGTGCTGCTTCCTCTTTATTACACTGTGCATCGTCTCCCTTGCAGCAGCGGCATGGTATAATGAAGGGGAAGTAGCGCTCACATGGAGCATTACCTCCTCTTCAAACAGCTAATCAGGGGGGTGTCAGACCCCGCTGATCAGATACTAGGTCATCAATATACAACCCCTGCATAACCCCTTTAAACACATTGCTCCTGTTGTGGTTTACAGTTCTATACACCCTTTGATTAAAGGACAAGTCCATAACATAACGTGAAAAGGGAACTGTTTAAGAGTCTTAAGAGCTTTATTTATGAAGAAACAATTTTTAGGTTATTGGATTTAAAGTCGTAAATGACAAAATAATATGACATATTACAACATGCATATTGCACTTCTTGTCTCAGTGACCACAGAGTCTTGTCTACTGTCAAACATGTTCAGAACTGGTAATGTGCATAGTAATTGGGATCTTGATATATTTGTAAATGTTATAATTTTTAGGTAGAACTGGGCTTTAAAGACGTTGTTTCATTTCAGCGAATGGCATTTATGATGTAGAGAAAGTTAATACAAGGCACTTACTAATGTATTGTGATTGTCCATATTGTCTCCTTTGCTGGCTGGATTCATTTTTCCATCACATGATACACTGCTCAATTCCATGATTAAGACCACACTGTAATCCAGCAGCAGTGGCCGTACTTGTACACTATAGGAAAAAGCGCCAGCCTCTCTGGAACCATAGCAGTGCACATAGGCCGGCGCCTTTTCCTATAGTGTGCAAGTACAACCACTGATGCTGGATTGCAGGGTGGTCATAACCTCTAGAAACGAGCAGTGTATAACGTGATGGAAAAATGAATCCAGCCAGCAAATGAGACAATATGGACAATCACAATACATTAGTAAGTGCCTTGTATTAACTTTTTCTACATGGTAAATGTCATTTGCTGAAGTGGGAGAACCCCTTTAAGGAAAGAATAGTTATAGTGAAGGGAAATGAGATAACTTTGCATATCAGAGATACTTCATTTTAACATAACAAACATATTTTTAACAATGCATCAGGGGAGATTTATCAAACTGTTAAATAGAACTGGCTTAGTTGCCCATAGCAACCAGATTCCACCTTTCATTTTCCAAAGGAGCTGTGAAAATGAAAAGTGGAATCTGATTGGTTGCTATGGGCATCCAAGCCAGTTCTACTTTACACCAGTTTGATACATTTTCCTAATGTGTGTTAAACCTACAAAAGTACCTTCTGGGCTTGGAAGCTGACGACCCCGATACAGATCTGTCAGGAAAAGACTGTTTATAAGAGTGGACTTTCCCAGACCAGATTCACCTGGTAAAAAAGGATGACATTCTGAAACTGGTGCATTGTAGGTGGCTATAACAGTAGATACAGTATAGTGTCCAGGACACACAGTTCACTTAGTATATGTTTAGTATAGGGTTTACTACAGACATTATGAGGTCGTGTATTTCTATTACTACTGACCTTACTTTGGTGGACCTCCTATTTCATGAATCCCAACTCTTACAAAAGAATGGAATAAGGAAGGACTGTATAACCACAGATTTACAGGCATTCTAGAAATTCTTGTACAATAGAAATAACGGTTATATCCCAATTTATTTACTTTAGACTTATTTAACCCTTTCCTGACGCAGCAATTTTCTATTTTTGCTTTTTTTTTTTTTCCTTCGCTCCCTGCCCTCCCGGAGCCATAACTTTTTATTTTTCAGTTCACATAGCCAAGTTGTACTTTCTAATACCACCAGGTAATTCCAAATGGGGTGGATTTAAAAAAAAAAAAAAATGCAATTCCGCCACAACTGAGCGAGCACCATCTTTAAAAATCTGACATCGGGAAGGGGTTAATGGCTATGTATATGTACCTTTCAGTGGCATTTTTTATGACTGCATTTTACCCATTTTTAGCTACAAATCATTTTTTCATTTAGTCTTTATTTAAAATATTCAGTCGTTTCTGAGATACAAGAGTTAAACATGAGTCTGTCACTTTGTGTTTTTTTTTTATCCCGTCATCTGTTGGTTCATGTATACTTCATATCTCTCATCTGCTGACCTCATAAACACTTATTTAAGCCATATTTTTATCAGTTTGACAAGAATTGAGCTACAATGTGTGTTTATGACTGTGACAGCTTAAAAACCAAACAAACAGATTTTTAACTCTTGTATCTCAGAGACGGCTGAACATTTGTAATAAAGACCAAATGAAAAAATTATTTTTGGCCCAAAAAGAGTAAAATGCAATCATAAATAAAATTGCCCTGAAGGTGTCCATAGCTATTAAAGGGTAACAAAACTTTTACTTAACGTTTAAGAATTGGCGTGTCAAATGCCTTAAAAATGTCAGTTCGGGGATTATTGAGATGGAATTAATATGGTTAATTCTGTATGTATCTTTAAGGATAGGTGAATACACCACATTAATTCCATTTCAATAATCATCATATTGACATTTATTTATGGCTTTTGAGGACACGACAAAAACTGTCAGATCTAAAAGTTATACCTTTTTAATGCTCAAATGTTAAAAAAAGCATCTTTGCTTTTAGCACTGATTAAAATGCTCTTTTGCTCTCTACATACAATTCCTATAATGACCTATGCGTCTGCTTGGACTCCAAACTAAAAAGCCTGTCTAGTTTGACTTTGTAGTTATGTGTTAATATAATGAATTTAGCTCCTGTCAAATCAATATTTTTAGTTTTTGTGAGGAGGACACTTGCTTTAAGTTCCTTTAAACTGACTATTATCGGAAATAAACCAGACGTTCCACATAACTGCCTCATCGTCAGCAGATTTGAGGGGTGCATTTATATGCAGCAATCGCCTCCACTGTATGGAGACATGCGGTTGCTCGTTCCGGTAGAAAATCATTGTTCCTGGGCAGAAGATCCCTGTTTGGACAGCACGATCTGCTGCACAGGAACAATAATTTTTGGTGCCAGCAGAACAACACAAACACCAAATGAACAAGTGTTTGCTCGTTCATCAGGTGATCAGTGGATCACTTATTAGTAACAAGCATTTATGTAAATGCTCATCCTCAATAATTGGCCTGACTATGTAAAAGGACCTTCAGAGCTCATGAAGACAGGTAAACCAACAATAACCATATCTTGCTCAAAGATATAGTGAAAAGCAAGTATGCCACCTTTTTGCTATATACTGTATTTTCATACATAATTACCAGTGGTTTGACATCTATACAGGAGATAAGCACATATTTTTTTCAGTTTTCTCATTACCTGCAACCATTAGAGTGAATTCAAAACCTTTCTTCACATACTTTCGATGAACCTGGTTGGGAAGGGTAGCAAATCCAACGTACTCTCTGTCCTCCTACATAAAGGAATGATAAACTTGTGAGTAGAACACAAACATAGGAAAACTAATACTACATTTAATGTCATAAAAATATATTTTCAAAAAATATATGGTGTCAATGAGTGAAAACCTCTATTATTCTCAACCCAAATGGATCCCTCTAGAAATAGGAGCAATTTCAGAAGTTTGAGATAGCAGTGGTGAGGAAAATAGATTCACTTACACTAGTTCATCTCAGTGTGCCAACAACAATATACTGTACAGTCACCATATATGGGTGTATTCTGCTGAAGCCACCAGTACAGGTACTTTTGATTGTTGCTCTGCTTAAACTGCTCCCAATTCTGAAGGGAACCATTGGGGTAATGATGAACTGTGTGCACGCATCTTCCTAATATAAAACAGAAAATGTTAAATCAAGAAAATCCAAAAACAAATGCAAATATGACTAATCATCTGTACCTCACTTGAGTCGTAGGGGTCCAGTTTTCCCCATGGGCTTTTAGGTCTAGAAGGACTTGGAGGTGGCACCAATGGTGGACATCCCCAACTTGGAGGTAAGACAGGAAGGCTCTGGCTTGTATCTTCTTCTCCCACATCACTGTTCTCCTTAATATGCCTGACAGCATACAGCTCAGGCTCTAGATGGGACTGCATGGCATCATTGTCTAAGTCCTCTACATGCTGCTCCCTGTAATATTTCTGTTGATCTCTATTGTGTCTTCCAGTTTCTTGCTCCCACCACAGTTTTTCCCCTGGTTGGTCTATGTGTAGATTCTCTTCTTGCTGCTCACAATGTAACCTTATTTCTTGTTCGAGATCTCTGCGTTGCTTCTCTTCTTCTTGCTGCTCTCGTCGAAGAGTTTCTTCCTGATATTGTCTATGCAGTCTTTCTTCCTCTTCACGTTGATGCTCCCTGCGGAGCTTGTCATCGTCTTCACACCGTTCTCTGCGCAGCTTTTCTTCCTGATGTTCTCTTCTGAGCCTCTCTTCTTCTTCTTCGTCTTGATACTCCTTAACAAGACTCTCTTCTCCGTAATCTCTGAGAAGCTGCTCTTCTTCCTGATAGTGTTGTCTGAGATGCTGGACTTTGCCCTGTGTCTTGCTGAAGTGGCACCTTTCCTCTTGTCCTTGTTCTTTTTGGGTAGTTATTTGCTGCTGTGTTATATGAAATTGATCCCTTGGTTCTTGTGCTTTCTTGTTACTTTCTCTAGGATCTGTACGGATTATCTCTTGCAGTTCTTCTTCTGAGTCTATACGCAGAAAACTTTGGATCTGGCAAGTGGATACAGAAATTAATAGTAAACACATAATTGAAGGGGCTGTCCAAGTTTTTTTTAAATTTTAACAATGTGATGGGGGGCCTGAAGAAATAATAAAGAAACTGCCTTTCTCCTCCTGCACTACTGCAATTTAGCGCCAACACTCCAGGAGCATCTACCAGGAGTGATATGTCATTTGGCTGCAGCAGTGACATTCTATATACTGCTACAGCCATTCAATGGCCTCAATACTGTACAGCAAGAGACGGCTGAGGCCAGTGATTGGCTGTAGCAGTACACAGAATGTCACAGCTGTGGCCTGGGAATACAAAGCAACAACGCTGGTAGAGTTGTCACAATACCAAAATTTTGATTTGATTTCGATACCAAGAAAAAGTATTCGATACTCGATACCATTCGATACCACGCCGAAAAAATAAAACACAAAAAATCTGTGCCCCCATCAGACCTCAGATCAGCCCACCGTGCCGACATCAGACCTCAGATCAGCCCACCGTGCCCCCATCAGACCTCAGGGCAGCCAACCGTGCCCCCATCAGACCTCAGGGCAGCCCACTGTGCCCCCATCAGACCTCAGAGCAGCCCACTGTGCCCCCATCAGACCTCAGGGCAGCCCACTGTGCCCCCATCAGACCTCAGGGCAGCCCACTGTGCCCCCATCAGACCTCAGGGTAGCCCACTGTGCCCCCATCAGACCTCAAGGCAGCCCACTGTGACCCCATCAGACCTCAGGGCAGCCCACTGTGCCCCCATCAGACCTCAGGGCAGCCCACTGTGCCCCCATCAGACCTCAGGGCAGCCCACTGTGCCCCCATCAGACCTCAGGGCAGCCCACTGTGCCCCATCAGACCTCAGGGCAGCCCACTGTGCCCCATCAGACCTCAGGGCAGCCCACTGAGCCCCCATCAGACCTTAGGGCAGCCCACTGTGCCCCCATCAGACCTCAGGGCAGCCCACTGTGCCCCCATCAGACCTCAGGGCAGCCCACTGTGCCCCCATCAGACCTCAGGGCAGCCCACTGTGCTCCCATCAGACCTCAGGGCAGCCCACTGTGCCCCCATCAGACCTAAGGGCAGCCCACTGTGCCCCCATCAGACTTCAGATCAGCCCACTGTGCCCCCATCAGAGCTCAGAGCAGACCATTGTGCCCTATCAGACCTCACATCAGCCCACTGTGCCCCCATCAGACTTCAGATCAGCCCACTGTGCCCCCATTAGAATAAAATAAAAAACTCTCCTGCGCCGCGGCTCCGCCCGGGTCCGGCGCTCCTGCGTCTTCTCCTCCTGGCGCTGCACTGTCACCTGACTGCGTGCAGCGTCAGGTCAGAGTGCGCGCATTACGTCCTGATGCTGTACACGGTCAGGACAGTGCAGCGCTGACAGAAGAAGACAGTGGAGAGCCAGACCCGGAGCGGAGCCGCGGCGCAGGAGAGGTAAGAAAGTTTTTCTTGTGCCTATCATTGGGGGACACAGCACCAGTGGGATATAGGCAGCTGCCACTAGGAGGCGACACTAGACAATTAAAAAGAGAGCTCCGCCTGGCAGCCTATATCCCTCCTACGGACACCAGGCTAGCTCAGTTTTAGTCTAGTGTCCGTAGGAGGTAGACACTGGTGCTTTGCACCTCTATTTTTTATTTCTTTCTTTTCTCTTTTAGGTTATCAGGGGGGCCGTCGGCGTGGGAAGCCACATCAGACGTAGACCCCCCTGAGGGTGCCTGGAGAATGTTTTCACATTCTCCCTGCGCCGGTCACCCGTCCCCCATTGTAGCTGCCCCCTGCAGCTGGATGCCAGTGCCCCACTCCGGTGCGAGGTCACTGAAGGGGTGACCCTGCGCGCACCTGAAGCCGTCGGAGAGGTGAGTATGCATGTCGACCCCCCCCCCTCTCCCTCCCTCCAAGAGCCCCCTGCTGCAGTCTGGTCAAATTCCTTTCTGATGGGGGGGTCACCCCCCACCCCACCCCACCCCAGCACCTGATATGCCACCCCCTTTGGGGATGTTTTTGTTAGGGGGAGGCTTAGTGGCTCGGTGGTTAACAGTGGTGCCCTCCAGAGTTGTGGTCCTGGGTTCTTATCCCACCACAGCTGGTATCCTTCCCCATAGTTGCCCAGGTTTCCTTCCACACACTTACTGAACTCCAGTTGTTTGGTGTGATGGAGTCTGGAGTAGATGTCTTGGATGTTTCTGTTAGCACGTTGAGCCTCCGGCAGACGCCCGGGTGCCTTCTGACTCCCTCCTCTGCGGCCTCCGGCTCCTTGCCTGTGGGGGGGACGGGCCGCGTGTTCTCTTTCCGGGCTCCCCCCTGGTCTCCGGGGCCCCTCCGGCTCCTCCTTGGCGGGCGTACGGGCTTCTCGTCTAGCGGCGCCGCACCGGCACTTCCGGCCGGGCGGCGCTCTAATTTAGGCCGCGGCTTCTGTACATGCTAGGCCGCATGTGGGCGGGCGCCTCCCAGTGACGTCACGCTGGCCAGCGCGCCCGCCCGGTGTTCTGCCGGCCCCCTCCTGTTCCCGCCGGCGGGCTCCTCTGCTCTTAGCCCCCTCCTTTTTGTGGGTGGCTTTTCCCAGGCAGTCTCCTTCTGCAGTGTGCTCTGATCCACCAACCTGCTTCTCCGGTGATCTGCACAGCTTCTCCAGTGGTCTGCTCCGCCAGTGGTCTGCACAGCTTCTCCAGTGGTCTGCAGCGTTTTCCAGTGCTCAACTGCTCCAGGGTCTGGTAGGCACCCAGTGGGTGATACTCCTCCCCCTCCTCCCCAGGCTATTGCTTGTCCGTTGAGCCTTTCACCGGGACGACCCTCCTAGGCAGTGTGCTCCCGTGGCTGTGGCGACGCACTTTGCGTGCGCTCGCTGTAATCAAAAATTCCCTAGCGGTCAGTCTGGCTCCCTATGTGTGCCTTGCCTTAAGCCTGGCACTGAGGCTCCTGCTCCCTCTGGCTCGGATGCGGCTCCACCCGAGTGGGCCAGGTCCCTGACCCAGGCGATCGGTGACCTTTCTAGATTGTCTCAGGTCATGATCCACGCCGTTGACCGGCTGCCGTCCCAGGCACCCCCCTCTGCGACCCCTCCTCGGGTGTCTCCTGACTCCCCCTCTAGGGGACGGCCCTCCAAGAGGCGTAGGCGTTCCCCTTCTCGGTCACCTTCCCGGTGTTCCTCTGACCTTTCCTCGGAAAGGTCCACTGCGGGCGGTTCTCAGCATCACCTCTCTGACGCCTCGGGGGACTCCTGTGACTCTGCCTCAGAGTCTGACAGGGAGGATCATCTGGCCTCTGCGGTGCAAGCCTTGGTCCGTGCAGTGCGGAACACACTCCATATCCGGGACGAATCTCCCTCTGCGGTCCGAGGTGAAGTTTCGTTTAGTCGCCAGAAGCGGCGTCCGCTAGTATTCCCTAGTCACAAGGACTTTGAGAATCTCTTGGACAGAGAGTGGAAGCACCCCGACCGGCGCATTCCCTCCTCTAAGCGGACAGAAGCTCTCTTTTTCCGTTTGCTGCGGATTTAGTTTCTGCCTGGACGGTCCCACCTACTGTGGACCCCCCTGTCTCCCGGCTGTCTAAATCCACCACCCTCCCCTTGGCGGACGGTGCGTCCCTGACGGATCCTGTGGACAAGAGGATTGATACGTTCTCCAAATCTGTCTTCATTGCTGCGGGTTCTGCCCTTCGCCCTGCTTTTGCGGCGTCTTGGGTCAGTAAGGCCTGCTCCGTTTGGGCCAAGCAACTGGTCCATGACATCTCCTCGGAGGTCCCTCGTGAGGATCTGCTTTCCCTAGCCTCACAGAAGCTTCACGCCTCCAAGTATCTGTGTGATGCTTCTCAGGAAGCGGCTCGACTGTCTGCTCGGGCTGTGGCTAACTCCGTTGCCATTCGTCGCTCTGTTTGGCTGAAATCGTGGTCGGCTGACGCCGCCTCCAGGAAGGCTCTTACTTCTCTTCCCTTTTTAGGAAACAGGCTTTTTGGAGAGCGGTTGGACAAGATCATTTCTGATGCCACTGGTGGCAAGAGTTCCTTGTTGCCGCAGAACCGGAAGGACGGCTCTGTTCGGCCCATCCTGGATCTGAAGCGTCTCAACCTCTTTGTCCGCCTCCGCCACTTCCGCATGGAATCGTTGCGGTCGGTGGTCGCGTCCCTGGAACAAGGCGAGTTTCTCGCTTCCATAGACATACGCGACGCATATCTCCATGTGCCCATCGCCCTGAGTCATCAGCGCTTTCTTCGTTTCGCCATCGGTTCTCAACATTTCCAGTTTGTCGCTTTGCCCTTCGGCCTTTCCACAGCGCCCCGGGTTTTTACCAAGACCCTCGCCCCCTCATGGCTCTCCTTCGTGCCAGAGGAGTGGCGGTCATCCCGTACCTGGACGACCTTCTGGTGAAGGGCCGCACCATGCAGGATGCTCAGTCCAGCCTTCAGATCACGCTCGATCTGCTTTCCAGGTTCGGCTGGGTGATCAACTTCCAGAAGTTGTCCCTGCTCCCCTCTCGCTCGATGGAGTTTCTGGGGATGTTGTTCAACACCGAGACGGCTCGGGTCCTCCTGCCTCGCGACAAGCTCTCTTCCCTACGCTCGGCTGTCTCCAGGCTCCGCTCGGGCTCCCCCTGTTCTCTCCGCCTCTGCATGCGGGTGCTGGGCAAGATGGTCTCCTCCTTCGAGGCCGTCTCATTTGCTCAGTTCCACTCTCGTCCCCTCCAAGGTGCGAGGCTGGCACAGTGGGACAAGTCTCCTCTCTCCCTGGACAAGTAGATCATCCTCTCCCCAGCAGTCCGCGGGAAGTGGCTTTGGTAGTTGACGTCTCCAGCTCTTCTTCTGGGACGCTCCTTCCTCCCCCTCCACTGGCTGGTCGTCATCACCGATGCCAGCCTGACCGGGTGGGGTGCGATTTTCGGTGCCCTGACGGCTCAGGGCACGTGGACCTTGCCGGAGTCGCGCCTTCCCATCAACATACTGGAGCTTCGGGCGATATTCCTTGCCCTGACTCATTGGACCGATGTCCTCCGGGATTGCCCTGTTCGGGTTCAGACGGACAACGCCACCGTCGTTGCCTATCTGAACCGCCAAGGGGGCACCAGGAGCCACTCCGTGATGGCGGAGGCCGCTCGGTTTCTCTGCTGGGCGGAACAGTTTGTCCCGGCTCTTTCTGCCGTCCACATTCCGGGCGTAGACTACTGGGCGGCGGATTTTCTCAGTCGCGAGTCCCTGGACCACGGAGAGTGGTCTCTCCATCCTCAGGTGTTTCTTCAAGGCTGCCGTCGGTGGGGCTTCCCCGACGTGGATCTGTTCGCGTCCAGGCTCAACCACAAGCTTCCCGCTTACGTGGCTCGGGCTCGGGATCTCCGCGCGTTCGCGGTGGATGCCCTGGTGACCCCTTGGGATCAGTTCTCCCTGATTTACCTGTTTCCCCCGCTCCCTCTTCTTCCGCGGGTCCTCAAACGTCTGAAGGGGTTCGGCGTTCCCGCCATCCTTATCGCTCCGGACTGGCCTCGCCGGTCCTGGTACGCCGACGTGATCCACCTCCTGGCCGACACCCCTTGGCGTCTTCCCCTGCGGCCAGACCTCATTTCTCAAGGGCCGATCTTCCACCCCACTTTACCTCAGCTCAATTTGACGGCTTGGCTGTTGAGGCCGCGGTGCTGAGATTTCGGGGTCTGTCTGAGTCTGTCATCCAGACTATGCTTAGGGCCCGCAAGCCTCAGTCGGCTCGTATTTACCATCGGGTTTGGAAATCCTTTTTTTCTTGGTGCGAGCAACGTCGTGTGCATCCTCTCGTTTGCTCCACACCTAAGATCCTCTCTTTTTTACAGTCCGGCCTTGACCAGGGTCTCAGCCATTCTACCCTTCGGTCTCAGGTCTCCGCCCTGTCCGTGCTTTTTCAGAGGGCTTTGGCTCTGCGCTCCCAGGTGAAAACCTTTTTGCAAGGTGTTCTTCGTCTGAATCCCCCCTTCCGCCCCCCCATCGAGCCCTGGGATCTTAACTTGGTGCTCGATGTGCTCCAGGGTCCCCCCTTTGAGCCCTTGCGGGAGGTTTCCCTGCGTCTTCTCTCTTGGAAAGTCGCTTTTCTGGTGGCGGTTACATCCATCCGCCGAGTATCTGGGTTAGCCGCTCTTTCCTGTCGCTCCCCCTATCTTGTCTTGCACAAGGATAAGGTGGTTTTGCGCCCTCTCCCTTCCTTCCTTCCGAAGGTTGTTTCGGCATTCCACATCAATGAGGATATAGTTCTTCCCTCTCTTTGTCCTGCTCCTTCCCATCCTAGGGATCGCTCTCTTCACTGTCTGGACCTGGTCCGAGCCATCCGGGTCTATTTGTCCCTCACAGCTCCCTTCCGTCGGTCGGATTCCTTGTTCGTCATCCCTGAGGGTCCCCGCAAGGGTCTTGCCGCTTCTAAGGTGACCATTGCGCGTTGGATTACGGCCGCCATCTCTGAGGCCTATCGCTCTCGGGACAGGTCCCCCCCCCCCTTCCGGGTCACTACCCATTCCACCAGGGCCGTGGGAGCTTCCTGGGCGGTTCGCCATCATGCATCGGTGTCCCAGGTTTGCAAAGCCGCCACCTGGGCCTCGGTGCATACCTTTACCAAGTTTTACCAGGTCCACATCCTGGCTTCTTCCGATGCCAGTCTGGGCCGCAGGGTTCTGCAGGCCGCCATACGTTAGGCTGGCCACGTGGGAATTGTTCTTTTTCCCCACCCTCTGGGACTGCTTTTGTACGTCCCACTGGTGCTGTGTCCCCCAATGATAGGCACAAGAAAACAGGATTTTTGTAAAACTTACCGTAAAATCCCTTTCTTGTGGCTTCATTGGGGGACACAGCTCCCACCCTGTTTTTTTCTGGGTTGTTCTGTTTCCCGGGCTTGTTTGCTGTTCCTTGAGTTCTCGTCCCCGGGTTCAGACTGGTTTGTATCTTTCCGTTTGGCTCCTACTGCTTATTAACTAAACTGAGCTAGCCTGGTGTCCGTAGGAGGGATATAGGCTGCCAGGCGGAGCTCTCTTTTTAATTGTCTAGTGTCGCCTCCTAGTGGCAGCTGCCTATATCCCACTGGTGCTGTGTCCCCCAATGAAGCCACAAGAAAGGGATTTTACGGTAAGTTTTACAAAAATCCTGTTTTTTTATTTTAGCTGCCAAAAGTATCGAAAAAGAGCAAATTCCGGTACTAAATCGATACTGGTATAAAAGTATCGATTCAGTATCGAAATTTCGATACCCGCGACAACCCTAAACGCTTGATAGGAGAGACCGAAGGAAGGGAAGATAGACTTTTTTTTAAAATTATGTTACCAGTCTTCCATCACTTTTGTAAAATATAAATTAACTCAGAAACCACTTTAAAAAGTAACAGCACTTTCACAAAACTTTTGAAGTCATGTCAGAAGTATTGATTGATGGGGTCTGGTAGTTCACCCCCCCATAATAAATTAAGAGCCAAAGCACTCGGTCAAGTTCTGTCTTACCTCATTAGCTGAAGATGGCCTCTTAGACTTTCCATAAGCTCTTCTTCAGACAGAGAGAAGAGACAGCACTTGTTCTAGTGGTAAGTGGGGGTCCCAGTACCTGGACTCCCACCAATCAAAACTTCTATCATGTCAATAGATTTGTGAAAGTGCAGTTACTCTTTAAAACTTGGATTTGCTACAACCTTAGTTCCCACATCACAATCATGCTCATATATGTACTGGAGCTAAGATTTATGGTGCTATATGGCAGGGATCTCCTAGGGTTCTAATGTGTCACTCTGCAGTACCATAGATCTCATTTATCTGCACCTTTGTGAGTGTATTGTGGGGGTAATGGGAGACCTAAATGATACTTAAATGAAACATTTTCAAATTTGACTTTAAAGGGTTGGTCTCACTAGTAAACAGGTATCCAAGTTTAAAAAATTGATAGCCTATACAAAGCATAGGCCACTTATATTAAATTGGTGGGGGTCCATTGTTTAGAACCCCTGCCAATCAGCTGTTCGAATGGGCTGCAGATTGAAGGGGCTGTGCAGCTTTCCATTTTTTATATCAGGTCTTTTACACTGCTTTGTACTGCACATCCTGTACTTTTTGTTGCAACTGTACTTGGTGCTTGGTAACACTTTTGCCTAGAACAATTACTCCAATTTTCTGCACCCACCCCATCATGCTCAGTAGCTGAACAGGCACCATAGCAGGCGGGTGCTACCTCAAACACCCAAAAGGCTCACGTGTGCATGAAATTGAGAGAGCCATTCGGTTCCTATTTCAGCATGCCATAGTAAAGTTCCTATTGAGCCCTCCCTCAGGCAAGGATTACTAGGAACATAGCAATTTTCCAACAGACTGCAATAGTATAATATACTTCTATTGCAGTCTACGGTATAAGTGATCTAATAAACTTATTTTTAAAGACTATGTACAGCGTCGGAGGCAATTTTTGTTTATGATTGAATTCTACTCAGTTTTGGCTAAAAATCGTATTTTCAATTGGCCGTTATTAAAAATATTTAGCTGTTCTGTCACAAAGGGTTAACTGTTTTTCTAACTGTGTGACTGGTACTTTCACTTTGTGGCGGTCATCTAATAACCCTTCTCTCTAAACTACTAAGAGGACATAAACACTTATTTAAGGCTACTTTCACACTTGCGTTGTAAGGATCCATTTGTGAGATCCGCCACAGGCTCTCATAAACTGTCCAAAACTGATCAGTTTTGTTCTAATGCATTCTGAATGGAAAAGGATCCGTTCAGAATGCATCAGTTTTGCTTCAGTTTGCTTCAGTTCAGTCTCCATTCTGTTTTGGAGGCGGACACTAAAACGCTGCTTGCTGCGTTTTGGTGTCCACATGACGAAACTGAGCCAAACGGATCCGTCATGACTCATAATGTAAGTCAATGGGGACGGATCTGTTTTCTCAGACACAATAGAAAATAGATCTGTCCCCCATTGACTTTCAATGGAGTTCATGACGGATCAGTTTGGATCAGTTTGGCTATTTAAAAGATAATACAACCGGATCCGTTCAGAACGGATGGAGACAGTTGTATTATCATGACGGAAGCGTTTTTGCTGATCCATGACGGATCCAGCAAAAACGCTGGTGTGAAAGTAGCCTAAAGGTTCTTTTACACGGGCCGATTATCGGCCGAAAAATCGTTCCTAGGAACGCTAGTGCCGATAATCGGCCCGTGTAAAAGTGGCCCTAATCAGCCGACGAACGAGCAAAACGCTCGTTCGTCGGCTGATTGGATCTTTTGGTTTCTACAAAAGATCCAATCTGTCGGGCGCACATCGGCCTGTGTAAACAGGCGATGTGCGTCTGACAGTATGGAGCTTCCTGGCCGCACGAGTGATACAGCGATCACTCGTGCGGCCCGGCGCTCGATTCATCGGGCCGTGTAAAGGCTCCCTGCCCGAGCGCCGATATCGCTGATCGGCGCTCGGGCAGGGAGACACATCGGCCCGTGTAAAAGGGCCTTAAGCCACATTCTTATCAGTAAGATAAAAACTGAGTGTTCAGATTGTTGAGAGTACAGGTAAGGAGACTGTCAGCTAGCCAAATTATGGAAAAGAGAAAAAAATCCAGAGGCTGTGGGCAGGGGCACAACCACATAAAAAAATAAAAAAAGACTTACAAATGGTGCCAGACAGGCCTCACTGACTTATAATAGGATCTATTATAAGTACTGTTGAACTTTCTATTGTTTTGAGGGCAAGAATAGCACAGCAAGTGCAGATGTGAACATAACACCGTTTCAGGAGCTTGAAGACTGGCAGGGATGTGAGGGGTTCAGTTATGTGTGTGACCCATTCTACTCGAGAATGGAGCAGTAAGAATTTGAGATGTGGCAGTGATCTTGCATAACACATGGTGGTCACCCAGTTTAAATGAGTTGCGTTCATCCAGGTTAATCATTGGGTTGCAGGAAACAATATGAAGAGTTCAGTCTCTCCAAAGTGAGTGATGACAATGCATCTTGCCACTGTATACGGTAATAAAGAGATATTCATCATAAAAAAAAAAAATCAGTTTTCAAAAAATCCTTTTTTAAAAAAAAAAAATAAATAAAACCTTTAGGCCCCTTTCACACGGGCAAGATTTCTCCGCGGATGCAATGCGTGATGCGAACGCATTGCACCCGCACTGAATCCTGACTCATTCATTTCAATGGGTCTTTTCACATGAGCGATGTTTTTCACGCATCAGTTCGCCGTTGCGTGAAAATCGCAGCATGTTCTATATTCTGCGTTTTTCACGCAGCCCTCGCCCCATTGAAGTGAATGGGTCTGCGTGAATCACACATTGCATCCGCACACAAGTGCAGATGCAATGCGTGATTCACTGATGGTTGCTAAGAGATGTTGTTTCAGTTCAAAACATTCAGTTTTTTATCACGTACAAGAAAAACGCATAAAAACTGAATGAACGTACGCGATTGCGTGCGGATTGGTGTGGATGCGGGCGGATTTTGCGGAACGCACCCTGAACGTATCCGGACTGAATCCATGACGCTCGTGTGAAAGGGGCCTTAGTGTTTTTAAAACATTCATAATAGCAATCACTTCATCCATAATGGCCTGTACAATAAAAGGATCACAATATTTATCCTGCACAGTGAACACCATTAAAAAAAATGTTGTTTTTGTTCTTTCTGCCACAAACAAAAAGTGATCAAAAAGTCATATGTACACAAAAATGGCTCCAATGGCAAAAGGCAAGCCATCGTACAGCCTCATCCATGGAAGAATAAAACAGTTCTGGGTCAGTGTTACATAGGTCTGCGTTGCCATAATTTGCTCCAAGTCACACAGTGTTGGATAAATTTGGAGTATCTGTAAGTCTAATGCAGCATCCTGCTCCAAGAGTCGCCATATACTGCAGAGGGTTAACAAAATGTTAATTATTTAATATGTAATAATTGCATATACAGTGATCCCTCAAGATACAATAATAATTGGTTCCAGAACGACCATTGTATGTTGAAACCATTGTAAGTTGGGTAATCAGTTGCAAAGTCTCATCCAAATGAAAATGAAGATTAAAAAAAAATAAGCAGATAACTAAGACAGATAAAACAAGTCCTTACATATAACAGTCAGGAATAGCTGCTAACTAGTAACTAATACAGAAAAGTAAAAAAGTTGAGGCAGCACTCCGGTCTTTCGTGTAGAAAAAGTGAATTTATTTCACCCAATTGCCAATTGGGTGAAATAAATTCACTTTTTCTACACGAAAGACCGGAGTGCTGCCTCAACTTTTTTACTTTTCTGCTTTCTCGATGTGGACCTTGATTCCGGGGTCCTTGAGGAGTTTTGCACCCGGCACGGAGTGCTGCTATTTCCCTACTACTTAGTAACTAATACAGCTATTTGCACCATAGAAGTGACCTTGATTGGGTGAGGCCTTGACTGGCCCGAGACACTGCATGTTGAATCTAGTTTCAACTTATGATGGGTCAGAAAAGACCATTTCATGGAAAAAAAAAACACATACTGTAGTCCAGGTTCCAAAAATATAAAAAATAGGCTTTATTTCATGTGCTCAGTAAAAACATACCTAGCAAAAACACATCTACGCGTTTCGGATCTGTGAATGTCGATCCTGCAGACATTCACAGATCCGAAACGCGTAGATGTGTTTTTGCTAGGTATGTTTTTACTGAGTACATGAAATAAAGCCTATTTTTTATATTTTTGGAAGCTGAACTACAGTATGTGTTTTTTTCTCCATGACGTGGTAGCACTCCTTCCCAGTGCTGTCCGTGCTTCCTGCATTTAATTACCATACCAGGTGAGCGATACGTGTTTTGCCTTTTTTGTCAGAAAAGACTATTGTATGTTGAAAATATTGTATCCTGAGGCCATTGTATCTTGAGGGATCAACGTATATGTATGTACACATGGCAACAACAGGTCATATTCATAGCCACTAGATGGGGCTGGTGTCAACCTCTATATAAATAGAGACGATAGAACATTCTCGTCAGTGTGTGTGGAGTTAAGAGTCTGGCCTAAGTAGAATAAATAAATATGCCTATCCAAGCGATCAAAAAGTGTAATTTACCCCAAATGATAACAATGAAAACTACAAGTCGTCCACAGTAATAAAAATAAAGTTATGGGTCTTGGGAAGCGGCGGTGCAAAAAGATTTTCTTCCTTTAAAAAAAAGGTGGTTTTATTGCACAAAGTTAGTAAAACATAAAAAAAACTATGGGGGTCATTTATTAACCCCAAATACGCCTATATTAGGCATATTTCTGGTGCAGATTGCGACTTCTCCCCTCTCACGCCAAGTCTAAAAAAGTGGAAGTGGTGTGGGCAGGGAAGCGTAGAAAATGGTCTAAATGTAAGATAGCTAGGAAACTGGATTACATTTAGAAGCAGCAGTGGATCTG
This sequence comes from Rhinella marina, assembly GCA_900303285.1. Taxonomy (NCBI): domain Eukaryota; kingdom Metazoa; phylum Chordata; class Amphibia; order Anura; family Bufonidae; genus Rhinella; species Rhinella marina. Next base: position 20,932 of record ONZH01015595.1, on the reverse strand, counting down.
CCGCGGTTATGAAGAGGCCGGTGCCTCTACATAACTTTGGTGGATCCAAAGCCAGCTAAAGGGCTTATTAAGACCAGTGTCTAAAATGCCAGTCTTAATAAATGTGCACCTATATGTATTTGGTTTTGCTGTAATCATATGGACCCAGAGAATAAAGATTATTTAATTGTGTTATTTATAACGAAAAATGAAATCCGTAGAGTTTATAACATAAAAACTCAGTGGAAGTATTGCTGCTTTTTCCCATCTCCCTCCCAAAAAGTTAATCAGAAAGTTATGTGTACCCCAAAATGACACCATTAAAAACTACAACTTGTCCTGTAAAAAACAAGCCCTCAAAGTTATAGCTCTTGGAAGGCGACGATGAAAAAGGTAAGAAAAATGCTTGGTCAATAAAGCCCATAACAGGCTGGTCACTAAGAGGTTAAAGGGGTAATTTAAGAAATGATCATGATGACCTATCCTCATTATCACATTGTAGGGGTCCGTGTCCCCTGCCGGTCAACTGTTTTAGGGAGCCACCATGTTCAGCGGAGCTCTGGTGAGTGCAGCATACCAAGTACAACAACATTGTATAGCCGACGTACTTGATACTGCAGCTCAGCCCCATTGACTTGAATCGGCTGAGCGGCAACTAGCCCATGTGACCATGTACGGTGATGTCACATGGCCTAGGAAGAGGCCACAGTGTTCACAGATCGCTCAGCCTATTAACAGCTGATCTGCAGGGGTCCTGGGATAGGATAGGTCATCAATACAAATTTCCAGATGACCCTTTTAAATCAGCACGACAATCTATAGGCATCTCTTTCCCACTCACTTCTGAAAACTGGAGCGTGTGCCATGAAAATGCCAAATGTTGCAAAATTTTATTTTAATAAATCCCAAAAATCCGAAAACTTTTTTCTACAACTTTTTCAAACCAGAATTCTGGAGTGCAGAGCATGATACATTCCCCTTTGTTATTTTTGTGCAAACATAGAAAAGAATTTAACAAATTGTATAAATTTGGTATCATCATCATCCCACATCATCACAACAACCAGCAAAATAAAGTTATCACCTCACTATCACACAGTGAATGCTGTGAAAACAAAACCCAGAAACAATGGGTAGAATTGCTACAGTTTTTTCATCCCACCTGCCACAAAACATGAATAAATGTTATGTATTATATGTATACAGTGACCAGGTTTGAGGTGGCCTCAACACTTTGTTGGATCCCCAGGCACTGTGGAGGTGTCACTACGTGTTGCTGCTCTCTGAAGGGGATAGTAAGGTATGATTCACCCAATGGGAAATAATTCCAGAGAGTTAGGGTTTACAGTAACCAGTGTGTTTCTTTACTGGACTAACTGAAGTGCAAAACAATACAGACAAGGCACTGGGCTGGCTTCTCCAATTCTCTCCCTGGCAGAAGAAGGTTCTTTACTAAGAAAAGGCTTGAGCTAGCTGTTTCTCTGTATCTAAGAAGGCTGGTACCTTGGGCAAAGAGCTGGTGGTCCAGGGTCTGCGGCTCAGTCGTTGGGCAGGGTCTCAGCATCTTCTTCTGGTCACTCATGCAGATTAGCAGAGTCTCTCCTACTAAACGCTGATCTGCAGACCTCTAGGGGCTCTGACTACTCTGCTTTTATACAGTTTCCAACTAAACCAGAAACTGATAATGGGAAGGGTGAAGATGGAGAAGCACAGCCTAACAGATACAATGTTGCATTTCATTGCTGTCATAGACTTGTAATGTATCTTAATTCAAGCAAATGAGACTGAGTAAGCAGTTTCCAAAAATTAACAACTGACTGACAGAGCTAAACCAGACAATCAAAAGGTCATTGTGACTGTTTTATACCTCTAAAACTCAGTCCTTCATAGTTCCTTATGACAGCAATGAAAAATTACTAGCTTCTCACTGTACAGACTGGAAAGTCCCAACGTCTCTTGGTATTAGCTGGTTGTGCATTAAGCCTTTGCACAGTGTAGTGCAAATACAGTGCAATAACAGTGCAAATGAACAGGATATATTACAATACACATATAAAATGCAACTCATCAATATAAAATAGTATAAATGTAAATGAATCCTTCAAAGTGCAATAAAGCAGGGATCTGATCACTTTGCATAGCAGCAATAGGAGCAAATGTCCACAAACATCTATACCCCTGCTCCAAGGCACTACATATACCCCAAAATAAAATTTAAAAACATTATGGCTTTTGAAATGGGGAAATGAAAAACCCCAAAATTTTTGCGCCATTAAGTACCAAACAAGGCCGCCTCCCTAAAGGATTAAATAAATTTGCAGTGTTTGTCATTTAGTTTTTTTTCCAGGACAGATTAAATGGATGGATGTCAATATTGCCTGCAGTAGCAGTGCTTTATACATTCAGGAACAAAGCAATCAATATATTCAATGTTAATTACATAGCAATGATCTCTACATTTATATGTCAATTAGCTTTTCTGCCTCAAAAAAGGCAAAGTAATGGGGTTTCTGCACAGACAGCAATATCCAACTATTGAGTGTGTATTATATATGACAGCAAACCAGTGCTGAACTTCCTAAATGCCAGTATAAATACACCAAACATGCAAAATCTCTAAAAAATGTGTTTATTTCCCAAAAGGCAGGAATGTTCCTGCATAGTTAGCTCTGCTGGCCCTGTCAATCAAGAAAAAAAAAACAAAGGAGGAGCAATGGTGCACCGAGTGGCTTGGGTCCACCTCAGTGCACTTAACTGTTCATTTTCATATGGATTAACCCTTAGGATACCTGAGGTTTTTTTGTTTTTGCGTTTTCATTTTTCTTCCCTATCTTCCCTGAGCCATACCTTTTTTTGCATTCACATATCCATTTGAGGGCTTATTTTTTGCGGGACAAGTTGTACTTTCTAATGTCACCATTTAATATGGCATACAATGTAGTGGTAAATGGAAAAAAAAATCAGGTTTGTTCCTATGGCTTTCCGTTTGCAGCAAAACTGACCTGTTCCTTTCATTCTCTGGGTCAGTACAATTACAACGATCTCACATATGTATAGGTTTTTTATGTCTAAATAATGTAAAAATACATTAAAAATAAAAATACATTTATTCTACGGAAAGGGAGTGATTTAAATTTTTATATATTTTTTAAAGTTTTTATATATTTTTAAGGTTTTTTTTTTACTTTTTTTAATGGCATTGTAGTTCATGTTTGAGGCTACAAAACTCTTTTTTTTTATTCTGAACCATCATGGTTCTTATAGATCCATGATGAGAGCAGAATTGCTTATTTCTTATGTTGGCCTGCTACCTGCTCAGAGAGACCCAGTGTATTGAAACCAAATACCGGCATCCTCATTGGCTGCAGAGGATGCTGGTAAGAAGCCTGGAAGCACAAGCTTTCAGGTTTTTGAACTTTTAGATGCTCTGATGACACTTGATCACGGCATCTAAAGGCTTAAATGACCGTGATCAGGATTATTGCTGGTCGTGGTCATTAGCCACGAGTCTCTGCTGTTTGAAACAGTGGAGATCCGCCCACCATGGCGTCCGTTGCATGCGCAAACGGGCACCATGTTTACCCATCGCTCCATGTACGACGCTGGCAGCAAAGGGGTTAAAAGTACTGTTTCTCCAGAAATGGCTTACTAAGTGAAGGGTATTATTATAGTCAGCTGAGTTAGTCCTACAAGGCATTGCACCTGGTTTATCAGTGATTTCCCTGATGAAAGACTCCTATTTAAAGAGGCTCTGTCACCATGTTGTAACCTATGTATATTAATACATAGGTTAATAGGCACAGTTTTCCGATGAATCCACATACCTGTATTGCAGAGTAGAACGCAGCGGTTGTGGAGAAATCTTAACTTAAAAAAATATGCTAATGAGCCTTCGGAGCACCGGGGGGCGGGCTCTTTCCTTCCGAACACTGCTTCTTCACACTGCAAGCGCTTCCATTCATCTGCGCACACGCCGTCACTTCCCTGAACGTGCGCAGATGAATGGAAGCGCTTGCAGTGTGAAGAAGCAGTGCTCGGAAGGAAAGAGCCCGCCCCCCGGTGCTCCGAAGGCTCATTAGCATAATTTTTAAAGTTAAGATTTCTCCACAACCTCTGCGTTCTACTCTGCAATACAGGTATGTGGATTCATCGGAAAACTGCGCCTATTAACCTATGTATTAATATACATAGGTTACAACATGGTGACAGAGCCTCTTTAATACTTGAGGACAAGTATTAAGTGAGGACATTTCCCACCTTAGTTAGTAACACCAATTACGTTACAATCTTCCATCATCCAAACATTGTAGGTTCCAGCAAAAGGAAAATGAGCTGCAAGGCTCCAGTATAAAATTTTCTTGTTTGAGCCTTCTTTTAAAGGGGCTGTCTATACCTTTACAATGTAAAGAATGCGTATAGGGGCCACACTGCTAGATTTACTTCTTGTGCAATGTAGAGGCTGGTCTGAACAGGTGGCAGGAGAAGAAACAGGCAAGTGAACAGGTCCTAATTCAAACACATAAAATTTTTAATTTGGACAATGTAAAAGCATACTTATTATTACATAAAATCACTACCAGTCATGCGGCTGTAGATGCGCAGTACAATAAATTACAACCAGATGTGTAACCTGAAGTTTTGGGATCTTTTTCTCCCCTCTGCTGTTCCTGTAAATGCACATTTTCTCTCTCTGCCTGCTGAGTGGATAGGCTCTCCCTGGTGTAATATAATTGCTCTGCAGCGGCATCCCTCCAGGTTTTCTATCTACTCCTTTACACTAGACTAGATTTTCTTGGTGACTAAGCAGGTTTCTGAACGATTACAGCAAGTCTGTGTGTAAAAGAAGGTTGGAAATGCCCTTGCTCCTCTTCCCAAAAAAAACACTCATCATTTAACAAGTTAGTGTGGATGGCCTAGTTGGGCACTGTGACTGAACACTGCTAAATATACCAGTATGCACCTGATATGTGATTATTATAATGACATGCCTCCTCATCGTACTGATCGTCTCTTAAAGAGGCTCTGTCACCAGGTTTTAACCTATGTATTTTAATACATAGGTTAAAAGCCCTTAATTTGCCAATTATCCACATACCTGTATTGCAGAGTATAGCGCAGCGGCTGTGCAGAAAACTGAAGTTTAAAAATTATGCTAATGAGCCTTCGGAGCACCGGGGGGCGGGCTCTTTCCTCCTGAGCACCGCTTCACGCCCCTCTTTAAATTGGCTGACAGCGCTAGACCGTTCAGGGAAGTGACGGCGCGTGCGCAGATGAATGGAAGCGCTTGCAGTGTTCGGCACTGCAAGCGCTATTGCGCATGCGCCGGCCCCGATCCTGCTTTCCTCATATTCTCAATTGGATTCAGGTCTGGACTTTGACTTGGCCATTCTAAGACCTGGATACATTTATTTTTGAACCATTCCATTGTAGATTTTGCTTTATATTTCGGATCATTGTCTTGTTGGAAGATAAATCTCCGTCCTAGTCTCAGGTCTTTTGCAGACTCCAACAGGTTTTCATCCAGAATGGTCCTGTATTTGGCTCCATCCATCTTCCCATCAATTTTAACCATCTTCCCTGTCCCTGCTGATGAAAAGCAGGCCCAAACCATGATGCTGCCACCACCATGTTTGACAGTGGGGATGGTGTGTCAGGGTGATGAGCTGTGTTGCTTTTATGCCAAACATATCGTTTGGCATTGTTTCCAAAAAGTTGGATTTTGGTTTCATCTGACCAGAGCCCCTTCTTCCACATGGTTGGTGTGTCTCCCAGGTGGCTTGTGGCAAACTGTAAACAAGACTTTTTATGGATATCTTTGAGAAATGGCTTTCTTCTTGCCACTCTTCCATAAAGGCCAGATTTGTGAAGTGTTCGACTGATTGTTGTCCTATGGACAGACTCTCCCACCTCAGCTGTAGATCTCTGCAGTTCATCCAGAGTGATCATAGGCCTCTTAGCTGCATCTCTGATCAGTCGTCTCCTTGTTTGAGATAAAAGTTTAGAGGGACGGCCGGGTCTTGGTAGATTTGCAGTGGTCTGATACTCCTTCCATTTCAATATGATCGCTTGCACAGTGCTCCTTGGGATGTTTAAAGCTTGGGAAATCTTTTGGTATCCAAATCCGGCTTTAAACTTCTCCACAAGAGTATCATGGACCTGCCTGGTGTGTTCCTTGGTCTTCATGATGCAGAACCCTGAGACTATCACAGAGCAGGTGCATTTATACGGAGACTTGATTACACACAGGTGGATTCTATTTATCTTCATCAGTCATTTAGGACAACATTGGATCATTCAGAGATCCTCAATGAACTTCTGGAGTGAGTTTTCTGAACTGAAAGTAAATGGGCCGAATAATTTTGCACGCCCAACTTTTCAGTTTTATTATTACAAAAAAAGTTTAAATGATCCAATAAATTTCGTTCCACTTCACAATTGTGACCCACTTGTTGTTGATTCTTTACCAAATATTTAAAATGTTATATCTTTTTGTTTGAAGCCTGAAATGTGGCAAAAGGTTGAAAAGTTCCAGTGGGCGAATACTTTCGCAAGGCACTGTATAAAGGCACATCAGCATGGCTACCACAACATTTTGCAGCAATACACCATTCCATCTGGTTTGCATTACCAATAGGACAATGGCCCAAAATATACTCTGTGGCTGTATACAGAAAAGGAAAGTGGCGCTGTCTAAGGCTCTATTCCCATCTGTGCTAGGCATTTCCATTGTTCTGCTAATGTTAAAGAAGCAGAAAAACTAAATCAGTGGAAGTATTGGATTTATTTTGACAGATATGAGTCTGACTCTGGCACCAGAGGCACCCCATTGACTATAATGAGGTCAGTTGAGTTTATGTCAGTCAAAACAAGGTAGAATGCTACACTATTTGTAGTCCAGCTTTTTTGATTGGATCTGAGAAGAAAGCTCCTAACAAATCCTCCAATGAAGATGTGAACAGAGCCTATGATGACCTGGTCCACAGTCTCATGAACTAAACGCAACAGAGATGGTTTGGGATACTGGGTAGAAGGGTTAAGGAATAGTAGCCAAGTGCAAAGTAGGTAACTGCAAAAATAAAAATGCACCACAAGGATATTTTTTCCTCTAAACCAATGTAACCACAGTACATAATATAGTGACGTCTTCCATTAAAATGCATGGTTACTTTACTTCCATCTAAATTATACAGAATCTGAAAGAATATGTTGAACAATCTGACCTATCTCCTATGTGTGTGGTCCTAAAATACAAGCCAGAGCTCAGATTGTCCCCTCGCATCTTTCCATCCACTCTCCAGCCACAATTGACATATTGATCAGAGCATTGTCCTTTCTTTCTGACCTTCACACTATCTAATCTCATGAGCTTTATTCAAAATCCTGCTTTATAACCCCCATTGCTAGTCGTATGGTTCAATCTCGCTCAACCAAGTCATCAAAAGAAGAAAAAAGCTGTATCCTTTATTACTTTTCCTAAAAAAAAAGTGCCATCATATTGCTCAGTGCTGTATAATCCATTACATTGATAATAACATAAAAACTTACAGGTCAGCAGAAGATGAGAAGCAGGGGCGTAACGATCGCGGTCGCAGAGGGTGCGACCGCGACCGGGCCCGGCAGGGGAAGGGGGCCCGCTGCACTGATCTGTAATGGGAGCGCTCTGATGGGGCCCGGCATGAAGCACAGTGATAATGCCGGGCCCATCAGAACGCTCTTCAAACGATATGTACACCCCTGCCGCAGAGGCGGGGAGCAGAGGGGAGTAGAGGCAAGGGGGGGGGCCCCAGAGGTAAGGGGGCGGCGCACGCTCTCTCACCAGCAGTTCCAGGGTGAACCAGAAAGCGCTCTCCGATCCCTGTTTCTCCGCTCGCTGTTCTTCTGAGCTCCAGCGCTCCCCCTGCAGGCTGCACATGGCGCTGCTGGCTGTGGAAGGAGCGCTGAAAGCCCGGGAATCGGCCTCCAGCACAGCCAGCAGCGCGATGTGAGTTCGGGAGCGCGTCATCAGAAAGGTAAGTATCTGTTTTTTTCTTTCATAAAGCTGAAGTCTGGAGAGGGCAATGGAGGCAAAAGAGATGTAGGGGGCTGCACAACTACAGTGAGGGGCACAAAAGTGGGCATTTTTACTGAGGAGACATCTATTATCTATCATAACTACTGTGAGGGGCCACCTGTTATCTGGCATAACTACTGTGAGGGGGCACCTATTATCTGGCATAAATACTGTGACGGGACACCTAATATGGCATAGCTACTGTGAGGGGGCACCTAATCTGGCATAGCTACTGTGAGGGGGCACCTAATCTGGCATAACTACTGTGAGGGGGCACCTAATCTGGCATAGCTACTGTGAGGGGGCACCTAATCTTGCATAACTACTGTGAGGGGGCACCTAATCTGGCATAACTACTGTGAGGGGGCACCTATTATCTGGCATAACTACTGTGAGTTGGCACCTAATCTGGCATAACTACTGTGCGGGGCACGTATCTGGACATAACTACTGTGAGGGGAATCTAATCTGGCATAACTACTGTGAGGGGGCACCTAATCTGGCACAACTACTGTGAGGGGGGGACCTAATCTGACACCTAATCTGGCAGAACTACTTTGAGGTGGCAACTAATCTGGCATAACTATTGTGAGGGGACACATATCTGGCAATAACTACTTTGAGTGGGAATATATCTGGGCATAACTACTGTGAGTGGGCACATATCTGGGCATAACTACTGTGAGGGGACACATATCTGGCCATAACTACTGTGAGTGGCACAAAAGTGGGCATAATTACTGTGACAGGAACAAAGGTGGACATAACTGCTGTGAAGGGGCAACAATGTGGGCATTAGTACTGTGTGGTAGCATTTATGGGGAAATGTCCTAGATTACCCTGCTATACACTGGCATGGCTCAGTCTTGCAGGCCAGCACTGCGCCCCCTGCTGGGGATTTCACAGAGGCAGTCACCATCCCTTCCTTATGTGATTATTCTTTTTTTCTCTATCACCACAGAGACCTTGTTCTGGATCCAGTGGACATCACGCCGACACCAGCGCACACACCTGGATGAGGTAGGACCAGCTTTTATTGTATAAAAATGAGGGGGGGGCCCGATCCAAAGTTTGCACTGGGGCCCATAAAACTCTTGTTACGCCACTGATGAGAAGGTACAGCCGGCGGTCTTAAACATTTATAAGGGAATTTTTCTGCTTTACTGCTACAATAATAAAAAGAAATAATGATTGACTACATATCGAGTATAAATGCACTGGAGTATCAGCATTGTGCTCTGCACAGAGCATGCTGGGCATCTAATTATGACAGCTCCTTTTCATAATGAAGCTGCAAAAGGTTTAGGTATATTGAAATCCAAAATGACCAATCCTCATTGTCAGTAGTCTTCAAACACAGATTGGGCAAATGAGTTGCTCAACTTATTTCCATTTACAGAACAGTGGAAATGTTGCAGCATTGGTGAAAGACACCAAGAATTGCCATTGAATTCAGTGACAACAGTTCTACACGTCAAGTGGGCATTCATCAAAATGAACGCAAGTTACGATGGAACAGTCGCCGATAGAAGCCAGTTAGGTCTCATGCACACGACTGTATGTATTTTGCGGTCCACAAAAAAAATGGATCCGCAAAAAAATATGGATGACGTCTGTGTGCATTCCGTATTTTGCAGATTTGAACAGCTGACCCCTAATAGAACAGTCCTATCCTTGTCCGTAATGCGGACAATAATAGGACATGTTCTGTTTTTTTGGGGAATGGAAATACGGACATACGTAGACAGAATGCACACGGAGTGCCTTCCATTTTTTTTGTGGACCCACTGAAATGAATGGTTCCGCATACAGTCCGCAAAAAAACGGAACGGACACAGAAAGAAAATACGCTCGTGTGCATGAGCCCTTAGAGTGCTTATTTTCTAGTGGTTAAACTGGTAGTTACTGGTGACTGTGGCAGTTTGGATAATGTAGATCTCCTCCATTTGCGACTTCTGCCATGCAGTATTAAACCAGCATACAAATCCTGTAACAAAGTATTACAATAAAGAATTGCCACACTATACAAAGCAAAAAAAAACTGTTTCCAGATCGAGATGGACGAGGTACATAAATCATCATATAATTGCAAATAACTATAGCTAAAAGCAAAGCACAGTCCAAACTTCAGATAATTAAGCGCAATAAAATATTCATATGAAAAGTGAAAAGTACAGACACACAATTCTAACAAATACACCTAAAAACAAGATGCCTCGGGGTGCATTTTGCAGAGATAGAAAGTTCTGAGGCTATCTACAGATGTTATACACAAATCTACTAGTTACGCATAGATAGAGGGGATGTTCCTTTACCTGGCTCTCCTCCTCTCCATCACTCCCTGTGTCCTCGCTGCTGCTCTCCATATCTATGAGCTGTTTCCCAAAGGGATGTTACTGTTTATATATAGAGCAGCACATCCACGACAGGCATCATGACTGCCCAAAGACACATGCTATTTCATGTACCCTCCCCCATTCATCAATTTCACTAGGACACCACGGTGTAGCTAGCTAGCATATTCTGTATTGTCTGTGCATTATAAATTGCAAATAACTTCATTCAATTACATATGTCTTCAAAAAGTCCTTCTCATTTGTCACTATTCTGAATAAACAATGCTACCAAAGTGTAATCATAGCATAACATCAAAATAGATGGGCTTCCCTTGGCATGACACAGATCACTGAGGAGCAGGGGCAGAGGATGGAAATGGTAGTGGCCCTGATGAGGTCTTGTGTCACTGTTTACTCCCTCAGGCCTTCAATCCCTGGGGTTCGGTGCAGTGGAAAGGTGGTTAGAAGAATCAGGCCACAAATAAAAGTATCAAAGTCTCTCTTTACTTAGTGCAAAATATAATGTGTGGCACATCCAGCCATATTAATGGCAAAGTGCCGTTTCTGGCACCAGATGAGAATGTATCGTGGCTGGTTGTGTGGCAATTTAATGGCACTTGCAGGCAGGGCCGGTTTTAGACAAAATGTGGCCCTGGGCAAAATCAAAAGTGGGGCCCCAAATATTGTAATAATGTACTAACAACACAGTTACGTTCTGTCGATTCCGGAACTCCTTCACAGATTTACATCCCATAAAGCACCTCACACAGATCTTCACTCTCATGGCCCCAGAATACACCACATGCCCCCTCCCCTCACAGCAATGAGTTCCCCTCACTCAAGGCATCTGAGAGTGTTAAAAACCGGAAGTGCGGGATTCCTCTTCAGGCACACTTTCCCCCAGCGGAGATTGGGGAAAGCGCCCTGTTCTATAAATAAGCTACAGCCTGTACTAGGCCTCCAGGCTCATTGGTGGTATATCGCAGTTCAGGCCACTAGATGGTAGCACTGAACTCTGATCTAGTGATTTCCATACAGACTAAGGCTCCATTCATACGTCCTGTTTTTCTTTCCTGATTCGATCCTGATTTTTTCAGGACCCATTGAAATGAATGGATCCAGATCAGGATCAGGATCGAATCAGGAAAGAAAAACAGGACGTGTGAATGGAGCCTAATAGAGCAATTTACTGATGATTGTAAGTTGTGGTCCACTTCGGGGACTTAACAAAAAATGTAAAAAAGTTTGAAAACACCTTAAAAATTAAAATCACCCCCATTCCCCAAAACAAAACAAAAAAACACAAAATAAAAATAGCATTATGGGTATCACCGCATGCGAAAATGCGAAATTCACGTTTTTATCATCACTTTATCTCCCAAGAAAATTTAATAAAAAGTGATCAAGTCATACACACCCCAAAATGGTACTGTCAAAAATTACAGATCGCCCGCAAAAATGAGCCCCCACACATCTCCATAGAAATAACTATAAAAAAGTTATGAGGGTCAGAATATTGTGATAATTTTTTATGAAGTGAGTCCTAATGAGCGGGTGCTGCTAGGGTTGCCACATTTCCCAACAAAAAATACTGGTTACACAAGTTAAAAAGGTTGTTGTGGGTTAATATGAGTGTTATTTGACCATATTTTACATTTTGCGCACATTTTTTTTCGCAATAAAATCAAACATTTCACTGTTGGGTACACCATGTGTATTTAGGTTTTATTTGGCCTCTATTTTTAAAATGTTTCTGTGGGGATTCTGAACGCTGCCATCGGGACTGAAGCAGGGGGCCCCTTAGAGGATCGGGGCCCTGGGCAATTGCCCTACTTGCAGGCACTAGTAGATGTAGATGTCCACCATGTGATACAGGCTTCCAGTTAGTCTGGTCTGGAGGTTTTTTTAGATGATGGGTGTCTGAGCTGTTTTCCCTCATCAGCAGCAGGTTCTGTAAAGCGCTGATCACTCTGCTGTCTTGGCACACTGATGCTTTCTAGAAGCAATGTTCTTGACTTTGAAAGTCTTCCTGAAGTAAGGGTCTCACAGCAGAACTGGTTACAGCCCCTTGGAGTATGAGATCTCACATGTGCTTCTTTCCTTCACTTTCTCTACTCTGGAACTTCTCTTCCTGGCAGGAAGTAGACCTGCCCACTCCTACCAAGAAAGGGAGGGAAGGGGGGGGGGACAATGACAGGGTGGCTAGCCCTGTTCCTAGAAACCATTGGCAACCATACCTCTTCTTGCTGGAACGAGCATAACATAAAACAGAACAATACATAATACAATTACATAGTAAAACCATACATCCCAACCGTACCGGATCTTGCTGGACAGTCCCAGGTTACAATGGCTGTCCTGGTACAGGGGAGGCATGTCTCGCTTTCTGGCAGTTGTTCCTGCACTGCTATAATGACGCAGAGTGCCGTGGCCGACATTGTCTCTCTGCTTCATCATTCCTGTCGGCACTCCATACTTCTGGTCTCTGCAGGGGGAGGGGCCAGTCGGCAGTCAGCCTCGGCTCCACCCCCTGCTAGAAACAAGGTAAGTATGTGGTGTATATTTTTTTACTTTCTGTGAGGGGCACAATGTGGGCATATTACTGGGGGGGGCACAATGTGGGCATATTACTAGGGGCACAATGTGGGCATATTACTAGGGGCACAATGTGGGCATATTACTAGGGGCACAATGTGGGCTCATCAGCAGCTGAGGTGTGTATTATGAGATTCTGTAGCAGATGAGATGCGTATTATGAAGTTCTGCAGTGGCTGAGGTGTGTTAGGAGGTTCTGCAGCAGCTGAGGTGTGTATTAGGAGGTTCTACAGGAGCTGAGGTGTGTATTATAAGGTTCTGCAGCATCTGAGGTATTATGAGTTTCTGCTGCAGCTGAGGTGTGTATTATGAGGTTTTGCAGCAGCTGAGGTGTGTATTATGAGGTTCTGCAGCAGCTGAGGTGTGTATTATGAGGTTCTGCAGCAGATGAGGTGTGTATTAGGAGGTTCTGCAGCATCTGAGGTATTATGAGTTTCTGCTGCAGCTGAGGTGTGTATTATGAGGTTTTGCAGCAGCTGAGGTGTGTATTATGAGGTTCTGCAGCAGCTGAGGTGTGTATTATGAGGTTCTGCAGCAGATGAGGTGTGGATTAGGAGGTTCTGCAGCATCTGAGGTATTATGAGTTTCTGCTGCAGCTGAGGTGTGTATTATGAGGTTTTGCAGCAGCTGAGGTGTGTATTATGAGGTTCTGCAGCAGCTGAGGTATTAAAAGGTTTCTGCCAAAGCTGAGGTGTGTATTATGAGGTTCTGTAGCAGCTGAGGTGTGTATTTTTAAAGTTCTGCCGCAACTGAGGTGTGTATTATGAGGTCCTTCAGCAGCTGAGGTGTGTGTTAGGAGATTCTGCAGAAGCTGCGGTGTGTATTATGAGGTTCTGTAGCAGAGGAGGTGTGTATTATGAGGTTCTACAGCAGCTGATGTGTATTATGAGGATCTGAAGCAGCTGAGGTGTGTATTATGAGGTTCTGTAGAAACTGTGGTGTGTATTATGAGGTTCTGCAGCAGCTAAGGTGTGTATTATAAGGTTTTGCAGCAGCTGAGGTGTGGATTATAAGGTTCTGCAGCAACTGAGGTGTGTGTTAGGAAGTTCTGCAGCAGCTGAGGTGTGTATTATGAGGTTCTGCAGCAGATGAGGTGTGTATTATGGGGTTCTACAGCAGCTAACCTGTGTATTATAAAGTTCTACAGCTGCTGAGGTGTATGTTAGGAGATTCTGCAGAAGCTGTGGTGTGTATTATGAGGTTCTGTAGCAGATGAGGTGTGTATTATGAGGTTCTGCAGCAGCTGATGTGTATTACAAGGTTCTGCAGCAGCTGAGGTGTGTATTATAAGGTTCTGCAGCAGCTGAGGTGTGTATTATGAGGTTCTGCAGCAGCTGAGGTGTGTTATAAAGTTTTGTAGCAGCTTAGGTGTGTATTATGAGGTTCTGCAGCAGCTGAGGTGTGTATTATAAGGTTCTGCAGCAACTGAGATGTGTGTCAGGAAGTTCTGCAGCAGCTGAGGTGTGTATTATGAGGTTCTGCAGCAACTGAGGTGGATGTTAGGAAGTTCTGCAGCAGCTGAGGGGTGAATTATGAGGTTCTGCAGCAGCTGAAGTGTGTATTATAAGGTTTTGCAGCAACTGAGGTGTGTGTTAAGAAGTTCTGCAGCAGCTGAGGTGTGTATTATAATGTTCTGTAGCAGCTGGGGTACTGTGTGTATTATGAGGTTCTGTAGCAGCTGAGGTGTGTGTCTGTGTGTTAGGAGGTTCTACAGTAGCTGAGGTGTGTATTATGAGGTTCTGTAGCAACCGAGGTGTATATTATGTGGTTCTGTAGCAGCTGAGGTGTGTATTAAGAGGTTCTGTAGCAGCTGAGGTATGTCAGCAGTAAGTCAGCATTGAGGGAAGGTGGGTGAAAAAGCAGCAGGCACAGTTCATGGATGAAGGATGGCAAACTAAATTAAAGGTAGCAGCAGCAACCACAGTTCATTGGGTAAGGCTAGGTTTGAATCAGATTTCAGTATTTTGTTCCAGCATCGGAGCAGAATACCAGAATCGCAAGATCCAGCATATGCCGAACACTGCTGACACCTGCCAAATCCCATTTACAAAAATTGGGTCGAGATCCGGCTTCAGCACAGTCATTTTGCCGGACAAGATACAGCATGCAGCAGTATTTTCCCCTTTGTTTTTGCTAGAATCTACAATGGAGGCTTCTGCAGCAGATGTGCACGTAGCCTAAGGGGTACTATGGGTCGCTCACAAGGGGTCCCAATTCATATTCTTGCTATGGGGCCCAAAGATTTCTATGTATGTCCCTGACGCCACTCGTGGCATTTGTCTTTCAACATTGCCAGCCAACCATATTTTGTACAATATCTCATATTCTATAATATCTTCTTAAATGGGTTCCAAGACCCCCAAAATTTTAAGATAGAGATCAAGAAGAGATTGTTATAAAAGAACAAAAGAAGACTTATTCTCCTGTCCAATCCCTCTCCGCTCCAGCACTGATGCTCTGGTGCTCCCTGCCAGTCTTTGTTTCTAGTGCTGCAATGATGACATCCTCGACTACCCCACTTGATCACTGCCTCCAGGCCTTGGCCTCTGTGGTCACATGAGATAGTCTGCAATGTCATCTCTACAACGACGGAAACAAATGCTGCCAAGGAGCACCAAGGCAGCAGTGGCGTCTCTGGAGGGAAGATGAATCTGTAAGGGAAAAAAAATATTTTGTTATTTTATTACAATCCCTACTATACTATTATCTAACATTTTTGTGGTCTCAAAAAACCCCTTTAACTTCAGTACCCTAGTGAGAATCAGTACCATAAATGGTATCAGAACCGTACTGTGAGTAACATCTGAGCATTACAGTCTACAGATGGATGTCTGGTGTGGCTGAAACCCAAATCATGATTCAAGGCTCTAAATGAGGATCCACTGTCAATCAGTTGATCACCATGCCCAACTGTACTTTTCCATATTTGTGGGAAAAAGAACCTTTTTACGGATTTCATAGTAAATCTTAAAGGGGCCTTCCAGAATTTTACCATAGGTGGCCTAGCTTCTGTAACCAGTACCATCCACTACACAGTAAACGGAGCTATAAAGTTCCAGCCCCTACTTCTGGCATCAGAGCTACTGCAGGACAGCTGATCAGTGGCAGTGCAGAATGTTGGATTACCGATGATTACATATTAATGGCGTATCCTGAGCATAGGCCATTCTTAGTAAAATCGTGGAATACCCTTTTAATATTAAAGGACTTTTTTCTCTGATGAAACATGCCTGTAATATAGCTATGGAAATATATTACAATGAGTAGACTACACTAATTATAGTCTGTCTGTGGCAGATTCAGGTTTAGTGATGTCACACTGTGATGTCACACATTGTGATATCACCATATTAGAATCTGTGACAAGCGGGTCACTTTCAGTGTGACAATGGGCTATGCACAGACTGGCAAATGAAATAATAATGCATACCTAGAAACTAGTGTATAATCTTTCAAAATAATAATGATTTTGTCCCTTCGGATCAGTGCAGAGTGTGCAGTGTGATAATTTACAAGACAACTCTACTAACAGCACATGTAAGGGAAATCCTATAATCTTCTTTGTGTACACAGTTGCCATAGCTGCCAGTTCCAATAACTCATCAGCGTTGGTCATGTGTCACTACCACCTGGGGATCCAGTATTTTCATCATCTAACCTCACCATAATACTGTGCTCTCCATACAGATACAGCGTCCTGATTTCTCTGTATGTGTCATATACTCACAGGGGCAGAGAGGCATTTCATCTGCCAGTCTTAGTAAAACGATGTGACAAATGTATTATAAGGTGCACACCTCTTAGTAAATTTATCTCCTCTTGTGCAGTCTGTGTGCCAGAACATCCGTGCATTTTGCGGAACACACATGGCCAGCGCTATATGGAAAATGCCTATTCTTGTCTTTGTCCGCAGACAAGAATAGGACATGCTCTATATTTTTTGCAGGGCCACGCAATGGGATAACGGATGTGGTCATGCGGTGTGCTGTCTGCATCTTCTGCTACCCCATTGAAACGAATATGTCCGCACCCGTTCTGCAAAATTGCACAATTGATGTGGAATAGAGATGAGCGAGTAGTGAAATATTCGAAAGTTCGAAATTCGATTCGAATAGACTGCGAAATTCGACTATTCGACCGGATATCGAATCCCATTAAAGTCTATGGGAAAAAAATGCTCGCCACTTGGAAATCTCAATTCGACCACTTGGAGGTCACCAAGTCCACCCTGGAACCTCAGAAAAGGATGCCAACACTGCTGGAATGCAACTGGGACAGCAGGGGAAGCATGTCTGGGTGCATATAACGCGCCCAAGTCGCACTATTACGCCACTATCACAGCCTCTCAACAATACACTCCAAACACAATCTAACCTCTCTGTAAAGTGAGACCATACAAGGAAACCTTCTTTCCTCAACATTGCCATGGACCCCAAGCCAAACTAGACAAAAAAGAAGATAAAATTCTGCACCCCTTAAAATCACGTTGCCTATGACAACCACAGATGGCATAGGCAAGGGGGAAAGCAAATAGACCCCACCCCTAATTGTCATTGTGTGTGTGTGTGAGATGTGGTCAGACATGTCTTCTTTAAAATGTAAAAACAACTCAAAAACACATGCAGAAGCCTTAAAATGCCCAAATTGTTGGCGCTTGAGATGTCAGTGACCCGACCTGGCCCAGTGTCATGTCTAGCAGGTAAAGCAGTGGGGATGTTGAGGGATGCGTAGGACCGCAAAAGGCAGGAAGAGGCCGTGGGCTGGTCATAGGCTCATGGAAAATTTTGTGGCGGCCCAAGAGGTGACACCTCTTAAAAATTATGTGGAGGCCCAAGAGGTGAGACCTCTTAAAAATTATGTGGAGGCCCAAGAGGTGAGACCTGTTAAACATTTTGTGGAGGCCCAAGAGGTGAGACGTATTAAAAATTATGTGGAGGCCCAAGAGGGGAGACCCATTAAAAATTATGTGGAGGCCCAAGAGGGGAGACCTGTTAAAGATTTTGTGGAGGCCCAAGAGGTGAGACGTATTAAAAATTATGTGGAGGCCCAAGAGGGGAGACCTGTTAAAGATTTTGTGGAGGCCCAAGAGGTGAGACGTATTAAAAATTATGTGGAGGCCCAAGAGGGGAGACCTGTTAAAGATTTTGTGGAGGCCCAAGAGGTGAGACGTATTAAAAATTATGTGGAGGCCCAAGAGGGGAGACCCGATAAAAATTATGTGGAGGCCCAAGAGGTGACACCTCTTAAAAATTATGTGGAGGCCCAAGAGGGGAGAACCGATAAAAATTATGTGGAGGCCCAAGAGGTGACACCTCTTAAAAATTATGTGGAGGCCCAAGAGGTGAGACCTCTTAAACATTTTGTGGAGGCCCAAGAGATGAGACCTCTTAAAAATTATGTGGAGGCCCAAGAGGTGAGACCTCTTAAAAATTATGTGGAGGCCCAAGAGGTGAGACCTGTTAAAGATTTTGTGGAGGCCCAAGAGGTGAGACGTATTAAAAATTATGTGGAGGCCCAAGAGGGGAGACCTGTTAAAGATTTTGTGGAGGCCCAAGAGGTGAGACGTATTAAAAATTATGTGGAGGCCCAAGAGGGGAGACCTGTTAAAGATTTTGTGGAGGCCCAAGAGGTGAGACGTATTAAAAATTATGTGGAGGCCCAAGAGGGGAGACCCGATAAAAATTATGTGGAGGCCCAAGAGGTGACACCTCTTAAAAATTATGTGGAGGCCCAAGAGGGGAGAACCGATAAAAATTATGTGGAGGCCCAAGAGGTGACACCTCTTAAAAATTATGTGGAGGCCCAAGAGGTGAGACCTCTTAAACATTTTGTGGAGGCCCAAGAGATGAGACCTCTTAAAAATTATGTGGAGGCCCAAGAGGTGAGACCTCTTAAAAATTATGTGGAGGCCCAAGAGGTGAGACCTCTTAAACATTTTGTGGAGGCCCAAGAGGTGAGACCTCTTAAACATTTTGTGGAGGCCCAAGAGATGAGACCTCTTAAAAAATTATGTGGAGGCCCAAGAGGTGAGACCTGTTAAAGATTTTGTGGAGGCCCAAGAGGTGAGACCTCTTAAAAATTATGTGGAGGCCCAAGAGGTGAGACCTCTTAAACATTTTGTGGAGGCCCAAGAGGTGAGACGTATTAAAAATTATGTGGAGGCCCAAGAGGGGAGACCTGTTAAAGATTTTGTGGAGGCCCAAGAGGTGAGACGTATTAAAAATTATGTGGAGGCCCAAGAGGGGAGACCCGATAAAAATTATGTGGAGGCCCAAGAGGTGACACCTCTTAAAAATTATGTGGAGGCCCAAGAGGTGAGACCTGTTAAAGATTTTGTGGAGGCCCAAGAGGTGAGACGTTTTAAAATTATGTGGAGGCCCAAGAGGGGAGACCTGTTAAAGATTTTGTGGAGGCCCAAGAGGTGAGACGTATTAAAAATTATGTGGAGGCCCAAGAGGGGAGACCTGTTAACATTTTGTGGAGGCCCAAGAGGTGAGACCTGTTAAAAATTATGAGGAGGCCCAAGAGGTGAGACCTCTTAAAAATTATTTTGAGGCCCAAGAGGTGAGACCGGTTAAAAATTATGAGTAGGCCCAAGAGGTGAGACCTGTTAAAAATTATGAGGAGGCCCAAGAGGTGAGACCTGTTAAACATTTTGTGGAGGCCCAAGAGGTGAGACCTGTTAAACATTTTGTGGAGGCCCAAGAGGTGAGACCTGTTAAAAATTATGAGGAGGCCCAAGAGGTGAGACCTCTTAAACATTTTGTGGGGGCCCAAGAGGTTGAAACCTCTTAAACATTTTGTGCAGGCACAAGAGGTGAGACCGGATAAAAATTATGTTGAGGCCCAAGAGGTGAGACCGGTTAAAAATTATGAGTAGGCCCAAGAGGTGAGACCTGTTAAAAATTATGAGGAGGCCCAAGAGGTGAGACCTGTTAAACATTTTGTGGAGGCCCAAGAGGTGAGACCTGTTAAACATTTTGTGGAGGCCCAAGAGGTGAGACCTGTTAAAAATTATGAGGAGGCCCAAGAGGTGAGACCTCTTAAACATTTTGTGGGGGCCCAAGAGGTTGAAACCTCTTAAACATTTTGTGCAGGCACAAGAGGTGAGACCGGATAAAAATTATGTTGAGGCCCAAGAGGTGAGACCGGGTTAAAAATTATGAGTAGGCCCAAGAGGTGAGACCTGTTAAAAATTATGAGGAGGCCCAAGAGGTGAGACCTGTTAAACATTTTGTGGAGGCCCAAGAGGTGAGACCTGTTAAACATTTTGTGGAGGCCCAAGAGGTGAGACCTGTTAAACATTTTGTGGAGGCCCAAGAGGTGAGACCTGTTAAAAATTATGAGGAGGCCCAAGAGGTGAGACCTCTTAAACATTTTGTGGGGGCCCAAGAGGTTGAAACCTCTTAAACATTTTGTGCAGGCACAAGAGGTGAGACCGGATAAAAATTATGTTGAGGCCCAAGAGGTGAGACCGGTTAAAAATTATGAGTAGGCCCAAGAGGTGAGACCTGTTAAAAATTATGAGGAGGCCCAAGAGGTTGAGACCTGTTAAACATTTTGTGGAGGGCCCAGAGGTGAGACTGTTAAACATTTTGTGGAGGCCCAAGAGGTGAGACCTGTTAAAAATTATGAGGAGGCCCAAGAGGTGAGACCTCTTAAACATTTTGTGGGGGCCCAAGAGGTTGAAACCTCTTAAACATTTTGTGCAGGCACAAGAGGTGAGACCGGATAAAAATTATGTTGAGGCCCAAGAGGTGAGAACCGGTTTAAAAAATTATGAGTAGGCCCAAGAGGTGAGACCTGTTAAAAATTATGAGGAGGCCCAAGAGGTGAGACCTCTTTAAACATTTTGTGGGGGCCAAGAGGTTGAAACCTCTTAAACATTTTGTGCAGGCACAAGAGGTGAGCACCGGATAAAAAATTATGTTGAGGCCCAAGAGGTGAGACCGGTTAAAAATTATGAGTAGGC
>ONZH01015594.1:0-26002 GCA_900303285.1 Rhinella marina | reverse complement strand
AACAGCCGCAACTTGGTAGCGGCTTTGGAGCTGGCCAACCTACCACACATACCATGCCCGGCCCATGTATTCAACTTAGTGGTTCAGAGGTTTCTGAAAACCTACCCCAATTTGTCTTAGCTACTGGTGAAGGTGCATCGCCTGTGTGCTCATTTCCGCAAGTCACCGACATCTTCAGCCGGCCTGGCAACCCTGCAGCAGCGCTTGCGGTTGCCGGCTCACCGACTGCTGTGCGACCTGAGCACGCGATGGAATTCCACCTTACACATGTTGAGCAGGCTTTGTGAGCAGCAGAGAGCAGTAGTAGAATACCAGCTGCAACATGGTCGGTGCCTTTCTAGTCAGCTTCCGCTCTTCACAAGCGACGAGTGCGCATTTATGTCTGACCTCTGTGAGGTGTTATGCAACTTTGATGAATCTACACAGATGGTGAGCGGCGATAATGCCTTTATCAGCGTAACCATCCCACTATTGTGTCTACTAAAAAGCTGCGTGTGGAAGATGTGGAAATGGGGGAAGACCCTACACAGGGTGATAGCCAGACCCACTTTGTCTTCTCAGCGCCAATTGGAAGAGGAGGAGGAGGAGACGGTTGCCACCGATACACAGGGTAGGCATACCACGTTTACACCATCTGTTCGGCGTGGATGGGCTGAAGAGGAGGAAGAGGACAAGGAGGATATTGAGAGTCATGCTCCTGGTGGGGAGAGCGAAGCCTTGTCTGTTGGGACTCTGGCACACATGGCTGACTTCATGCTAGGCTGCATTTCCCGTGACCCTCGCGTTATAAGCATATTAGGCAACACGGATTACTGGTTGTTCACCCTTCTCGACCCCCGTTACACCCCCTGTGGTGGAGAGGACAAGTAAAATGATGCAATACTATAAGGCCCTTGTCGAAAAATTGCTCCACAAATTTCCATCTGACAACTCTGGCGGCAGAGTACATAGTTCCTTGGCCACCCGAGGAGGGGAACACACAGCAGTTCCAACAAAGGCAAGACGACACTCTCCAAGGCCTGGGACAGTTTTATGACACCCCGCCAGCAGCCTCACCCTGATGAGCGGCCTAGTCTGACAAGGAGGGAAAAGTTTTGGAAGATGGTAATGGAGTACCTAGCTGACTGTGTCAACGTCCTCAGCAATTCCTCTGTGCCGTATAATTATTGGGTGTCTAAGCTGGACACGTGGCACAAACTGGCACTCTACGCCTTGGAGGTGCTGGCCTGCCACCAGCGTTTTTTCTGAGCGGGTATTTAGTGCTGCTGGGGGCATAATTACTGATAAGTGCATCCTCCTATCAACTGACAATGCTGACAGGTTGATGCTTATCAAAATGAACAAGGCCTGGATTGCCCCTGACTTCTGTACTCCGCCAGAGGAAAGCGGCTTAACATGAAGGAACCTTAAATCTGGCTTTTAGGGTGTATTGAATACACTGTATTATCATGTACCCCTTCCTCTTCTCGTCCTCTTCCTCCATCATATGAAACAGCTTATTAGGCTGCCCTCGAAGTCCACCAGCTGGGCCTGCACCCAAATTTTTTAGCCGGTCAGCTCACCAGCTGGGCCTGCAACATAATTTTTTGGCCTGTCAGCTCACCAGCAGGAACTCAACCATAACGTTCAGCTCTTCTACATGTCACTTCTAATGTTTCAGACGTTCAGCTAAGCGGCATGTCTCCCTTAAATTTTTTGGACGTTCTGCTCGGCATTAGCGTGTCACACTTAAATATTTTTAACGGTCTGCTCTTCAGCAGAATGTCACATCAAGAATATCATTTTCTTGGATGGTAACCTCGGCATTAGCGTGTCACACTTAAATATTTTTAACGGTCTGCTCTTCAGCAGAATGTCACATCAAGAATATCATTTTTTCGACAGTCAGCTTGGCATCAGCGTGTCACCCTTAAATTTGGGACAGTTTGATAAAGTGCGGTGGCAGCAGCATGGAGTCTTATTCCATTATTCATAGCTCAAGTATTGAGGCGACCCGGCCTGGTTTGAACACTCGAATTTTTTAAGTTAACGATTCCAGCCCCCGGGACACTCAACGAAGAGCATCGGGGAGGCATCGAGAGGCAGGGGCTCCAACAGGTGGTAGCTTATCTCGCTGCAGACGGCCAACTCGATCCCAAGATCAAACTTCGAGCTTTTTAAGTGCAGTAACTTATATATGCGCTATTGGAGCTGGAATTACCGCGGCTGCTGGCACCAGACTTGCCCTCCAGTAGATCCTCGTTAAAGGATTTTATGTGTACTCATTCCAATTACAGGGCCTCGAAAGAGTCCTGTATTGTTATGTTTCGTCACTACCTCCCCGAGTCGGGAGTGGGTAATTTGCATGCCTGCTGCCTTCCTTGGATGTGGTAGCCGTTTCTCAGGCTCCCTCTCCGGGAGCCCTTGAAGAAGGCGACCCCCTGGCGACGGAGCAGAGAGCAGCCTCCCGCGGCGGATAGCGAAAAAAAGAAACAGTCGTCAGCGACTCTTAGTGGTGCTGTGGCAGCAGCATGTGTCCCTTAAATTTTTTGGCGATCAGCTCGGCAGCCGCATGTGTCCCTTAAATTTTTTTTTCGGTCAGCTCGGCAGCAGAGTATCACTGTTAATTTTTTTGGACGGTCTGCCAGCAGCAGTATGTCACCCCTATTGTTTTTGAGTGTCAGCAGCAGGCCATCAATGATAATTTTTCACGGGTGTGTCTGATGCCCTACTTTATGTGTAATAAAAGGTGTATTGGAGTGCCTGATCCTTGTAATTTTTGGCAGCCCTTTCCCTTAGTGCATAGGCTTTATGTGTGTTGGAGCCTACAATTATACCGTAATGTGAATGAGGCCTTCCTTTATATGATATACCTGTTGTATGGGAGTGCCTCATCCGTGTAATTTTTGGCAGCACTTGCGCTTAACGTACAAGTAAATCTATGCTTCCTAACAATATTTCCTGTAAAATCGATGTTATCTTGGGTTTTTTTGGGGTATTTTTGTCATTCCGTAAAAGTGGCGTAATAGTAAGGTCATCATCTTTAATAGCAGTGACTTCGGTATATATGGCCCATTCTGGAAGGATGTGAGTTATGGGCCAAATTTTTTGGGATGAAGTTGTTATATAAAGATGCTTGTGTTAGAGTAAACATTAACAACAAGCTTCTAAATTATTTATTTTTCAGCGGAACACTCTTCAGGGATGCCCTTTATCACCCCTGTTTTTTTCCTTAGCAGTGGAGCTCTTGGCCCAAGTTATTGGAGATAGAATAGGATATCATTGGAACTAAATAGGGAATTTAGAATTTAAGATTTTTCTTTATGCTAATGAGTTGTTAATGTTTGTCACGGATACTTCTCAATCTGTGTGTAAAACTCTTGAGATTATAGTATAACATGGGAAATAGGAGGAAGGTTCAACTAGGAAAAATCTGCAATAATGACAAGATGAGGTAATATATTACACTACCCTTTAATACTGAGGCCCTCAGTATTAAAGGGTGTTCTAATATATTGCCACGTTTATCTTGTTGAACTTCTGCCACAACCCCCTTTAATCTGTTAGTTCATACATAGAATTACTGTACCTCAGTAGTAAAGAATGGTCTAATATATCACCACATGCATCTTGTTGAACTAATTCCACATTCGTAGTTAATCTGTTACATTACTGATACATTTACTGTACATTATAGCCCACAAACAGTTGCCTGGGCCCTCCAAAGGAACAGGCAGTGGCAAAAATGTTGCTGTAGCCTGCACAATAGCAGCAGAAGAAGGGGTGGTGGTAGCAGCAGCCGCAGCAAAAAGCCAGAGCTGCCACTGTCACCCAGCGGTTGTGTTTTGACCAACAATTCAGCTGTACTGGAATTGTTGACTCGCTCTTTAACATCATCTCAAGTGACGACAGATACACACAGCCACAAATCGGTGGGTTCCTCTGACACCCCACTTAGTTGCCATGGCCCAGGAACTGCCTATGTGCCCTCATCTGTCTTGAACCTGCCTCTTCCTTTTGCTGCTCCTTCTGCTAGCCAAGTAATGTATGCTGAGGACTTTGCTCTTCAGCGAGGATGAGCTTTGTGAGGACAGTTAGCAGTTACAGGCCAGTGCAGACTTGGAGGAGAGGTACTCTGCAGACTCCTCTAGGCAAGAAACTACTGATGATCACAGTTCGATGGGAGCACATGTCCCTGAGAGATCAGGAACATGAGCAAGAAACTGGTGAGGATGACACAAGTGAAGATGAAACAGATTTAGGTGATGATGTAGCCAATCGCATGTGGAAGCCGGGTAAAGAGACAGCAAGGTGGATGTGTGCCCTTGAGACAATTGGAATTAGTGGGAGATCTGCAGCCAAATGTGGAAGGGGTACACCACCTGCAACTCGGGAGACTACATGTGACGAACACACTAGCAGAGCACAAGTCCATAAAAGCAGAGGCAGATAGGCATCACGCAGTGTTAGAGGGAAAATGTCATACTTGCCAGTATGGGAATTTTTCACCAAGTCACTGGGGGACGTTAGCATGGTGATATGCAGGATATGTGGGCAGAAGATGAGTCACAACCAGGGTGCTAATGTTGGTACAACAACCCTGTGTCAACACATGAACTGTAACCACAAAGTGGCATGTGAAAAAATGTGCAGCTCATTAAGTGTTAGGGCCAGATGCAGCAACCGCTGTATCTCCCGCCAGCACCCCATCTCCAGCAGACAGGGCTTGACAACGTCGGCAGAAGGCAACTGTTGTTCCGTCTCATCGACTTCAATGTCATTTATTGCTCTTCCTACTCTTCATCACATGTTTCAACAGCAATCGATCACCGAGGTGGTGGCAAAAAGACAACAGTATGCATGCACATAAAAAACTCGCAGAAGCTTAACATGCACTTGGCCAAATTGCTGGTACTACAGTCCCTCCCTTTTCATGTAGTTGACTCAACACATTTCAGAGAACTGATGGCTTGTGCCCACACAAGGTGGAGAGTACCCAGCCGACATTACTTTTCAGAAAAAAGCTGTACCAGCCCTGCACATGTATGTTGATACAAATCTATAGTTTCAACAAAGGCTAACAGTAACAGCCTAACAGTAACAGCCTGCAGCTGCCCCAGAACAGGACCCTCAATTTAGAAGGTTCGGTCCTGCGGGTACCTGGCTCTTACCGACACCTCTGGTGGCGGTGGGTGCCGAGGTAATAGATGTCGGGGGTTAGTGCTGGCCATACCGGCAAGCACTAAGCCCAGTATTAGTAATCAGGGCCGTCTGTAGATAGCCGTGATTACTAAAACTTCAATGTTGTAAAAAAAACAACACACACTTATAAAATATTTTATTGAAATAAACACTCCCCCAGACCCCTGTTTGACCATTTTATTTAAAAAAAAATATAGAAGCTGCTCTGACGTTATCCACCGAATCCGATGTAGTCCTCTGCATTCACGATCCTGCAAAATAGAAAACAAACAAACAAACAAACACAAACCACTTACCTCCTCCTCCTCAGGCTTCTTCTCCTCAGCAGCAGAGCCTCTTCCTTCTTCTGCTTCTCCTCAGGCTTGTGCTGCTGCTGCTCCTCAACCTTCTGCGGCTGAACAGGGGCCGCAAAAAGAAGAATAAAAAGTACACATGTTGGGTATCGCCACGTCCGTATCATCCTGCTCTACAAAAATCTCACATGACCTGACCCCTCAGCTGAAAGCAGTAAAAAAAAAAAAAAAAGTGTCAAAAAAGCCATTTTTTGTCACCTTACATCACAAAAAGTGTCATACAAAGCGATCAAAAAAGCGTATGCCACCCCAAAACAGTACCAATCTAACCGCCACCTCATCCCACAAAAAGTAGCCCCTACATGAGACAATCGCCCGAAAAATAAAAAAAACTACAGCTCTCAGACTATGGAGACACTAAAAAATTATAATTTTTTTTGTTTCTAACAGGATATTATTGTGTAAAACGCAAATAAATAAAAAAGTACACATGTTGGGTATTGCCACATCCGTATCAACCTGCTCTACAAATAAACTTAAATAAATAAAAAACGGTGTAAAAAAGCCATTTTTTTGTCACCTGACATCATAAAATGTCTAATACAAAGCGATCAAGTACTCTGCTGTGTAAATGTACTGAATACAGTATGTATAGAGGCTGCAGTAACCCCCTAACCCATCATAATATTCTTTTACACAGCAGAGTACTTGATCGCTTTGTATTACACATTTTGTGATATAAGGTGACAAAAATGGCTTTTTTGACTCCATTTTTTTTATTTATTTAAGTTTTACACAATAATATCCTTTTTTAAACCCCAAAAAATCATGGTTTAGTGTCTCCATAGTGTGGCTGCCCCCATACAGTATAACGTCTCCTTGTGGCTGCCCCCATACAGTTTAACGTCTCCTTGTATCGGCCCCCATACAGTATAACGTCTCCTCGTATCTGCCCCCATACAGTATAATGTCTCTTTGTGGCTGCTCCCATACAATATAACATCTCCTTGTGACTGCCCTCATGCAGTATAAAGTCTCTTTGTGTCTTCCCCCATGCAGTATAACGTCTCCTTGTGGCTGCCCCATACAGTATAACGTCTCCTTGTGGCTGCCCCCATACAGTATAACGTCTCCTTGTGGCTGCCCCATACAGTATAATGTCTCCTTGTGGCTGACCCCATACAGTACCTATCTAACCGTCACCTCATCCTGCAAAAAAGTAGCCCCTACCTGAGACAATTGCCCAAAAAATAAAGACACTACAGCTCTCACACTATGGAGACACTAAACCATGATTTTTTGGGGTTTCAAAAAGGATATTATTGTGTAAAACTTAAATAAATAAAAAACAGTGTAATAATAAACAAAATCTGTAATACAAAGCGATCAAGTACTCTGCTGTGTAAATACTGAATACATACTGAATACAGTATGTATAGAGGCTGCAATAACCCCCCAACCCCCACATGCTCCATCTATTGTTCTTTTGCAAATTGTTTATTGTAGCTGGGGTGTAGCAGCACTATGTAACCCGAAACCAGCAGAATAAAGGCTCTTTGTTCTGCTTGTTTCATGTTATACAGTTTGTAAAAGAATATTTACAGAGCCTACAGCACTGTACAGAAACCTCTTTAGGCCAGTGTCACACTAGCGTTTTAATATTCCGGTATTGAGCTCTGTCATAGGGGCTCAATACCGGAATAAAACGCTTCATTGTCAATGGGGACAAAACTGAGCTGAAGACAACTGAATGCTCCTGAAAGCATTCCGTTCAGTCTTCAGACCGGAGAGCAAACCACAACTGGCTGCAAGAGGCTGTGGGGTGCAAAAGGGAGAAGGCAGGCCATGCTAACCAGGCCCCCAACTGTTCCTCGGAGCAGCTCCTTGAGGCAATCTACCTTGCCAAGGGTTAGGTGTTCTGCAGTCTGGCAGTTTTTTGAGGAAAGTGCTGACGATAAACGGTTATTAATTTGTAACCTGTGCGGTACCAAGATGAGCAGGGGCGTAAACACCAGTAACCTGACCACCACCAGCATGATCCGCCATATGAAAGCAAAGCACCCTAATAGGTGGGCCGAACACCAGGGTCCACCACCTGGGTCTGCAGGTCACACCACTGCCTCTTCTTCCCCTCTGTTACGTGCTGCTTAAGACGCAGATCCAGATGCCTCCCACCCTGCACCTGGACCTTCGCAGACACCATCAGCGAGTACGTCCACTACAGTGTCCCAGCGCAGCGTTCAAATGTCCTTACCGCAGGCATTTGAACGTAAGTGCAAATATCCTGCCACCCACCCACAGGCCATAGCACTAAACGCGCAACTTTCAAAATTGCTGGCCCTGGAAATGTTGCCGAGGCTTTTCGCAGCTCTATACCGGATTATTAAAACGCTAGTGTGACAGTGGCCTAAAGAGGTTTCTGTACAGTGCTGTAGGCTCTGTAAATATTCTTTTACAAACTGTGTAACATGAAACGAGCAGAACAAAGAGCCTTTGTTCTGCTGGTTTCGGGTTACACAGTGCTGCTACACTCCAGCTACAGTAAACAAAGTGTTTTTTAGTCCCTTTGTAAAAGAACAATAGATGGAGCATGTGGGGGGTTGGGGGGTCACTGCAGCCCCTATACATACTGTATTCAATACATTTAAACAGCAGAGTACTTGATCGCTTTGTATGACACTTTTTGTGCTGTAAGGTGACAAAAAATGGCTTTTTTGACACCATTTTTATTTTATTTTTTTTACTGCTTTCAGCTGAGGGGTCAGGTCATGTGAGATTTTTGTAGAGCAGGTTGATACGGACGTGGCGATACCCAACATGTGTACTTTTTTTATTTATTTGCGTTTTACACAATAATATCCTGTTTGAAACAAAAAAATAATAATTTTTTAGTGTCTCTATAGTCTGAGAGCTGTAGTTTTTTTTTATTTTTTTGGCCAATTGTCTCAGGTAGGGGCTACTTTTTTGCAGGATGAGGTGATGGTTAGATTGGTACTGTTTTGGGGTGGCATACGCCTTTTTGATCGCTTTCTATGACACTTTTTGTGATGTAAGGGGACAAAAAATAGCTTTTTGACACCGTTTTTATTTTTATTTTTTTTACTGCTTTCAGCTGAGGGGTCAGGTCATGTGAGATTTTTGTAGAGCTGGTTGATACGGAAGTGGCGATACCCAACATTTGTACTTTTTTTTATTTATTTGCGTTTTACACAATAATATCCGGTTTGAAACAAAAAAAAATTTTTAGTGTCTCCATAGTCTTAGAGCTGTAGTTTTTTTTTATTTTTTTTGGGCGATTGTCTTAGGTAAGGGCTATTTTTTTGCGGGATGAGGTGACGGTTAGATTGGTACTGTTTTGGGGTGGCATACGCCTTTTTGATTGCTTTGTATGACACTTTTTGTGATGTAAGGTGACAAAAAATGGCTTTTTTGACACCGTTTTTATTTTATTTTTTTACTGCTTTCAGCTGAGGAGTCAGGTTATGGGAGATTTTTGTAGAGCAGGTTGATACGTATGTGGCGATACCCAACATGTGTACTTTTTTTGCTTCTTTTTGTAAAAAAAAATCTAATACAAATAAAATAAAGTGCTACTTTCCCTTTGAATGTCCAATCCGTGGCAGATTCATTACAGAAATTTCTACAATTGAAAACCCATTCCATACATCTGAATGTGTATGCACTCTGCAAATGGATTTCTGAAAGTCACATTCAAAGAGTAGCAAGGCTTTTTGCAAGATATCGGCCAAATGGAAATAAAACAGATGAATACCTAATATGAGAACTTGAATATAGGGGTATTAAAGATATAATAGAAGTCAGTTCCCTACTGGGACTTGGATCAATTACAATAAGGGCTTCCTCTACTGAAGCACCTGGATCAGCAACTCTTTACAGACACATCCTTGTGATTTGAATTTCAGTCGGTCCCATTTCTGGTAAATTTGTACAGATTTAGATATGTGCATACATTTTACCAGCCCTGACATTTATCAAATGTAAAATAAAATGAAAACAATATTCAATGAACAAAACATTAGTTTTATTTGCTTGCTGGATTATATGGCTTAATTGGAGGAATGCTTTCCAGCCTCATAAATTAACTGATTAAAGGCTGAAGTCATTGTGTTGAATAGATGGCCCTGTCCTTGGTTGGGCTTCTTCATTTGTTTTGGCATTGATCTGAAATACAAGAAAAAAACAATGAATTTCAATTAATTTGTTTCATTATCACATTATAGAATAAAATTATTTTATCCTGACATCTGAGGGTCCAGAAATTTGTACAGACTAAAAAGAATGCAGCATATGTTTTTCTATAATTTTTTGTTGTTGTTGGGCTGCCTTCCTAGTAACGCTCTAAGGCTACATTCACACGAAAGTTATGTTTTGCGGATCCGCATATTGTGGATCCGCAAAACACTGATACCAGCCCATGTGCATTCCGCAATTTGTGGACTGCACATGCCATAGCTATCATAGAAATGCCTATTCTTGTCCGCAATTGCAGACAAGAATAGGACATGTTCTATTCTTTTTGCGGGGCCGCAGCATGGAGCAATTATGATGTGTGTAGGACAATGCTTATACAAATAGGAAAATCTTCTAAACGGTACATATTATATAAATACATTCTATTAGTAATAATATTGGTATGGCTATATCTAACTATACAAACTACATTTGTGAGATGGGAATACTCCTGTAAGACTTTGACCATAAAATAGGCCACACTAATTAAAGGGGTATTCGGTATACAAAGTATATGGTACAAAGTCAAAATCCTTAATATTTAGTTAAGTATTTTCTTTGGTTATAACTTGCCTGACCTGTAGGTCAGCTTCAGCTTGCGGGTCACACATGCATAGTTTCAGTACTAGCAACTTAAGGGAAGGAGTGATGTTATTTACATGGGACTGTATATTGATGGCGGCTGTGGGAGGGGATGATGTTATTTACATGGGACTAAAATTTGGAGGAGGCTGAGGGAGAGAGTGATGTTATTTAGATGGGACTGAACGTTGGGGCTGTGGGAGCGGGTGATATTATTTACATGGGACTGTATGTTGAAGGCGTCTGGGGAGGGAGTGATGTTATTTACATGGAACTGTATGTTGGAGAGGCTGAAGCGAGTGATGTTATTTAAATGGGACTGTATATTGGGGGGCTGAAGGGAGGGGAGTGATGTTATTTATATGGACCTCTACGGCGAAGGGAGGGAAAATAATTTTATTTACATGGGACTGTATGGTGGAGGGGCTGAGGAATCATTATTGCTGAGGACACTAAAGCGAGGAATATAACTACAGGGGGCATTACAACAGTAGGGGGCAGTATAAATACTGGGGGCACTTCAGGGTGAGCATTATAACAATAGTGCGAAATATAAATACTGGGGGCACTGTAGGGGAAAGCATTATAACTATAGGGGGTGATATAAGTACTGGGCACTGTAGGAGCATTATAAATCCAGGGGGCATTATAGGCATTCTTACTACTACTGGGGGCTGTATAGGATGGACTTATAGAGCCGCCTTATTTCTACTAAGCTTTATTACCACTGGGGAACAATAGGGGGGCTTTATTTCTAATGAGGGCTCTGTGAGGACATTATTAATAAAGGAGGGCTCTTCTACTAATGGAGGAAGTTTGGGGGGCATTATCACGGTTGTGGGCACTGTAGGGGCACTATTACTAAGGAGGGCAGTCTAGAAGGGATTTACTATTGGTAGGACTATGAGAATAACTATTACTATGGGGGGCACTGATATTTCTTCAGGATAGTATTTGGGGGTATTGGGGGGCACAGCGAGCAGCAGGATAACACTGTGGGGACACTAGGTTGGGGGATGATGATAGAAATGTGAGGAATCTAAGATGTCTGTGTCACACTCTGCAGAGACGAGGCTGAGAGAAGGTGTCCGGACCAAAATGGAGAAGATGATGACAGAGAAGATCTACATCAGAGGAGACGTCACTTGGAGGCACTGGATGTGAAAGGTAAGTGCTGCTGCGGAAGGGCGTTCGGTCAACTTAGAGGATTGGGCCATATGCATTGGGGCTTGGGCTCCGAATTTTTTGAGACCCTAGCAACGCACCTGGAGATCAGAGTGTTGGGCACATGACACAGCTAAGGAACAGAATTGAGGTTATAACTCACAAATACAGTCACTAGTAAGAATATTACCTTCTCTACAATTTACATCATGTACCTTTCTAACAGGTCGGAATGTGAATGCTAGTATAAGTGACAGGCTCATCAATGGGGGAGAACAATTTGAAATCCACACTAGGGGAATTGCTTTTCAGCAAACAGGGAAATATGGGGGAGGAAAAATCCCTGGAATACGTCAGCAATGCAAGATTGGAACTGTATTCTATACCCAAATGGGCTGCTGGTGAAGATAAGTCTCCTTGTACCAGAAAAAGTAATTATACTGTGCATATGTACGATGTAGTGTTAGCATTGTGCTGCTGCTGTGTATAATGATCCTGCAGCCTTCTTTCAGGTTTCTAGTCTTTAGACTTTCTATGCTACTTTAGAAACTAACTTAGAGAGGCTCGACCACATGCCCTAGGCCTATAGCATTGTTCACTCATCTGTATTTCCATAAGCATTGTGCAGAGTGTGGCACAGTATAAATTAAGAATACACATACGATGATGAGAGGGACACTTCTGAGTGCAGTCTTGGGTTTGCTGTCCACCACTTCCACAGCTTCCACTACTTCCACTACTTCCTCCTGTGCAGGAACTTCCTCCGCTTCCACTTTGCTGCTGACAAGCTACATGGAAAATAGCATTTCTTAGGTTATTTTTCTTTTTTAGTGATAGCCTTACTAACAGTAAAAGAAATGTGTGAATCATTAAACATAAAGAAAGAATATTCTGCTTGTGTACCCTTGCACTCACACACAAAAATACACAAACATATCCAGACATGCTCCACCGGCCATAGCTATACCTTTATATGATACAAGTAAAATATGGGAAATCCATGAAACCACTTAGCATTACTTCCTAGGGTTTTCAATCTCTGAGGACCTCAGGAATTTTTTACATGCAACATGGAACAGTACCTAAAATCCTTGTCTGCCAATTCAGACCTTCCTGCTAAATTCATATTTTACAGTTTGTCTTCAAAGCCTTGCCATGTGTCCACACAGAAGGATTTGAGCACAAATGGGTTGTTGCTGTATTCAGTAGATAATGGGTAAGAAAATATGTGGTGCATTTTGTCCTGTTACCACTTGTGAAAGTAAAAGTTATTTTTCACAGCCAATTATACGAAACATCTTTGGGGTCAAAGTGCTGACTACACACCTTGAAAGATTCCTTGAGGGGTATAATTTAAAAAATGGGGTCACTTTTTGGGGGTTCTACTGTAGAGGTACTTTAGGGTGTCTTCATATGTGACACAGCTCCCAAAAACCATACCAACAAAATTTATCCTCCAACATTCTTATGTTGCTCCTTCCCTTTTGCGCCCTGACGCGTGCATTTTACGATCACATACTGTATAGAGTCTCTCTGTAAACTACAGAATCAAGGTAATAAACATTGAGTTTTGTTTGGTTGTTAACCCTTGATGTGCTACAGGAAAAAATTGATTAAAATGGAAACATGTAATCTCCATTTCCATTTAATTCTTGTGGAACACCTAAAGGGTAACCAAAGTTTGTAAAATCAGTTTTGAATCACTTGAGGGGTGTAGTTTCCAAAACGTGGTCATTTATGTTTGGTTTCAACTATGTAAGCCCCACAAAGTGACTTAGTAACTGAACTGTTTTGGAAATTTTCTTAAAAATGTAAAAATTTGCTTCTAAAATTCTAAGACTTCTAATATCCTAAAAAAATAAAATGATATTTGCAAAATGATGAAAAATAAAGTAGACATATGGAAAATGTAAGGTAATAACTATTTATGAGATATCATTATCTGCCTTAAAAGTATAGAAATTCAAATTTAGGAAAATGTGTATTTTTCCAAATTTTTTTGTAAATTTTAGTTTATGTAATTTACCGTTATTATGAAATACAATGTGTCATGAGAAAACAGTCTCAGAATGGCTTTGGTAAAAAGTAAAAGCATTCTATGTTATTACCACATAAAGTGACACGTCAGATTTGAAAAAAAGGGCCTGGTCTTTAAGGTGAAAAATGGCTGTGTCCTCGAGAGATTAAGGCAAAGACTAGACCAGACCAGAGATATCAGCCAAACCAGACACCAATCTAAAAGCAACATTGTCTCAGAGTTTCCTGCTCATCAGTGGTGTACATATAGTAGTAAGGGCCCCATAGCAAGGATGAAACCAGGCCCCCCACACAGGACAGAAGGGTTTCTGCCTAAATCCCTTTCAATGACCCTTGGGCCATTTTTTCCACTGCCTTATTTGCTAAATGTTTTTTAGCAAATAATAATATTTAGACGGTGGAGTCGTGACCAAGTTTTCACCTCCAGTAGAAGAGGGGATGATCCCAACTGGTCCCCATAGCAGTCGCATGGTCTGCCGCTATAGTAGTTACGCCCCTGCTGCTCATTTGAACAGAGTAGGGTTCTGGTTAGGTGAAAATTAAAGCAGGATGTAGAACTTTTTTAGAAGATGTTACTGATTTTACTTGTGGAGATCTAGCTTGTGGAGAGAATCTTTAGAGCAATGTCCTCTCTCCCTGGAAAAAAATATCAAAAATAGTTCTCCAGAAGGAAGGAAAATGGCTAATGATCAGCCTTAGGTGGTGCTAGAAACAGTTTTCTTCCTTCTGGAGGAGAGCTATTTTACTCTAGCACTCTGACAATATTTTTCTATATGCAAATGGATAACACAATTAAGGTTAATATATTTTTACTGCATTGTGACATTTTAATGATGTTGCATGAAGACCTGGATGTCATTACATCAAGGCAGAACAGAACAACAGAATGCCTCATCAGTGATCAGTACTAAACGAAAGAGAAACATGCCTTAACCTAAATTACTATCTCCCTAAGCTGATAAACGTTTTAAAGATGATGGACTTGGCACACAAGCAGGAAAGATTAAATGTAACTATTCACTCCATGAACAAATGCTTAAGGGCCCTTTAGGCAGGGTTCACGTCTGCGCTGTGAACTCCTCCAGTCTGTTCTGGCAGACGAACAGATTGCCAAAGGACTTTCTGCTGGCCAAAAAAATTTGCATGTAGCATTTTTTCTGGTATGTACACCGGATACAGTGACCCAATTACAGACTTCACAATGTAGATGTGATCCTGGCCTTAAACAGAACGAGAATTTGCCAGATAATCACTAACAGGTGTTCATATTAAAAAAAGACAGATGCAACACGAACGTCACATGGACATCATCTGTTTTTTTTTGTGGATCTGCATTTTGCGGATTGTAAAGTACATGTGAATACATAATAGAAAGAAAACTTTGATATAGTATGGACAAAGCCTTTTCATGTGGCTTGTTTCTGTAGACAAACTCATCCTGTCGGTTGATGCTGTGCTCAAATGCCAGTGTAAAAAGAGTTCAGGGCTTTGGGTGTATACCAGTTGTGATTAAAGGCATAGGGGGTCATTTATCAAACTGGTGTATAGTACCACTGGATTAGTTGCCCATAGCAACCAATCAGATTCCACCTTTCATTTTGGACAGCTCCTTTGGAAAATGTAAGGAGAAATCTGATTGGTTGCTATGGTCAACTAAACCAGTTCTACTTTACACCAATTTGATAAATGACCCCCATAGAGTAATTCTGTAGTCAGTAGGAGTCATAAGTGCGAAGCTGTCCTCTATCCAATGGTGGCATCCCAGCCTAAAGCTCCTTAGTGACTGCCCCAAAAAGGCATATTGGTGGTCACTAAGGGGTTAAAGGGGTTATCCAACAAATGTAAAACTCTTTTTTTTTACCCATATATCTTTCTTTCCTTTCTGTGGGCGGGTAACAGCTCATCACATCACAATCAACATGTGCATCCTCCGCATGCAAAATAGTCCCTCACAAAGAGCCCCAGAGATACATATATATCATGTAATGTCCTCACAATTACCTTCTCCACTGTCTAGAGAATTCTATGAATTTAGAAGCAGGGAACAAGATGAATGAATAAAAGGTGTCTGGACTGCTTCACTATAAGATCACTACACCAGGACTGAGTGCAGGGAACTGACCATTTTAGTTCACATCTGGAGAATGTAAACCCAAAGGATAAGTAGCAGGGAACGCTACCAAAGAGGAAACTGTAATGTATTTAAAATTCCGAACAATATTGTATTGCATGTGTATTACAATAGTACTTCATTTGCAAAGCCCTATTGATTACATAGTAATACTTATCTTGTTATAACACCTTTAAGTACTTTTTCCATTTCTACACATGCTGTATACATGTTCTTTAAATGTGGTTATTTTATTTTGATGATGATTTAGTGAAGTAATACTTCAAAACTTCTACACTGTTGTACACTCTTTAACAAATGAGACTGAATGAGTAGTGATTTTTAAGACCACACAAGAGAATATTCCAAAATACTTTCTTTTTGTGTTTTGTATAGAAACATTCAGAAAATTTCTTAGAATCAAATACATTTCCTTTTAAATATATTGTTATATTTATTATCATCATTGCACACATGACATACAAGATTATCTGTAAATTGCAAATTAAAAAATAGACCCTGGAAGCAAGGGATAGGCTTCAAATTACCTTCAGATAGGGTTGTCTCCTGCTAGACCTTTGTAACCTGCGTTTGGTCACAGCCTTATGGGTATTTCATTGTAATTTGTTTGTGTAGGGGGTACAAAGATATGAAACTCTGCTGCATATAAGTCAAACTTAAATTTAAAGGGGTCAGATTAGAAAAAAACTGCTGAATTTTTCCTAAACAATGCCATTTCTATCCACAGGTTGTGTATAATATTTCAGTTCAACCTCATGTTAATGAAGCTGAGCTGCAGACACAACCCATGGGCAGGTGTGGTGCTTTCCCGAGAATAAAGCAGACATTTTTTCTAAGGCTTGATATGGTATACTACTTTATTTAAGGTCAATGTTAGCTTATATTATATATAACATATATTTCTAATGAAGTTTAAAGTTGATTGTATAGGCAGTGAAGTGATAAAAATAAGTCTCTACTTACGATCTGGACATGGCGGCGGCGGACATGGCTTAGGACATTGTGAACTTCCACCCTTGGTCGACATGATAAGAGTTTCTAAAAGCAAGGCAATAGGCTGGGAAATCTGAAATAATTCTTTGTAATGTGGTAAACCAATATGAACGCTTAGTTTTTATATGCAGCTAATTGCTGGCTTTCATTCTTGTTTTGCAATATGATGAATATTAAATCTGACTTTTACCCCAACTATTAATCTGTTGAGTTGGGGGTAATATTTATCTAATTTTAATAACAGTCTGAGAAGGTGTACTTTTGCCAAATGTAATTAATGATCCTCTAAATTAGAAGTTTGTCTTTGTCTTAAAACGATAAATCACTTATGCAATAGCTTTAGCCTCTGATCACACAATCATTGTACACTTTTCAGAACACATTCCACTTAGATTTGTTTTAAAATGATGAACCAGGAGTAGTCAGAGGCAAGAGTAGCAATGACCTAAAAACAATATCGCAGAGTCAAAGTTAGCTGGTGCCCACCTATGAATGAGACTGAAAAATTGTGGTTATCTAGCACCAATTATAAAAACATCCACTGCAAGGGAGATGTAGTAACCATTTATATGACCGCACAGTATTCTAGGTGGGCCGGGTCTGCCAGAGCAAAAGCTCCTTTGACTAGGTACTACCTTTTTTAGAATGTAAAGACTCTTAGGACATAAGCCTGTTAGGTGAACGGTCCGAGCCTGCCACCCTCTTGCTATCCTCAGCTGGTGTGTGTGCCGAACCAATCACCACGCTGTCCGTTATCCTGGCCGCAGGTGTCCTCTCCATTATCTTGCTTCCATGTTCCTGCTTGATGCTCCCTTAGTGCACACATGCTCTCACCTCCGGCCTCTTAAAAGGCTAGTGTGTATGCTCCCAAATCTTTTCTTTAGCTGAAGGTCCCTAGGTATTTAAAACACCCTCTCCAGGTAGAGGGTGCCTGGGCTTCCCTGGTGACCACCAATGGTTTTCCATAGTCGAGTGCTATTGCAATTTACCTCTGTTTATCCTGTATAATTTCCTACCGTGCTACAATTTGCCTGCGTGATTCTACACTTTCAGGTTCAAGGTCAGGTCTTGTTTAAGTTAACCCAGTCTGTCTTCTCTGTCTGTGCTTCAGTCAAGTTAACAGCCTGCCTGCCGCACCAGTACTCAGCCTGTACGTTTTTTCTGTGTCCACACTAACTGTGCTCTGTCTGGATCTTGAAAACAAACATTCAAGCTTTAGTGCCTATTCAGACTGTACCTGTGGTTTTCCTGCACTTGTTTGGACTGGAGTCCCTGACCTCAGTGGGTCAGCTACAATCCACACCAGGACTATCACAGCAGGTAGCAGTCTGGTTGCTAGCTAACAGTGATGTTGAGATCTCTGTATAGGGGCTAAAGAGTAAACACTGTACTAAGGAAAGTGTTAGCCGTACACCAAACCAGTTTGTTAGCAAAGTTGGTTTACACTAACCGATCCATAACAAGTCAAGTGTTTAAAGAGTATGCCTCCTTTAGTCACACAAAATTGTAAATTGCGGTATTCGAATTTCAGAGTGAATCATTTCAGAATGATGTGGAATGGACTTGTATATACAGTACTGACACAGTGTCATGAGTCACATAATCTTGAACAATACTATTTTTTATAACTTGTGGTTCACAATGAGGGAGCCTGGAGAGGTGTCTAGATTGGTGAGTGAAGCTTTGGGTAATAAATCTACTTTTAAATTGTACTTCTAACTTCCGTCTTCCATTTGTTTGAACATTGGGAAGGGCACTACTGCACACTGAGTGGTACTCTTGCCAATGCAACTGGACAAATCCTGAGTATCACACAGGAATCCTATCCTATTCTAATTAACAGGATCCATGCGTAATACTCTCTGGGCTTTGCACAGTTGCCTCTAAAACAGTACTGCCTAATGCGTGTTAGCATCTCTCCATGGCCAGTTTCAAATCAGGTGGAAGGAAATTATAGGGATATTAAAAGTTTATTTTACTTCACAGTCCTAAGATTTAAATTGGAACCTTAATCACCCATGTAACTCGCATGCAGTGAAATTCGACCTTCAGAAAATTTCCAAGTTAAAATGTAAAAAGGAATTTGAGTAACTGTTAGTACTATGCTTTATTATTTTAGCATTAATTTCAAGTCATTTCATGTATTTCTGCACTTATTTATACAGTGGTCCCTCAAGATACAATATTAATTGGTTCCAGAAGGATCATTGTATTTTGAAACCATTGTAAGTTGAGTAATCGGTTCCAAAGCCCCAAAATGTCATCCAAGATAAGAGAAAATTAAGATTTTAGAAAAATAAGCAGATAACTGAGACCGATAACACAAGTGCTTACATATACCAGTCAGGAACAGCTGATAACTAGCAACTAATACAACTATTTGACCAGTAAAGTGACCTGGATTGGTTGGATCTGGGTCTGAGACATTGTATGTTGAGTCTGGTTTCAACTTACAATGGTCTTTTTTGACCCATTGTATGTTGAAAATATTGTATCCTGAGGCCATTGTATCTTGAGGGATCACTGTATAACATCTCAATACTTTTGACTATTTTTTTTTCAGTATTTTTTTCAGGATATTTCTAAAGCCTCATTCATGAAGTTGTATGTAGCTGTATTTCAAGTGTAACCCTTATAAACCTCTGTATGTCTCCTTTTTTTAGGCTTTTGCATGCTTTATTGGATTTCGCATATATGAAAACATTCTGGAAGAATTACTTCTGAGCATCCTAAAGGTATGTCGACACAGGTATTCCACTGTGGATTCCATTGTGCAAAAAAGCCATTGCGTAATCTGCAAGCAAGATGCTAATAACTGCTTTCCATTGAATTCATTTCGGATATGGTTCACATGGTGTCATTTTTTTTCCTGCCGCTGATTTCCAATCACTTCAGAAGGGCTGTGTTACGTCTTTGAAGCAGCTTTGAGCACTGAAGTTAAATTTTTGCTCATTTTTGGAATCTGGGTGAGAACAAGAAAGACTTGGGAAATAGGTTTTCGCTCTGTGTAGTAACCAGGCTGGTAATGAGAGGTAATTTGCAGCCAGCTGAGGAGCTCAGGTAAGTATCTCCCCAAAGCAAAATTGAGTGCTTACCTCTCACAGGCCTTGGCACAGCCTGCTTCTTACACACATGCACACAGATTTACTCCAGGTTTCCATAACAACCAAGCCATTTTTCTTCACTGCTAAACAGTGAGCTATAGGCTAGGACTGCATGACACATAGGGCACAACTACACTGCTACCTGTGTCGCGCGACACTGATGTTGCACCAATGTCATGCAACAATTATTATAATGATAGTCTATAGTGTTGCACTACAGCATGCGACATGCTGCGACTGCGACGCAACAGTTTCAGTAAAATCCATCTTGGTTGGATTTTTTGCGACTGTCGTGTCGCAGTCGCTGCATGTCGCATGTCGCAGTGTGACACCATAGCCTATCATTATAAAAAAATTTTCGCGACATTGGTGTGACAACATGTTGAGCGACACATGTCGTCATGTAGCCCTAGCCTTAAAGAGGAAGGGCGCTGTGGAGGTCACTGTTAAGTGGGCAGGGGCCACTGTTAAAGGGGAAGCTGCTGTGGAGATCACTGTTAGGGTAGGGGCCACTTTTAAAGGGGCGTTCACTGTGGATGTTACTGTTAAGGGAGCAGGCCACTGTGGAGGTCACTGTTAAAGTGGCGGGCACTATGGAGCTTTTTGTTAATATGGCAGGGGCCACTTTTAAAGGGGCAGCTGCTGTGGAGGTCACTGACCTTGCAGTACCCTGCTGTCTTAACAATCTTAAGGGAACAGGGAACTGTGGCAGTCTCTGTTAAAGGGACGGGTGCTGTGGAGGTCTCAGTTAAGGGGTAAGGAACAGTGGGGGGGTCACAGATAAGGGGACGGTCCCCTATGGAGGTCAATGCTAAGGGGCGAGGTGCTGTAGAGGTCACTGTTAAGCAGGTGGGCCCCTGAGGAGGTAAATGTCAAGGGAGTGGGGTGCTGTGAAACTCACTTTTGAAGGGGCGGGCTGCTGTGAAGGTCAAAGTTAAGGGGATGGGCTGCTGTCGAGGTCCCATTTTAAGGAGATGGGGCACTGTGGGGGGGCAGTGTTGAGGGGTTGGGGGCTGTGGAGTTCACTGTTAAGGGGGCGGGGTGCTGTACAGGCCAGTGTTATGGGAAATACTATCGATATCTTTTAATGACACACAGAAACATTAAATGAAATAGATGAAATAGACCCGTGTGAAGCCGGACACTTCTGCTAGTCTCTTATCTCTTAATATTATGAAAATGAGTTTCTGTCTGTCTGTCCTCTATGCGCGACCAAACTACTGGACCGATTTTCACCAAATTCGGCACACATGCACATCAGGTGTCCGGGAAGGTTTTAAACCAGGTCTCAGCTCTCTAGGACATTCCGTTCCCAAGATATTCCCAAAATATGACCTGCATTAGCCAATATTAGCCTGGGAGCTTAGGTTTCAAACCCCAACTGCCATTCTCTGCACAGACACACACAGGGAGGGCAGGTTTCCATAACAACACAACCAGGTAATTAGCAGCCAGCTGAGGAGCTTAGTTAACTAACAACCCAGCCATTTCTATTCACTGCTTTAAAGGGGCAGAGTGCTGTGGATGACACTGTTAAAGGGGTATTCAAGTTACCATAAATATAACTTAAGTTTTAGACTAATTTTAGACTAAGACTGTTCAGCAGTAATAAAAGATGTTTTTTTCCACTGCTACCCATTGCGTGTCCTCATAAATTACCATGGCATTGACCTGTAATTGAGGCCACCCTCAAAAGAAAGACTTAAAACCCCTGCCCCAGGTCT
Source organism: Rhinella marina (assembly GCA_900303285.1). Lineage (NCBI taxonomy): Eukaryota > Metazoa > Chordata > Amphibia > Anura > Bufonidae > Rhinella > Rhinella marina. The sequence continues at coordinate 4,542 of ONZH01015594.1, read as the reverse complement.
CGCTAAGCCACGCCCGACTCAGTTAGGCCACGTCCCCTCCCACTCCGCAGCCAACAGGGATTGAAAAAATAAAGGTAAAAATCAACTTCTGTCAGCTGCAGGGGTGGGAGGGTGAATTTCTCTCTGCAGCGACACGCAAAAACATTAGATGAAATAGATTAATTTTAGACTACGACTGTTCTGTAGTAATAAAAGATGTTTTCTTCCACTGCTACCCATTGCATGTCCTCATAAATTACTATGGTATTGACCTTTAATTTAGACCACCCTCAAAAGAAGTACTTAAAAGCAACCCCCCCAAGGTCCCACTAAACCATGCCCCCGGTCAGGTCACGCTCCCTCCCACTCCGCAGCCATTGAGGATTGAAAAGATAAAGGTAAAAATCAACTTCTTTCAGCTTCAATGACTCTCTCTCTGCAACGACACACAAACATTAAATGAAATAGATGAAATACACTAATTTTAGACAAAGACCATTCAGTAGTAGTAAAAGATGCTTTCTTTCACTGCTACCCATTGCGTGTCATCATAAATTACCATGGCAGCGACCTGTAATTCAGGTTACCCTCAAAAGAAGAACTTAAAACCCCCGCCCCAGGTCTTGCTAAGTCACGCTCCCGACTCGGTCAGGCCATGCCCCCTCCTACTCCGCAGCCAACGGGGATTGAAAAATTGAAGTATCAACTTTGGTCAGCTGCAGGGGTGGGATGGAGGATGACTTTCTCTCTGCAATGACACACACAAACATTAAATGAAATAGATTAAAGGGAGTCTGTCACCTCATTTTCACCTATATAGCTAACAGCACTGCCCCACAGAAGATTGCAGACACATCCCAGACATACCTGCGTGCACTTTGGGTCTGAATTACATGTCCAGGAAAAGCACTTTTATTCTGCTGGAAAACAGCTCCCAAGTGCCCGGCTTAAAGTGAAACTAAAAACAGCTTTCTCTCCCGACTTGATTTCTAACAGCTATATCTTTTGAAATACTGGATATAATGCTATGATTTGGTATCATTTGAAAGCATGGAAAGTCAGCTTTCATAGAAGGTCAGAACTAGAGATGAGCGAGCACTAAAATGCTCGGGTACTCGTTATTCAAATCAAATTTTTCCTGATGCTCGGGTGCTCGCTTCGAATAACGAACCCCATTGAAGTCAATGGGAGACTCGAGCATTCTTTGCAGGGGATCGGGGCTCTGCCTAGGGAAGGTTGTGTGAAAACCTGGAAACCTCAGAAAATGATGGAAACACCACGGAAATGGACAGGAAACAGCAGGGGCAGCATGCATGGATGCCTCTGAGGCTGCCTAATCGTACCATTATGCCAAATTCTGGGCAACAGCCTGGTGGTGACTCTCAAGGCAATTGTGCTGACCCAGACCAAGATGGGCAAGGCACATGTTAGGAAAGCACCCAACTAGGTGCAACGAAGATCCATCACCGCCTGCAGGTGACACCACTGCTCATGCTGGCACTGCTGTGCTATCCACCGCCCCACGACGCAGGCATAAGCCTGACACAGCATGGTGACAGCTTAGTGACACCAACAAGTGACCAAGGTAGATTGAGGTAGCAGGTGAACCACCCGAAAATGTAGCCTGACACAGCATGGTGGTGAACCCATAGTGACCAAGTTAGACTCAGGTGGCAGGTGAAGCACCCAAAAATTTAGCCTGACACAGCATGGCAGTGACACCACCAATGCCTTGGTCAGACTGAGATTGCAGTCAAATGTCTGTAGGTGAGCCTCCCAAAAATTTGTTTTGGAGTGTCCGAAGTTGACCCTCCTAAAAAATTGTTTTGGAGTGTCTGTAGTTGACCCTCCTGTAAAATATTTTTTTTTGTTTTTCCTGTTATTAGTTTATGTACAACCCATGGCTGGCATCAGGGGCGTAGCTAGAACTGACTGGGCCCCACAGAAAAATTTGTATGGTGCCCCCCTTCATGACTATCCTGGCATCCTATATGTGCATATGTAAGGGAGAGTTCACAGGGCAGGGGGCACACACAGTACAGCATGGGGGGCACAGTACAAGGCAGGGGCACAGGACAGCATAGAGGGGCACAGTGCATTATAGGGCGTACAGTACAGGGCAGGAGGCACACACTGTGTAGCATGGGGGACACAGTACAGGGCAGGGGGAAAAAACAGCTCAGGGGGTACAGTACAGGTCAGGGGGCACACAGTGCAGAATGGGGGGCACAGTACAGGGTAAGGAGTACAGTACAGGATAGGAGGCACACACTGTGCAGCATGGGGGGGCACAGTACAAAGCAGGGGGCAAGATACAGCATAGGGGGTACAGTACAGTGCAGGGGCACACAGTACAGGCCACGGGGGGGGGGGGAGTACAGCATATGGGGCACATGGCAGCATACGGGGTACAAGTACAGGGCAAGTAGTACAGTACAGGATAGGAGGCACACACTGTGCAGCATGGGGGGCACAGTACAAAGCAGGGGGAAAGATACAGCATAGGGGGTACAGTACAGTGCAGGGGCACACAGTACAGGCTGGGGGAGACACGCACAGTACAGCATATGGGGCACATGGCAGCATACGGGGCACAGTACAGGGCAAGGAGTACAGTACAGGATAGGAGGCACACACTGTGCAGCATGGGGGTCACAGTACAAAGCAGGGGGCAAGATACAGCATAGGGGGTACAGTACAGTGCAGGGGCACACAGTACAGGCCAGGGGGAATGCACGGTACAAGCATATGGGGCACATGGCAGCATACGGGGCACAGTACAGGGCAAGGAGTACAGTACAGGATAGGAGGCACACACTGTGTGGCATGGGGGCACAGTACAGGGCAGGGGGAAAAATACAGCATGGGTACAGGGCAGCATAGAGGGCACAATACAGCATAGGGAGTACAGGGCAGGGGGAACACATAGTGCAGCATAGGGGACATAGTACAAGGCAGGGGGCACACACAGTGCAGTTCAGGGGGCACACACAGTGCAGCATAGGGGGCACAGTACAAGGCAGGGGGCACACACCAGTGCAGCATAGGGGGCACAGTGCATTATAGGGGGTACAGTACAGGGCAGGAGGCACACACTGTGTAGCATGGGGGGCACAGTACAGGGCAGGGGGGCAAAATACAGCATAGGGGGCAGGGGCACGCATAATACAGCATAGAGGGCACAATGCAGCATAGGGGGTACAGAACAGGGCAGGGGGCACAAATAGTGCAGCATAGGGGGTACAGTACAGGGCAGGGGGCAGAATACAGCATAGGGGGTACAGTACAGGGCAGGGGGCACACATAGTGCAGCATAGGGGACACAGGGCAGGGGGCAGAATGCAGCATAGGGGTGCAGTACAGGGCAGGGGGCACAAACTTAACCACTGTTGGTCAAGCTGGCAGTGAGTCTGAAGGTCTGTTGTATTGGCTGGCTGGCAGGCTGCAGCAATGCTCAGATGGCTGAGACAGTGCTGCTCTGGGTTGCTCCTGCTTCCTGGATGTCTGTTACAGCCAGAGCAGGAGGTCAGCTGGCACTACAAGGGTGGTGGAGGGGCAGGTAAGAGAGGCAGCCTGATGGGCAGGCAGGAGTGCAGAGGGTCACATGCAGGGCCCACATGGTGCTTCTGGAAATCTGGGAGCGGGCCCTGTTTGTGACTGAAGTATTACTTGAAAAGACTGGTGGAGCAGCAGCTTCCTCTCACTGCTCCTCCACCAATCAGATTACACAGTGCAGCAGCGCAGAGGAGAGGTAGGAGAATCCCTCTCTCCCCATCCTCTTGTTTCAATGTGCAGTGTTACGATCCCACCCCACCCCTGGAAAGAGAGAGAAATAGAAATATTACCCTGCTGATTTGCCACATCTCTGCTACTGCTCCCCTATAGCTAAGCCACTGGCTGGCATGGTGGGAATATATAGGTTTGCTTCACAGACGGTCCACTGCACCGTTACATTTTCTTCATCATTGCCAATTACTTTTTCACCAACTGTTGTCTGGCAATGATAAAGGGGAAGATGAATCCACTGCCGAAGAAAAGTGTCACCCTCCTACAAGTCTCCACTTGTTCTCAATTGAAAAGGGGATGTTCTTGCCATGGCCCTCCTCATAGTGGCCGCTTCTGTGGACGACAGAGGTGGTGTACCTACGGACAGCCTGACCGAATATGATGGCAGATGGGGAGACACTCCCTCATGTAAAATTGTTTTTTGAGTGTCTGTATTTGACGCTACTAAAAATTTATTGGAGAGAGGGCCTGTAGGTGGCCTCCGTAAACATTGTTTGTATAGAGCCCAGTTGGCCCTCAGAAACATTGCCTGTTGGCTCAGCGTTTCTGTGTGAAGAGGAGGAGGAGGGGTTGGAGGAAGAGGCATAAATAAGTCTGAGAAACCGTGACCGAGGTAGGCCCCGCAATCCTTGGTGTGGGCATTACATGAGTGGCCCCAGGGTCAGACTCATCCCAGCCTCTACAAGTTAACCCAATGTGCCGTCAGGGAGATATAGTGTCCCCTGCCCGCCAGCACTTGTCCACATGTCCGTGTTAGACCTCATTACTAACCGCATT
>ONZH01015593.1:0-16619 GCA_900303285.1 Rhinella marina | reverse complement strand
AAAATGTCTTGTAGCCCTTAGAAGGGCTATTGGTTCTTTTGAGATCACTCCTGCTTAACAGAGAACTAAATCCAGGCCCTAACACTCTCCCTGAAACGCAGCAGCTCTATCCCTAACCACATCCCAGACAGCATCTGAGCCGAGCACTGCGGCCAGTCACTAGTATATTCCAGGGTCACTTGATCAGGCCAGCAACCCCTGCTATCGACATGTAAGGGCCCCACGTGATGCTGGGTGTACCGCAGAGTCTCCTGGCTTGTGATTGGCTGAGTTTATAGGCACCAAAAATTAAAAATGCCGGAGATGCCATTTCCTCGAGCATGGCGAGATACTTGTCCGAGCAGCGAGCACTTACGAGTACCGTAATGCTCGAACGAGCACCAAGCTCGGACGAGCATGCTCGCTCATCTCTAAACAGGATCCGTTGTTTTCAGGATCCTTTTTTTTCTCTCTCTCTTTCAAGCTAAGCATTGATGTGAATGCATCCTAAGGGCTCATGCACACTAACGTATTTTTCTTTCCGTTACCATTCCTTTTTTTTTTTTTTTTTGTCGACCGTATGCGGAACCATTCCTTTCAATGGGTCCACAAAAAAAACAAACTGAAGTTACTCTGTGTGCATTCCATTTCCGTATGTCTGTTTTTCTGTTCCCCCAAAAATAGAACATGTCTTATTATTGTCTGTATTATGGAAAGGATAGTACTGTTCTATTAAGGCCTCATGCACATGAACGTGTGCCAGACGTGCCCATGTTGTGGGACCGTGATTTGCACAGGTGCCGACCGTGGGGCTGCCGCATGCGGATCGCGACCCATTGACTTCAGTGGGGTCCGCTATCCACATACGACTGTCCACACTTGCAAAAAAAGAAATGTTCTATTTTTTTGAGGTGCAGAAGCACGGTCAGGAACACCAGGGAAGCACTCCGTAGTGGCTTCTGTGGGGTTTTAATCTGTGCCTCCATTCCGTATCACACCGCATCTCCAAATTCAAACCCATTCAAGTGAAAGGGTCCGCATCCGTGATGTGCGGTGCACACGGCTGGTTTCCCCGTGTATTGTGGACCCGACGTATTGCGGGCCGCAATACGGCCATAGCTGTGGCAACGGACGTCATCCATATTTTTGCGGATCCGCAAAATACATACGGTCGGTGTGCAGGAGTCCTAAAGGAGTTATTCCACATATCAGTGATTAATGTCATATCTCCTTATATTATAAAAATGAGTTTCTGTCTGTCTGTTCTTTATGCGCGACCAAACTACTGGACCAATTTTCAACAAATTCGGCACATACAGTGCCTTGAGAAAGTATTCGGCCCCCCTGGAACTTTTCAACCTTTTTGCCACATTTCAGGCTTCTAACAAAAATATAATGTTAAAAATTTTTGGTGAAGAATCAACAAGTGGGTCACAATTGTGAAGTGGAACAAAATTTATTGGATCATTTAAACTTTTTTGTAATAATAAAACTGAAGTGGAGCGTGCAAAATTATTCGTTCCCCCTTGTATTAATACTTTGTTGCGCCACCTTTTGCTGCGATTATAGCTGCAAGTCGCTTGGGGTACGTCTCTATCAGTTTTGCATATCTGGAGACTGAAATTCCTTGGGCCCCATTCTTCCTTGCAAAAACAGCTTGAGCTCTTTGAGGTTGGATGGAGAGCGTTTGTGAACAGCAGTTTTCAGCTCTTTCCACATATTCTCAATTGGATTCAGGTCTGGACTTTGACTTGGCCATTCTAAGACCTGGACACGTTTATTTTTGAACCATTCCATTGTAGATTTTGCTTTATGTTTGGGATCATTGTCTTGTTGGAAGATAAATCTCCGTCCTAGTCTTAGGTCTTTTGCAGACTCCAACAGGTTTTCATCCAGAATGATCCTGTATTTGGCTCCTTCCATCTTCCCATCAATTTTAACCATCTTCCCTGTCCCTGCTGATGAAAAGCAGGCCCAAACCATGATGCTGCCACCACCATGTTTGACAGTGGGGATGGTGTGTTCACGGTGATGAGCTGTGTTGCTTTTACGCCAAACATATTGTTTTGCATTGTTTCCAAAAAGTTCGATTTTGGTTTCATCTGACCAGAGCACCTTCTTCCACATGTTTGGTGCGTCTCCCAGGTGGCTTGTGGCAAACCGTAAATGAGACTTTTTATGGATATCTTTGAGAAATAGCTTTCTTCTTGCCACTCTTCCATAAAGGCCAGATTTGTGAAGTGTTGGACTGATTGTTGTCCTATGGACAGACTCTCCCACCTCAGCTGTAGATCTCTGCAGTTCATCCAGAGTGATCATGGGCCTCTTGGCTGCATCTCTGATCAGTCTTCTCCTTGTTTGAGATGAAAGTTTAGAGGGACGGCCGGATCTTGGTAGATTTACAGTGGTCTAATACTCCTTCCATTTCAATATGATCGCTTACACAGTGCTCCTTGGGATGTTTAAATCTTGGAAAATCTTTTGGTATCCAAATACGGCTTTAAACTTCTCCACAACAGTATCATGGACCTGCCTGGTGTGTTCCTTGGTCTTCATGATGCTCTCTGTGCTTTAAACAGAACCCTGAGACTATCACAGAGCAGGTGCATTTATACGGAGACTTGATTACACACAGGTGGATTCTATTTATCTTCATCAGTCATTTAGGACAACATTGGATCATTCAGAAATCCTCAATGAACTTCTGGAGTGAGTTTTCTGAAGTGAAAGTAAATGGGCCGAATAATTTTGCACGCCCCACTTTTCAGTTTTATTATTACAAAAAAAGTTTAAATGATCCAATACATTTCGTTCCACTTCACAATTGTGACCCACTTGTTGTTGATTCTTCACCAAAGATTTTAAATGTTATATCTTTTTGTTTGAAGCCTGAAATGTGGCAAAAGGTTGAAAAGTTCCAGGGGGCTGAATACTTTCGCAAGGCACTGTAGGTACATTAGGTGTCCAGGTAGGTTTTAGACTGGGTCTCAGCTCTCTAGGATGTACTGTTCCCGAGATATTCCCAAAATATGACCTGCATTAGCCAATATCAGCCTGGGAGCCTCTCTTTTCAAATCCCAACTGCCATAGTCTGCACAGACAAACACAGGGAGGGCAGGTTTCCATAACAACCCAGCCATTTCTCTTCACTGCTTTAAAGGGGCAGAGCGCTGTGGATGACACTGTTAAAGGAGTATTCAGGTTACCATAAATATAACTTATGTTTTAGACTAATTTTAGACTAAGACTGTTCAGTAGTAATAAAAGATGTTTTCTTCCTCCGCTACCCATTTGCGTGTCCTCATAAATTACCATGGCATCAACCTGTAATTCAGGCCACCCTCTAAAGGACTTAAAAGCAACCCCCCAAGGTCCTGCTAAACCACTCCCCCGACCCGATCAGGTCACGCCCCCTCCCACTCCGCAGCCAATGGGGATTGAAAAAATTAAGGTAAAAATCAACTTCTGTCAGCTGCATTGACTTTCTCTCTGCAACGACACACAGAAACATTAAATTAAATTAAATAGATGAAATATACCCAGGCGAAGCCGGGTCCTTCTGCTAGTCTCTTATATATATATGAAAATGAGTTTCTGTCTGTCTGCTCTTTATGCGCGACCAAACTTCTTGACCGATCTTCACCAAATTCGGCACACAGGTACATCAGGTGTCCGGGAAGGTTTTAGCTGGGTCTCAGCTCTCTAGGACGTACCGTTCCTGAGATATTCCCAAAAAATGACCTGCATTAGCCAATATTAGCCTGGAAGTCTCTCTCTTCAAATTCCAAATGCCATACACATGGTCACATGTCCCAGCCAATAGAAGCTTGCAGGTCCTTAGTCTGCAAATACACACAGCTTTGCTGCAGGTTTCCATAACTACCCAGCCAGATAATTAGCAGCCAGCTGAGGAGCTCACGTAAATAGCTCCAAACACAATTCATGGGGCAGTCCTCTGTGAAGGTCACTGTTAAAGGGCTGGGCACTGTGAAGATCACTGTTGAGGGGGCAGGGGCCACAATTAAAGGAGCAGATGCTGTGGACGTCAATGTTAAGGTAGCAGGGTACTGTGAGGTCACTGTTAAGGGAGCGGGGAACTGTGGAGGTTACTGTTATGGGAACAGGGTGCTGTGGAGGTCTCTGTTAAAGGGGCAAGGAACAGTGAAGGTCACAGATAAGGAGATGGTCCCCTATGGAGGGCAGTGATAAGGGGCAGGCCCCTGATGAGGTCACTCTCAAGGGAGTCGGGTGTTGTGAAACTCACTGTTAATGGGGTGGGCTACTGTGAAGGTCAAAGTTAAGGGGATGGGCTGCTATGGAGGTCCTATTTTAAGGAGGCGAAGCACTGTGTCAATGTTAAGGGTTAGGTGGCTGTGGCATTCACTGTTAAGGGGCGGGTTACTGTAGAGGTCACTATTATGGGGGATGTGGGGTTCACTGTTAAGGGAACAGGGTGCTGCAGAGGTTACTGTTATTGGTGATACTGTCGATATCTTTTAACGACACACATACATACATTAAATGAAATAGATGAAATATACCCGTGCAAATCCGGGTCCTTCTGCTAGTTGATGATATAACTACCTAGGAGTGTCAGCTACGCAATGCCCCCTCCCCCCATTAGTGTGATCTACATCGTGCACGTATAACAATTCTAGCCACACAGTGCACCCCCAAAACAGTGATAGTCTATGATGCCATTCTGTTCTTGACAGCTATATACACAATTTTTCAGGCCAGTTGAAAAAGTTTGATTTGCACCACACATATTCATAAGCAAAAATAATTTTCCAAACAACAATTTTAATTGGAACAAAAAGTGATTTTCAGAAATTTGCTCTTCTATAATCTGATGTTTTTAAGTTCTCTGCCTTTTATTGATTATATGATTACTCAGCCGCCCACCGCTCCTTCACAGCAATGAGATTACACTTTTTTGCAGTAAAAGTTGTACTTTCCAATGGCACCATTGCTAATGCATGCAACATATTGAGAAGGTGGAAAAACATTTCAAATAAGGTGGAATTCAAATAAAATTAATTTCCACCATAGTTTTATGGGTTTTGTTTTTAAGGCATTACCTGTGCTATAAAACTGACTTGTTAACTTCCTTCTTTGGGTTAGTAGTTTTTCTTGTGTTTTAATACTGAATAAAATAAAAACTTTTGAAAAAAAATTATTTTCATTGTCATTCTTTTTCATTCTAACACTCAGAACTGTTTTTATAGTTACACATATGAAGCAGTGTGGGTGTGGTCTCATTTTTTCCAAAACTAATTGTAGTTTTTATTGGTACCATTTCGTGTGTGTGTGTGACTTTTTGATTACTTTTTGTTCAATTTTGTGAAGGAGATGAAATACATACATCTTGAAATACTACTATTCCTATTATGTTTTTTTTGTTTATTGATATTTATTTTAATTATGTAGAAAGTGGAGTGATTAGAATTTCTATATTTTTTTATAGGTGATTATAAAAAGCAATTATTAGATCTCCCTTAGACCTTATTCACATTTCCATGTCAGTGTCACATCCGTAAAAAAGCATGTGTTTCATCCGTCAAGCTGTCCGTGAAGTATCCGTGCTTGGTATGGGTGTCAGTTTTGAACATCCACGTGTCATCTGTAATTCACTGATGTTGCTCAGATGTAAATACATTTTCAAAGAATCTCCTATTAATCATCAGTGAAAAACAGATGCAACACGGACACAACATGGATTTGTGTCAATCATTTTCACGGACCCATAGACTTCAATGGGTGTGCTTGGTCTGCATCACGGATCAAAGTAGTGCATGTCCCCATGATTTTTTTACTGACTCACGGTCAGTAGAAAAATGCTGAAATGTCAACAGACACATTTAAATCAATGGGTGTGTGTGTTGTCAGCAGAAAATGCGGACAGCACATGTCAGTGAAAAACGGAAATGTGAACGAGGCCATACATTTAAATGGACTGCAATTGCAAGTCATTGCAGATTCCCTATGTTCTTATGGAGCCATACCACCTACAGGGCTTCATAGGAACAGCACCATTAACCCCTTCCCGACCAGGGTGGGTGCAGGAGCTGTGCCCGCCCGATCAGCGGCGGGGATCTGGCTGTGCCCAGTAACCGGACCCCTGCTGTATGCACCGGCATAGATGAAAACACCGATGCTGGTGCATTAACCCTTCATGTGCCGTGGTCAGCGCTGACCGCAGCACATGCAATGCGGAGGTGGGAAGGGGTGTCCATCGGGTCACCACGCTGCTGAGATGGGGACCCGATGGCTTAGATAGCAGCTGGATGCCTTCCTACATTGGGTAATACACTTACAGCCAATGCATTAAAATACAGAAGTATTGTAATGCATTGTAAAGGGGATCAGACTCCCAAAAGTTAAAAAAGTGTGAAAAAAGAAAGTGGAAAAAAGGTGAAAAAAATAAAGTTTTTTTAAAAAAAGTTTCAAGTTCCCAAAAAAAGCGTCCTTTTTACAAAATAATATTTTAAAAAATTGTAAAAAAAATAGGGAAAAAAATAGAGAATATAAAGACATATTAGGTATCGTCGCCTCCGTATCGACCAGCTCTATAAAAGTATCACATGATCCACCCTGCCAGGTGAACGCAGTAAAAAAAAAAAAAAAAACAGTGCCAAAACAGCCATTTTTTTCACCTTGCCTCACAAAAAGTGTAATACCACGCGATCAAAAAGGCGTAATTACCCCAAAATGGTACCAATCAAACAGTCATCTCGTCCAGCAGAAATTTAGACCCTACCTGAGACAATCGCCCAAAAAATAAAAAAATATGGCTCTCAGAAAATAGCAACACAAAAAATATTTTATTCTGTTCAAAAATGCATCTAATGTGTGAAACTTTCCAAAAATAAAAATGTTAGACATATTGGGTATCGCCGCATCCGTAACAACCTGCTCTATAAAAATATTACATGAGATGGCCCCCCAGGTGAATTCTGTAAAAAAAATTTTTAAAAACTATGCCAAAAGAGCCATTTTTTTCACTCTTGCCTCACAAAAAGTGTAATAGCAGGCGATCAAAAAGGCGCATTTAACCCAAAATGGTACCAATAACACCGTCATCTCGTCCCGCAGAAATTTAGACCCTACCTGAGACAATCTCCCAAAAAATAAAAAAAATATGGCTCTCAAAAAAAGGCAACACAAAAATAGATTTTATTCTGTTTAAAAATAAATCTAATGTGTAAAATTTAACAAAAATAAAAATGGTAGACATATTGTTTATTGCCGTGTCCGTAACAACCTGCTCTATAAAAATATCACATGATTTGCCCCCTCAGGTGAATGCTGTAAAAAAAATTTAAAATACTATGCCAAAACAGCTATTTTTTTCACCTTGACTCACAAAAAGTGTAATACCAAGCGATCAAAAAGTCTTATGTACCCCAAAATGGTACCAATGAAAACGTCACCTCATCCAGCAAAAAATGAGCCCCCACATAAGACAATAACTCAAAAAATAAAAATCAGTGGCTCCCGCAAACCAATCCATCAAAATCATGGGGTGCTTTTCTCCTGTTACCCCTTGTGAAAATGAAAAATTTGGGGCTAAAGAGACATTTTATTGGAAGAAATGAAACTTTTGATTTTCACAGCCAAGTGTTTCCAAATTTTTGTAAAATGCTTAGGGGGTCAAAGTGGCCAGTACCCCCCTTAATATATTCTTTGAAGCATGTAGTTTCCAAAATTGAGTCACTTTTGGAGTATTTCCACTGTAGGGGTACCTCAGGGTCTCTCAATTACAAAATGGTGCCTAAAAAAACATTCTAGCAAAATCTGCCTCCAAAATCCATATGGCGCTCCTTTCCTTCTGACCACTGTCACAAACCCATAGAGACGTTTACCACCACATATGGGGTATTTCTGTAAACTGCAGAATCAGAGCAATGTATATTGAGGTTTAGTTTGCTGTTAACCCTTGCTGTGTTGCAAGAAAAAAATTATTAACATGAATAATCTACCAAGAAAGTGAATAAAAATAAAATGAAATATAAATAAAAATGAAATATTTTAGCACAAATTTACTGCTGTCACAATATGTGACAATAAAACAATCTCAGAATGGCTTGGATAAGTAAAGTGTTCCAAAGTTTTTACCATATAAAGTGACACATGTCAGATTTGCAAAAAATGGCCTGGGCAGGAAGGTGAAAACAGGCCCGGGGTTGAAGGGGTTAAAATCTTTTGTTTGTTCTGAGAGACAAGATTCTTTACATACAACCAACGGCTCAGGTTGTGGGAGAGCAGTTCTCCCAGGGAAAGTCTCCTTAGATGCTGTGGAAATTGACCACAGCATCTCAGAGGTTAAATGTCTGCGATCGGCATTATCGTCAATCACAGACATTAGTACCAGGTGTCTGCTGTTTTAAACAGCAGAAACCTGGAGGATATGGCACCTGCTGCACTCATGAGTGGATGCAATTTTTAAAGACCCAACTACCACTGTACATGTATGGTGGCGGTCAGGAAGGGGTTAAAATATTATATCTTCTGTTACATCACTAGCTGGAGATTTTCAAGCTGACGCTGGAAGTGACATCAGCACAAATACTGTGCCTTGGAAGCTGCATGAAATGGGTTCCATGGCTGAGCAGATGCACAAATCTAAGATTATCCTACACAATCATTAAAGGGGTGTTCCCATCTCACAAATGTAGTTTGTATAGTTAGATATAGTCATACCAATATTATTACTAATAGAATGTATTTATATAAAATGTACCGTTAAGAAGATTTTCCTATTTGTATATCCATTGTCCCACACAGATCAGTCAGGCCGTTGCCCCTGGTTACGACCACCGTGGCCATGTAGTAGTGGTGGCCGGCTTGTTCTTGTTCAAACCCGCTCTGAGGTAACTGCTGTATTGTGAACGCACATTACATGATCATGCGGAGACACATCTTAGGGCACTTTCACATCTGCTTTTTGGACGCTACCAGTCCAAAACGCAATGGTCAGGATCCGTCCAAAACGCAGACTTTATAAACGGATCCTGCTCCATAGAGATGAATTGATCTTGGAACAGGATCCGTTTCTCTGCGTTTTGGAAGCGCAGACAAAAATGCTACAACCCTAAAATGTGTTTCCGCATGGTCATGTAATGTGCGCTCACAATACAGCAGTTACCTCAGAGCGGGTTTGAACAAGAGCAAGCCGGCCACCACTACTACATGGCCAAGGTGGCCATAACTAAGGGGCAACGGCCTGACTGATGTGTGTAGGACAATGGATATACAAATAGGACAAATCTTCTAAACGGTACATTTTATATAAATACATCCTATTAGTAATAACATTGGTATGGCTATATCTAACTATACAAACTACATTTTTGAGATGGGAATACCCCTTTAATATCAGCTGGACTGGTGTAAAGCATTCCAAGGGGGCATAGTATGATGACAACTCAGCTTTAATACAAAGCACAGTTTTGCAGAATACAGCTATAATAATAGGGTAAGATATGCACTTCACTAGTGTGCCTGAAGGCATATCTCTACAGGAAAGAGAAGAATACAGAAATGGTTTATTACCACTTTTGTTTTCAGTATTTCAGTGTACACAGACCTCAATTAGTACTGTGTATTCAATAGGGAAGCAGCCAGGGGCTGGCTGGCAAATTTTAGCCTGGGGGGCAAGCACACAGCACTGGCCCATGTGTAGCGGCCCACCCTTAACCTGTTTAACTCCGCCTACCATAAAGCCGGTATAGGTAAATGGGCTTTAAATGGTTAAAAGCAGCTGGTTGTGTTTTCATGTTGGATCCCAGATACAGAACATGGCTGAGTCCGTAGCAACAGCCAGATCATTAGAGGGACCAGATTTACCAACCCCTGAGCTGAAGAGACTCCATTGAGTATAATGGGGTCTGCTCAGGATGCTGCTCCTTTACCGAACAAAAAAGTTTTGCATGCAGAACTTTTCCGACCGGTCTTTTTAACAGAATCTGTGACCCAAACGCAAATGTGAATGGATAGTATTAGACGTATAGCATCAGATGTATGTTTAACACAAATACAGAGCACGAACCAAGATCACTACATACACACAGCACAAGAACCAAACCTAGAAGTCAAACACAGAACCAGAACCAAGTTCACTGCATGAATACAACACCAGAACAAGGCCCATAAGTCAAATACAGCAACAAAATCAACAAGAAATATAGCACCATAACTAAACCTATAAGTCAAATACAGAACCAGAACTAAGTTTACTACATAAATACAGCACCAGAACCAAACCCATAAGTCAAATACAGCACCAGAACAAGTTCTCTAAACCATAAATACATCACCAGAACCAAGTTCTCTACATAAATACATCACCAGAACCAAGTTCTCTACATAAATACATCACTAGAACCAAGTTCTCTACATAAATACATCACCAGAACCAAGTTCTCTACATAAATACTGCACCAGAACCAAGTTCTCTACATAAATACATCACAAGAACCAAGTTCTCTACATAAATACAGCACCAGAACCAAGTTCTCTACATAAATACAGCACCAGAACCAAGTTCTCTACATAAATACAGAGCCAGAACTAAGCTGTCTACATAAATACAGCACCAGAACCAAGTTCTCTACATAAATACATCACAGAACCAAGTTCTCTACATAAAATACATCACCAGAACCAAGTTCTCTACATAAATACAGCACCAGAACAAGTTCTCTACATAAATACAGCACCAGAACCAAGTCCTCTACATAAATACAGCACCAGAACCAAGTTCAATACATAATACATCACCAGAACCAAAGTTCAATACATAAATACAGCACCAGAACCAAGTTCTCTAACATAAATACATCACCAGAACCAAGTTCTCTACATAAATACATCACCAGAACCAAGTTCTCTACATAAATACAGCACCAGAACCAAGTTCTCTACATAAATACAGCACCAGAACCAAGTTCAATACATAAATACAGCATCAGAACCAAGTTCAATACATAATACATTACCAGATTTTAAATGTTTAGTACAGATACCATCTGAGTGGTCAGGTCAGCCCTCGCCATATGAAACTACAGCTCCTAGTATGGCCTGAACAAGTGTAAAGGGATGCTGGGAGTTGTTGCGCAAAACAGCCTGCTACCACCCATCATCAGCTGTAGATCATCCAGGTGACTACAGCTCCCATCATACACAGTCAGTAGCATAATAATAATTTCCATTTAGTGACTTACAGATGACGTCTCCTCCTGAGTTCTTCTCCATCTGGTTCAGACCACCATGACGATGCCTCCCGTCCACAATGCAGCTTTGCAAATTTTGCCAAGAAGATCTCTTCAGCTTCACGCTTTACCAACACATTGGCACCTGCATACTGACACAAACTCATCTTAGTGCCACATTCTGTGCCCTGAATATAACAGCAGCATTAGTGCCACATACTCTGTGCCCTCTGTATACAGTGCCATATGCCCTCTGTATATAGTGCCACATGCTCTGTGCCCTCTGTATATAGTGTCACATGCTCTGTGCCCTCTGTATACAGTGTCATATGCCCTGCGTCCTCTATAGTGCCACATACTCTGTGCCCTCTGTATACAGTGCCATATGCCCTTTACCCTCTGCATATAGTGCCACATGCTCTGTGTCCTCTGTTTATAGTGCCACATGCTCTGTGTCCTCTGTTTATAGTGCCACATGCTCTGTGTCCTCTGTGTATAGTGCCACATGCTCTGTGCCCTCTGTGTATAGTGCCACATGCTCTGTGCCCTCTGTGTATAGTGCCACATGCTCTGTGCCCTCTGTGTATAGTGTCATATGCCCTGTGCCCTCTGTTTATAGTGCCACACAAAGTGCCCCTAATGCTAGTGCCACATGCTTGGTGCCCCTTATAAAACGTGTCTCTTATATGTGCCCCTTTGTGTATAGTGCCCCTTCAGTGTGCCCCCTTTATCTATTGTGCCTCTTGTGATATGTGCTCATTTGTGTATAGTGCCCCTTCAGTGTGCCCCCTTTATGTATAGTGCCTCTTCTGAGTGCCCCCTGAATACAGCGTACACACACTGTATTATAATACTCGGTAAAAGCTAGAACGCAGTGGGTGAGATGTCACTGGCTACAAGTTGCTAACGGTCACATGACAAGCTAGATGCAGTGGGTATATATAGTATATACAGCAGTTTATATAATATATATCTATACACACTGGATCTATTATACTTCATACCTCACATAGTACACTGCTGTATATACTATATACCTGTACACACTGCATCTATTATACTTCATACCTCACATATCAGTACACCACTGTATACTTTTATAATACATGCAGTATATACAGATATATAGCATATACAGCAGTGTACTGATATGTGAGGTATGACGTATATTAGATGCAGTGTGTACAGATATATAGTATATACAGCAGTGTACTGATATGTGAGGTATAATAGATATAGTGTGTACAAATATATAGTATATACAGCAGTGTACTGATATGTGAGATACGAGGTATAATAGATGTAGTGTGTACAGATATATAGTATATACCGCAGTGTACTGATATGTGAGGTATGAGGTATAATAGATGCAGTGTGTACAGATATATAGTATATACAGCAGTGTACTGATATGTGAGGTAGGAGGTATAATAGATGTAGTGTGTACAGATATATAGTATATACAGCAGTGTACTGATATATGAGGTATGATGTATAATAGATGCAGTGTGTACAGATATATAGTATATACAGCAGTGTACTGATATGTGAGGTACGAGGTATAATAGATATAGTGTACAGATATATAGTATATACAGCAGTGTACTGATTTGTGAGGTATGAGGTATAAATAGATATAGTGTTTACAGGTAATATAGTATATAACAGCAGTGTACTGATCTGTGAGGTATGAGGTATAATAAATGCAGTGTGTACAGGTATATAGTATATACAGCAGTGTACTAATATGTGAAGTATGACGTATATTAGATGCAGTGTGTATAGATATATAATATATACAACAGTGTACTGATATGTGAGGTGTGATGTATAAATTACACCTTGTATCTCACATGAGTACACTGCTGTATATACTATATACGTTTACCCACTGCATCTATTATACCTTGTACCTGACGTATCAGTACTCTGTGTGTATATGTCAGGTGTAAAAGATGCAGTGTGTACAGATATATGTGGACAGTCATATATTATGGTCACTGTGTTAGAGTTAAGGCGCAGAATTGGGGTTAGGGGTCAGTATTGGGGTTAGGGGTCAGTATTGGGGAATAGGCATAGTAATAAGCATAAAAGCTACATTCAGATGACCGAAAGTGTTTTGCAGTCCCCAAATTGTGGATCCGCAAAACACAAATACTGGCCTTGTGCGTTCCACATTTTGCGGAACGCACAGTGCCAGCCCCTATATAGAATGCCTATTCTTGCGGACAAGAATAGGACATATGCACTATATTTTTTTGGGGGGAACGGCAAAATTGTGGAAACGGATTCAGACTTAGAAATACGGTCGTCTGAATACGGTTGTCTGAATGCACCCTTAGGGCCAGTATTAGAATTAGGGTCAGTATCAGTTAGGGCGCAGTACTGGAGTTAGAGGCAGCGTTGGGGTACATTCGAACAACCGTATTTCCATTCACTTCAAAGGGGCCGCAAATCCCAAGCCCCGCAAAAAAGATAGAGTATGTTTTATTCTTGACCGCAATCGCAGACAAGAACAGGCATTTCTATCATAGGACTGGGCATGTGTGTTCCACAAAATGTGGAATGCACACGGCCAGTATCCGTGTTTTGTGGATCCGCAATTTGTGGACCTCAAAACACATATGGTCATGTGAATGTAGCCTCAGGGTTAGGGGTCAGTAGTAGGGTTAGGGGTCTGTATGGCGTAGTATTAGAGTTAGGGAAAGTATTAGTGGTCAGTATTAGGGTTAGGGGTCCAGGGTTAGAGGTCAGTACTAGGGTAGGGGTCAGGGCCAGTATTAGAGGTCAGGGGCCAGTACTAGGGTTAGGCTACTTTCACACTTGCGTCAGCAGGATCCGTTTGTGAGATCCGTCACAGGCTCTCACAAACAGTCCTGAACTGATCAGTTTTTCCTTAATGCATTCTGAATGGATAAGGATCCGTTCAAAATGCATCAGTTTGCCTCCGTTCCGTCTCCATTCCGCTCTGACAGCGTTTTGGTGTCCGCTTGACTGAGCGGAATGGAGACAGATCCGTCATGACTACAATGTAAGTCAATGGGAACGGATCCGTTTACTCATGCACAATAGTAAACGGATCCGTCCCCATTGACTTTCAATGGAGTTCAGACGGATCCGTCTTGGCTATGTAAAAGATAATACAAACGGATCCGTTCAGAACGGATGCAGACGGTTGTATTATCATGGCGGATCCGTTTGTGAGAGCCTGGGACGGATTTCACAAACGTATCCTGCTGATGCAAGTGTGAAAGTAGCCTTAGGGGTGCGACAGGGCCAGTATTAGGGGTAAGGGGCTAGTATCAGGGTTAGGGGTCCAAGGTTAGAGGTCAGTACTAGGGTAGGGGTCAGGGGCCAAAATAAGTGGTCAGCGGCCAGTATTAAAGGTCAGGGGCCAGTATTAGAGGTCAGGGGCCAGTACTAGGATTAGGGGTCAGGCAGGGCCAGTATTAGGGGTCAGGGGCCCTATATTAGGGTTAATGAGTTAATGCAGGTCAGTATTAGAGGTCAGGGGCCAGTACTAGGGTTAGGGGTCAGGCAGGGTCAGTATTAGGGGTCAGGGGGCAGTATTAGGTTCAGGGGTAAGGCAGGGCCTGTATTGGTGGTCAGTACTAGGTGGGCAGGGGCCAGTGTTAGGGTAAGTCAGGGCCAGTATGGGGGGTCAGTAATAGTTGAGGCAGGGGGCAGTATTAGGTACTCACCTGTCCAGGCGCGGTCCCACGATGCAGACCCGGGCTCTTCTGGCGGGTCTGCTCCTGAGGAACGTCGCAGGCGGCGCGATGACGTCATCGCGCCGCCTACGTCACATTAGTGCGCTGACCACCGGGAGTAGCGGAGCAGGGAACCAGAGGTTCCTGCTCCGCTGCGCTGGCTGCTACTGCCAATTGATCTGATCCAGTGGATGCAGATACAATTGAGTTCAGGAGCCGCGGCGGCCCTGACGTGCACCGGCCCGGGGGGCATCTGCCCTCCTGCCCCCCGGCCCAGCCCGCCCCTGGAAGCAGCATATGTGGATCCAAGGATCATGTGATGAAGTGCAATGTTCAGGTACTCTCTGCAAGGTAAAGCTTCTTAACAAATCCAGATTGGGTATGTTTCTGACTGTAGTCACAGTAGGGTAGAGTTTTTCCTTTGTGAATTAATTTCTTCTGAATGACCCATTTATAGAGGAGAACTGCCCTGCAAATATTTCATATATCAAAATCACTGACTGCAAGGGCTCTCCCAAAGATCTCACCACGTCCCCCTCTGCATACACACATACATACATAACAGACTCACTCTCCTAGGGGCAAGCAGAGCACTCTCTTTTCATGAATAAAGACTCACAAAATATATATCCAGTGTACTCTTTCAGTGCTTCTGAGCAGTGGCGTACATAGAGATGTAAGGGCCCCATAGGAAAGATCAAACCAGGCCCCCCACACAGGACAGAAGGGTTTCCTTCTAAACCCCTTTCAATGACCCTTTGGCCATTTTTCCACTGCCTCATTTGCTAAAAGTTGTTCCTTTAGGCCTCTTTCACACGAACGTTGTTTTTGCGGGCTCCGATCCGCATTTTTCACATGAAAAATGCGGAGCCATTCATTTCTATGAGCCCGCAAAAAATGCGGACAGCACACCGTGTGCTGTCCGCATCCGTTGCTCCGTTCCGTAGCCCGCAAAAAAAATAGAGCATGTCCTATTCTTGGCCGCAAAACACGTTTTGCGGACCCATAGAAGTCAATGGGTCCGCAAAAATTGTGGATGCCTAACTAAAGCATCCGTATGTTATCCGCATTTTTTGCGGATCCATGTCCCAGACACCTGTTTTCAATACCATGTGACCGTTTCTCACACAGTTTTCCAGGAAGTGTTTTGTGCTGGCAGTTTTGTGAGCTACATTCAGCAGCCACAAAACTTTAATAGGTGTGCCCAAAAAACGGTTCAACATGTCCCGTTGGGATGTTGAGAGTTTGATTACCCTCATTGAAGAGAGGCCCGAGTTGTAGGATTCCAGAGGTGAGGCGTACCATGACCGCCTGAAGAAGGAGGCCTCTTGGGCCGAAGTAACAAAGTCAATGCGGCCTTCAGAATGGCGGAAAGCTGATGCCAATGGCCATGCTGATTTGGGTGAGTTGAACATCATGTTTCTTTTGTCGTTACCAATGTAGAGCGTCGCCCAAGTGTTGTGTATAGTAGTATGTTACACCATAGCATTATATTCTTCTTTCCTTTTTGTTTTTTATTGTAAAAATCACACACACCACACTGTAGGAAAGGATGGTTAAGGCCTTTTTAAATGAGCTATTCTTCAAATGTACATCATGGCTTTAAGTCACTTAAAGGGGTTGTCCAAGTTATGGAAAAAAAATATAGCACTGTAAATCTGATGGGTAGCAATATATAACTAAGTTCAGCAAGTTTTAGGCAAAAAAATCTATATTT
>ONZH01015592.1:0-62803 GCA_900303285.1 Rhinella marina | reverse complement strand
GATGGACCTTCGTTGCACCTCGTTCCCTAACATGTGATGGTTATTTGCCTCGCCTTTCTTGGTCTGGGTGAGCACAATTGCCATGAGGGTAACCACCAGGCTGTTGCCTGAGAATTTGGGGTAATGGTGGGATTAGGCAGCCTCAGAGGCATCCATGCATGCTGCCCCTGCTGTTTCCTGTCTTCCCTAGGCAGAGCCTTGGTCCCCTGCAAAAATGCTCGAGTCTCCCATTGAGGAGTCTTCACTCCCTATACGTGCAAATAGTTAGATCCCGGTGGGCCGGGCTGTTTTTTTCCAGTTCTGAGGGGGGTGTATCTTCACTTTCCCGCTCTTGCGGGGGCATAGTCATTTTCCCGCCTCACGCAGAATGTATCGTTAGCGTTTAAAATTTTGCGAAGATTTACGAATCATACAAAGCGAACCCTAAAAAATCAGGATTCGCTTCGGAGGAGAAGTTTTCCAAGATTCAATACGAATCTACGAAGCGGCGAATAGATGCGCTCATATCTAGGTAGGGGATAACTAACTGATTGAGAAAGGTTCAGCTACTAGGAAATCCAACAAGTTCTAGAATGGCTGTCCCATGTTCCCATCCTGAGGGAGCAGCAGGGTGAGCATGTGTCCTGCAGCTCCATTTATTCTCTATGGGATTGTCAGACATAGACGAGTGCTTTACTCAGCAATTTCTAGCAGTCTCAAATGGAATGAATGGAGCAGCAGGGCACATGCTCAGGCCTTCCACTGCATTTGCATGGGAAAATGGGATCAGTGGGGGTTTTAGCAGTTGGATTTGCAGCAGTTATCCTCTATACTGTGGATAGGAGATAACTAATACTTTGTACAACCTCATAAAATGAAGGAGTAGACACTAGACACACACACACACAGAGCACACTAGGTCATAAGTAGAGATGAGCGAGCACTAAAATGCTTGGGTGCTCGTTATTCGAGTCGAACTTTTCCCGATGCTCGGGTGCTCGTTTCGAATAACGAACCCCATTGAAGTCAATGGGAGACTCGAGCATTTTTGCAGGGGACCAAGGCTCTGCCTAGGGAAGGCTGGGTGAAAACCTGGAAACCTCAGAAAATGATGGAAACACCACGGAAATGGACAGGAAACAGCAGGGGCAGCATGCATGGATGCCTCTGAGGCTGCCTAATCCCACCATTACCCCAAATTCTCCTAGTGGGGCATGTGTGGTATCGATTCTTCTCAGTTTAAAATCGTATACGTCCCCTATCTTGGGACCATATATTTCATGGATTTTTCGACCACGGAAAAGGAAAAAGAGCTTGCTCTGGCCAGGGAATTGTGTTTCCTACTGCAGCTAAGGGGACGTGTCCATGCTCTGCCTATTACAGGTCAGGAGGCAATTAAAAGAAGAACCAAAAAAAAATCTGTACAATATCTAATACGTCCCCTATCCGGGTAAATTGTTTGGAGAGAGGGCCTGTAGGTGGGGGGCAGGCTGGGGGGAAGGAGGTTGAGCTGGAAGAGCCAGAGGAGTTCCCCCTGGGCTAGCGTGTGTGGTGGTGACAACAGCCAGATGGATTTTGAAAAACTGTAGCATCAACCGGTACGGTATGTATTCTTCTCAGTTTAATACCGTATACGGCACCTATCCGGAAAAATAGTTCGGAGAGAGAGAAAGAGAGGAAAAAGACGTGCAGTATGGAGCAATTACACGGAAACTATTAGATTAGGCAGACGTGGTCTGCTTAATTGCAACCCAGACAAATGAGAGAAAGAGAGGAAAATGACGTATTTTTAAAAGTGACATTCAGTATGATCAAGTGTGGTATGTGTTCTATGTATACTACTCAGTTTAATACCGTATATGGCAGCTATCCGGAAAAATAGTTTGGAGAGAGAGAAAGATAGGAAAAAGACGTAAATTGTTTGGAGAGAGGGCCTGTAGGTGGGGGGGCAGGCTGGGGGGAAGGAGGTTGAGCTGGAAGAGCCAGAGGAGTGCCCCCTGGGCTAGCGTGTGTTGGTGGTGACAACAGCCGGATGTAGTTAGAATGACGAAACAGGACCCCAACCCCAAAAAATTTAGCATCAACTGGTATAATTGTCAATTATGAGCTCGATCAAGTGTGGCATGACTTTTTAGATGGAGATTGCATGTGGTCACGTACTCCCTGGAACCCCATAGTCACCCCTTCTCTGATGTGCTACCCCAGAACATTCTCTGCCCCAATTCGCAAGACCTTTTGCAGTCTCAGTGTGCTGACAGTGTGGATTTACCAGTGTTGTCTGAGGAGGTGGTGGACAATGGCGAGACACAGGTGTTGGGGAGTGAGGTAGTTGTATGGGAAGCAAGTTACAGTGGGGACTCCTTAGGGGGACTTTCTCATGATGGGACAGATTCAACTTGGGTGGATCAGGCACAGGAACAGATCTTTTTTTTTTTTTGTGTTTATTTAACTTTTATTTAGCACAAATAACCACAGAGATATTTATTCGTTATCTTCGCTGCGCAGTCTGGCGTTGGAGTTCGTCACTTTGATGGCGAGCTGTGCCGCTCTCTCCACAATGGTCTTTAGGTTCTTGGTTGCGGAACCCTGTGGGCAGCATGTGCTTGGTCTTCTTGTTGCTACCGTATCCAATGTTGGGCAATATAGATACGCAGGTAATATTATTTTTCACACCTATCCCAAAAATAAAATTTACGCAGTTTGCGAAAATAAAACTGGAAACTGGAACTGGAGAGAGGGCCTGTAGGTGGACCTCCGTAAAAATTGTTTGGAGAGAGGACCTGTAGGTGGACCTCCGGAAAAATTGTTTGGACAGAGGGCCTGTAGGTGGACCTCCGGAAAAATTGTTTGAAGAGAGGGCCTGTAGGTGGACCTCCGGAAAAATTGTTTGGAGAGAGGGCCTGTAGGTGGACCTCCGGAAAAATTGTTTGGAGAGAGGGCCTGTAGGTGGACCTCCGGAAAAATTGTTTGAACAGAGGGCCTGTAGGTGGACCTCCGGAAAAATTGTTTGGACAGATGGCCTGTAGGTGGACCTCCGGAAAAATTGTTTGGACAGAGGGCCTGTAGGTGGACCTCCAGAAAAATTGTTTGAAGAGAGGGCCTGTAGGTGGACCTCCAGAAAAATTGTTTGAAGAGAGGGCCTGTAGGGGGCCCTCCTGAAAAATTGTGGTAAAAGAGTGCCAGTTGGACCTCTGAAAAATGGCGTTTTTTTGGTTAGCGTTAGGCAAAGACGATATGGAGGAGGAGGAGGAGTAGGAGGAGTAGAGAAGAGGAATCGGATACATAAGAAATGTTAATCTTTAGCTGCTTTCCCCCGGAGGAGATTTGAATTCCGGTGAAATCCAGGCTTTGTTCATTTTAATAAGCGTCAGCCTGTCAGCCCTGTCAGTTGACAGGCTTGTACGCTTATCGGTGATGACGCCACCAGCTGCACTGAATACCCGCTCTGACAGCATGCTAGCGGCAGGGCAGGCCAGCACCTCCAAGGAGTACAGCGCTAGTTCAGGCCACGTGTCCAGCTTTGAAACCCAGTAGTTGTATGGAGCAGAGTGATCGCTACGGACGTTGGTATGGTCAGGTACTCCCTCACCATCTTTCTGTACAGCTCCCCCCTACTCTGCCTAGACTGGGCACAGATGACAGTGTCTTGCTGGGGTGACATAAAACTGGCAAAGGCCTTGGAGAGCGTTCCCCTGCCAGTGCTGGACAAGCTGCCTGCTCGGCTCCTCTCCCCCGCTACTTGGCCCACAGAACCATGCCCTCTGCCGCTAGCGGTGTCAGATGGGAAGAATTGTTTCAGCTTGTGGACCAGGGCCTGTTGATATCTATTCACTCTCATACTCCTTTCCTCTGCAGGGATGAGAGTGGAAAGGTTCTGCTTGTACCGTGGGTCCAGGAGAGTGAACACCCAGTAATCGGTGTTTGAAAATATTCTTCTAACGCGAGGGTCACGGGATAGGCAGCCTAACATGAAGTCTGCCATGTGCGCCAGAGTCCCAACACGCAAGAATTCCCTCTCCTCACTGGCCTGACTCTCCATTTCCTTCTCCTTCTCCTCCTCCAAGTCCTCCTCTTCAGCCCATACACGCTCAAGAGTTAAGAAGGACTGAGCACTGGTACCCTCTTCTGTCTCGCCGACATTCTCCTCCTCCTCCTCCTCATCCCCCTCCTCCGATACGCGCTGAGAAACAGACCGGACGGTGCTCTGGCTATCAAGCGACGTATCTTCCTCCACCGTCTCTTGTGACAAGCGCAAAGCATCCGACTTGATGCTGAGCAGTGAGTTTTTCAACAGGCAAAGCAGCAGGATGGTGAGGCTGATAATGGCGGCATCGCCGCTGACCATCTGTGTTGACTCCTCAAAGTTGCTCAACAACTGGCAGATATCCGACATCCACATCCACTCCTCATTGTAGACTTGAGGAATCCGACTGACCTGACTACCAGTTCTGGAGGAAGTTGACATCTGGCAGTCTACAATCGCTCTGCGCTTCTGGTAAACTCTGGATAATATGTTTAATGTCGAATTCCATCTCGTGGGCACGTCGCACAACAGTCGGTGAGCGGGCAGTTGTAGGCGGCGCTGCGCTGCCCTGAGTGTGGCAGCATCTGTGGTCGACTTGCGGAAATGTGCACAGATGCGGCGCACCTTGGTGAGCAAATCAGACAGATTGGGGTATGTCTTGAGGAACCGCTGAACTATTAGATTGAACACGTGGGCCAGGCATGGCACATGTGTCAGTTTGCCGAGTTGCAGAGCTGCCACCAGGTTACGCCTGTTGTCACACACAACCATGCCTGGCTTGAGGTTCAACGGTGCCAGCTACACATCGGTCTGCGCCGTGATGCCCTGTAACAGCTCTGGGGTGGTGTGCCTTTTGTCACCTAAGCTCAGCAGTTTGAGCACCGCCTGCTGGCGCTTACCCATGGCACTGCTGCTGCGCCTAGAGCTACCGACTGAAGGCGCTGTGCCCACGGATGGTAATTCGGTGGAGGAGGAGGAGGGGTCGGAGGAGGAGGAGGCATAGTACATCTGAGAGACCGTGACCGAGGTGGGCCCCGCAATCCACGGTGTGGGCAGTACCTGAGCGGCCCCAGGGTCATTCTCGGTCCCAGCCTCCACCAAGTTAACCCAATGTGCCGTCAGTGAGATATAGTGTCCCTGCCCGGCAGCACTTGTCCACGTGTCTGTGGTTAGGTGGACCTTCTCAGAAACAGCATTGGTCAGGGCATGGATGATGTTCTGTGACACGTGCTGGTGTAGGGCTGGGATGGCACATCGGGAAAAATAGTGGCGGCTGGGGACCGAATACCGAGGGGCAGCCACCGCCATGAGATTGCGAAAGGCCTCGGTCTCTACCAGCCTATAGGGCAGCATCTCCAGGCTCAGCAATTTGGAGATGTGGATGTTGAGGGCTTGGGCATGTGGGTGGGTGGAACTGTATTTCCTCTTGCGCTCCAGCGTCTGCTGTAAAGACAGATGAACGCTGCGCTGGGACACATTGGTGGACACTGTGGAGGATCGTGGAGGCGAAGGTGTGGTTTTCCGGTGGGAGGCGCTCGTGCCGGGGTCCTGGTCAGGGGGTTGACTAGCAGAGTCAGCGAGTGACGCAGGGGGTTGACTAGCAGAGGCAGCGAGTGACACAGGGGAAGGAGCAGTGGTGTGACCCGCAGGAGGTGGTGAATGGCCTTGGTTCCATTGAGTGGGGTGTTTAGCACTCATATGCCTGCGCATGCTGGTGGTGGTTAGGCTAGTAGTTGTGGCACCCCTGCTGATCCTGGTGTGGCACAGGTTGCACACCACAGTCCGTCGGTCATCCTCACTTTCTTTAAAGAACCTCCAGACTTGTGAACATCTAGGCCTCGCCACGGGAGCTTCACTACGTGAAACAGTTGCTGCTGATGCACCAGCTCTGGCCCTGCTTCTCCCTCTGGCCACACCACTGCCTCTTAAAACCTGTTCTGGTGCAGCACTCGCCTCCGCCTCAAGTCTTCACTCGGCATATCAACCCAGCTTGGGTCAGTCACCTCGTCATCCTCCGATTCCTCAGTCTGCTCCCCCCTCGGACTTCCTGCCCTGACAACAACTTCACCTCTGTCTGACAACCGTGTCTCCTCATCGTCCGACACCTCTTTACAAACTTCTTCCACTAACTCAACATTGTCATCATCATCATCATCATCACCCACAGACTGCGACAGTTGGAAAACTTGGGCATCGGGAACGAGGTCAGCAGCAACCTGAGAAGTGGTTTGTGACTCTGGGAAGGGTCCAGAAAACAGTTCCTCAGAGTATGCCGGATCGCATTCCAAATATTCCTGGGAGGGGGCAGACTGGGGGGAAGGAGGTTGAGGTGGAGGAGCCAGAGGAGTGCTCCCTTGGGTAACGTGGGTGGACTGCGTGGAAGACTGACTGGTGGACAAATTACTTGAAGCATTGTCCGCAATCCACGACATCAGCTGTTCGCACTGTTGTGGTTTCAACAGTCCTCTACCACGTGTCCCTGTAAGTTGAGACATGAAGCTAGGGAGTGTAGCTCTGCGGCGTTCCCCTGCTCCCTCATCAGCAGGTACTGTCTCACCCTGCCCAGGACCACGGCCTCTGCCCCCTGCAGTAATTGAATGCCCACGCACACGCCCTCGTCCTCGACCCTTAGCCCTGGGGTTCAACATTTTCTGTATATAAGTGTATTATATAAAAAATAAATGGGCCTGGTGTACTGAAACCCACAAACATGTTCAGTCTGGTTTAATTAAGTGACGTACAGAAAGTGTCACCTGGACAGAAAATACGGATTGGAGTGAGTGTGCTGAACTGTGACACACAGAATGGTTCCACGCAGCTGTGTGAAATGGATTTGTATTACTGAGCTAAATCAACTAAAAAACTATTTTTTTTTATATATTTATTTTTTAGTTTTGTTTTTTTGGGAACGTGACGTGCAGGAACTATCGTAAACCTAACTCACACCCTGTTAATGGTGGCTATTTAGACTGCGACCCAGACAAATGTCGCACAGAGATTTTTGGGATCAAGCTATATACGTTGCAGCAAAAGACTTGGTTGTATTCAGTGACGTACAGAAAGTGTCACCTGGACAGAAAATACTTATTGGAGTGAGTGTGTTGAACTGTGACACACAGAATGGTTCCACGCAGCTGTGTGAAATGGATTTGTATCACTTAGCTAAAACAACAAAAAAACTATTTTTTTTATATATTTTTTTGTTTTGTTTTGTTTTTTTGGGAACGTGACGTGCAGGAACTATCGTAGACCTAACTCACACCCTGTTAATGGTGGCTATTTAGACTGCGACCCAGACAAATGTCGCACAGAGATTTTTGGGATCAAGCTATATACGTGACAGGC
Source organism: Rhinella marina (assembly GCA_900303285.1). Taxonomy (NCBI): domain Eukaryota; kingdom Metazoa; phylum Chordata; class Amphibia; order Anura; family Bufonidae; genus Rhinella; species Rhinella marina. Next base: position 55,455 of record ONZH01015592.1, on the reverse strand, counting down.
AGCAAAAGACTTGGTTGTATTAAGTGACGTACAGAAAGTGTCACCTGGACAGAAAATAGTGAGTGTACTGAACTGTGACACACAGAATGGTTCCACACTGCTGTGTGCAATGGATTTGTATCACTGAGATATAACAATTAAAAAAAAAGGATTATATATGGCGATAGCTGCACTACTAGTTCCAGCCAGCCAGCCAAGCCAGGAGACCAAAAAAAAAAATGTCTTGTAGCCCTTAGAAGGGCTGTTGGGTTCTTTTGAGATCACTCCTGCCTAACAAAGAACTAAATGCAGGCCCTAACACTCTCCCTGAAACGCAGCAGCTCTATCCCTAACAACATCCAGATGGCATCTGAGCCGAGCACCGCGGCCAGTCACTAGTATATTCCAGGGTCACCTGATCAGGCCAGCCAACCCCTGCTATCGACATGTAAGGGTCCCACGTGATGCTGGGTGTACCGCAGAGTCTCCTGGCTTGTGATTGGCTGAGTTTATAGGCGCCAAAAAAGCATGATGCGGAATTTGCCATTTCGTCGAGCATGGCGAGATACTCGTCCGAGCAGCGAGCACTTACGAGTACCCTAATACTCGAACGAGCACCAAGCTCGGACGAGTATGCTCGCTCATCTCTAGTAATAAGGAGTCTTAACATATTATTTTTGCCCTTTAAGATGCACCTTTGTCATTGCTTCTTAAGAGGTGAATACTAATGAGCGCCTCCATTATGGAAGCGCTCCCTGTGCAGGCTCTGTACTCACTGCTTCCTGGTCTTCTTCTGCAGCATGCTGTGTTGTGACCTGTGCAAAGCATGATGACATCAACACACTCTGACCTCATGCTGTGTAACATCAGGTCACAGCACAGCACAGCACTGCAGGAAGAGCAGGAGCTGGATCTCAGGGGGGATGTATTTATTTATTTTACTCTGATCTGAGTTCAGATTGAAATGGGGGTTCTTATAAACAGTGGGGGTCTGATCTGAAATCTGATTGAGGGTCTTAAAATCGTTGGGGGTCTGATCTGAGGTCTCATTGTGGGTCTTATTAACACTGATGGTCTGAACTAAAGTCTGATTAACATTGGGGGTCTGAGGTCTGACCTTAGGTGATTAAAATATTTTTTTCTTATTATCCTCCTCAAAAATCTAGGTGCCTCTTATGGGCAGGTGCATTTTATAGGGTGAAAAACACGCAATGACAAAGGTGCATCTTATAGGTAAAAAATAATATGTTAAGACTCCTTTTTACACTTATGACCTAATGTGCTCTGCATGTGTGTGTCTAGTGTCTACTCATTTTTTTTATTAGGTTGTACAAAGTATTAGTATCTCCTATCCACAGTATAGAGGATAACTGCTGCAAGTCCAACTGCTAAAACCCCCACTGATCCCATGTTCCCATGCCAATGCAGTGGAAGGCCTGAGCATGTGCCCTGCTGCACCATTCATTCCATATGGGACTGCTAGATGTCTGACAATCCCATAGAGAATAAATGGAGCTGCAGGACGCATGCTCACCCTGCTGCTCCCTCAGGATGGGAACATGGGACAACCATTCTAGAACTTGTATTTCCTAGTAGCTGAACTTTTCTCAATCAGTTAGTTATCCCATATCTAGAGATGAGCGAATCTATTCGCCGCTTCTTAGATTCGTATTGAATCTTGGAAAATTTCTCCTCCGAAGCGAATCCGGATTTTTTAGGGTTCGCTTCCTATTATTCGTAAATCTTAGCAAAATTTTGAAAGCTAACAATACATTCTGCGTGAGGCGGGAAAATGATGATGAAGGTTTGACAAGGGGATGAAGGTTTTATGGTACTAAAGGGTATAACACGATTCAGTACAATTCATAGCTGTGGACATGCTAAACTGCATAGCGCTAAACAAAACAATAAAAAATATCTCAAAAGGAGACCTATAACACCTATATTCAGTATCCCAATCAGTCAAACTGCTGTTTGCAACCACCCCTTAAAGGGGTTGTTTCACTTCAGCAAATAGCATTTATAGTGTAGAGGAAGTTAATACAAGGCACTTCCTAATGTATTGTGATTGTCCATATTGCATTCTTTGCTAGCTGGATTAATTTTTCCATCACATTATACACTGCTTGTTTCCATGGTTACAGCCACCCTGTAATTCAGCAGTGGTGGTCGTGCTTGCACATTATAGGAAAAAGCACCAGCCTATGTGTGCTCCCATGTTCTTGGCTACCAGAGAGGCTGGCTCTTTTTGCTATAGTGTGCAAGCACGACCACCGCTGCTCGATTGCAGGCTGGTCGTAACCATGGAAACAGTGTATAATGTGATGGCAAAATGAATCCAGCCAGCAAAAGAAGCCATATCGATAATAACTAGAGATGAGCGAATCAAATCCAACAGCGGAATTTGATCCGAACTTCAGGATAAATTCAATTAGCTGCGAAGCTGAATTCCCTCGTGCTTCGTGGTAGCGAAAAAAAAGAAAAATAATATTTACCTTCTCCATTTGCTAGCGACAGGCCGGACGCTGCCATCTTGATTGAAGATCTCAGCCGAAATCCCATGCTAACGTCACCACGCCAGCCGGCATGCCAACTGCCAACGTCATCTCGGGCCGCGCAAGATTTTGCTTAAGATCTTCAATGAAGATGGTCGCGGCCAGCTTGTCGCGAGCAAATGGAGGCAATAAGTATGATTTAATTTTTTCCTGTTAATTTTACATAGGTTTATCACTCTCTGAACTCGCGATCGTGTATGAACGTGGCATCTGAGGGGTACAATGATGGGGAGCGGCGCTATTGCAGTTCCCCGTCATTGCACCCACTACTTACAAAAAAATGCACTTCGTGACAAAGTAATTTGGCAAATTTCAAAGCAGCCGAATCAAATTTTCCAAAACTCCACTCATCTTTAATAATAATAATACATTAGTAAATGCCTTGTTTTAACTTTGTCTACATGATAAATGCCATTTGCTTAAGTGAGACAACCCTTTTAATTCACAAATATTAAGCATAATAACCAAAGTGGTACTCTAAACCCTGGTACACATTTTGCTGATGCTTCTTTTGTGGGATGACGTGTAGTAGTGGCTACCTACAGATTCAGAATGTTCCTGTAGAACAATGGAGGAAATAAATTAAACCTTAAACACTAAAACTGGCATTGAAAAGTAAAAAATGTCTGAAGTAAATTTTGTAAAAAGATGCATGATGTAATCTGTAGTGAATGCAATCTTCTCATCAGAGAGTGTATTTATGAGTTATTCCCTCTCTTCTAATTGTTGCTGGGTCATGTGACCAACTCTCTGACCTCAAACTGACCCAGGACAGGAAGCCAGTTACTGCTCTATTCATTCCTATGAAACTGAAAGTGAGGCTCCTATAGGAATGCATAGAGAAATAGACTTCCTGTCCACACATAAGTTTCTGTGTGAGTCTGATTGCTGGTCACATGACACAGATTAGAAACATCAGGGAGATATAACTCACAAATACAGACATTAGTAAGAAAATGACATTCACTACAGATTACATCATGTACATTTCTATCAGTACATGGAATAAAAATTTTTGCGGGATTTCTTCTTTAAGTCTGGCTTTTTATTAAATCTTCATAAATGTCCTCCACTATATATAGCAGCTAACTTGTCAAGAATGAGGGGTTCTTCAAAGAGTTCCTCACATCCATCACCAATATGCCAATTCCTCTGATCGATCACCACCAACCAGTAATCATAAACCACCATTATCATTCACAAAGCCCGTTACATGCAATCTATGAGAACCATGGTGGTAGTGTGAGCACTACTACTTTACGGTCCCTATGCTGCTGTACGTATGGTTTTGGAAACTACGGGATAAGTTGACAGTTTTGTTAGTGCTATTTTAGGGTACATATGATTTTTGGTAGCTCTATATTACACTTTTTGTGAGTAAAGGTAACAAAAACTACCAGTTTTGGCATTGTTTTTATTTTTTGTTATTTACAACATTCATCGGACAGGTTAGATCGTGTGATATTTTTATAGAGCAGGTCGTTACGGACGCAGCAATATCTAATATGTATACTTTTTTATTTATTTAAGTTTTACACAATAGCACAAAAAAAAATCACATTTTAGTGTCTCCATAGTCAGAGAGCTGTATTTTTTTTATTTTTTGAGTGATTGTCTCATGTAGGGGCTCATTTTTTGCGGGATGAGATGATGATTAGATTGGTACTATTTTTGGGGGCATACGCTTTTTTGATCGCTTGGTATTACATTTTTTTGTGATGAAATGTGACAAAAAATGGCTTTTTTTTAGATAGTTTTTATTTTTTACAGTGTTCACCTGAGGGGAGAGATCATGCTATATTTTTGTAGAGCAGGTTTTTACGGATGTGGCGATACCTAACATGTATACTTATTTTTATTTATTTAAGTTTTACACAATAATATCCTTTTTGAAACAAAAAAATCATGTTTTAGGGTCTCCATAGTCAGAGAGCTGTAGTTTTTTTTATTTTTTGAGCGATTGTCTAAGATAGGGGCTCATTTTTTGCGGGATGAGATGATGATTAGATTGGTACTATTTTTGGGGGCATACGCTTTTTTGATCGCTTGGTATTACATTTTTTGTGATGAAATGTGACCAAAAAATGGCTTTTTTTAGACAGTTTTTATTTTTTATTTTTTACAGTGTTCACCTGAGGGGAGAGATCATTCTATATTTTTGTAGAGCAGGTTTATACGGACGTGTCGATACCTAACATGTATACTTATTTTTATTTATTTAAGTTTTACACAATAATATCCTTTTTGAAACAAAAAAAAATCATGTTTTAGGGTCTCCATAGTCAGAGAGCTGTAGTTTTTTTATTTTTTTGGCGATTGTCTCAGGTAGGGGCTCATTTTTTGCCTGATGAGATTACAATTAGATTGGTACTATTTTTGGGGGCATACGCTTTTTTGATCGCTTGGTATTACATTTTTTATGATGAAATGTGACAAAAAATGGCTTTTTTAGACAGTTTTTATTTTTTTTTATTTTTTACAGTGTTCACCTGAGGGGAGAGATCATGCTATATTTTTGTAGAGCAGGTTTTTACGGATGTGGCGATACCTAACATGTATACTTATTTTTATTTATTTAAGTTTTACACAATAATATCCTTTTTGAAACAAAAAAAATCATGTTTTAGGGTCTCCATAGTCAGAGAGCTGTAGTTTTTTTATTTTTTGGGTGATTGTCTCAGGTAGGGGCTCAATTTTTGCGGGATGAGATGACGATTAGATTGGTACTATTTTTGGGGGCATATGCTTTTTTGATCGCTTGGTATTACATTTTTTGTGATGAAATGTGACAAAAAATGGCTTTTTTTAGACAGTTTTTATTTTTTATTTTTTACAGTGTTCACCTGAGGGGAGAGATCATGCTATATTTTTGTAGAGCAGGTTTTACGGACTTGGCGATACCTAACATGTATACTTATTTTTTTAAGTTTTACACAATAATATCATTTTTGAAACCAAAAAAATCATGTTTTAGGGTCTCCATAGTCAGAGAGCTGTAGTTTTTTTTATTTTTTGGGCGATTGTCTCAGGTAGGGGCTCATTTTTTGTAGGATGAGATGACGGTTAGTTTTGTACTATTTTTGGGGGCATACGCTTTTTTTATCGCATGGTATTACATTTTTTTGTGATGAAATGTGACAAAAAATGACTTTTTTTAGACAGTTTTTATTTTTTATTTTTTATTTTTTACGGTGTTGACCGGGCGGGCTGGATCATGTGATATTTTAATAAAGCAGGTTTTTATGGTCGTGGCGATACCTAATATGTATATTTTTTATTTTTTTTTCTATTTTTATGTGTTTCTTTATGGGGAAGGGGCTTTTTTTATTGAAACTTTATTATTATTATTTTTTTTTGTTAAAACACTTTTATTTAAATTTTTTTTTTTACATTTCACTTATGTCCCAGTAAGGGACTTTAACATTTCAGGGTCTGATCCCTGATTGAATGCAGCACAATACATCTGTATTGTGCTGCATTCAACTGTCAGCGTCTCACACTGTGAGACGCTGTCCGTTGCCTAGGAGACCCAGCGCTGTGGCTGGGTCTCCTGGGCTTCCGTAGATGGGAGTCCCGATGCCTCTGGGCAAGGCATCGGGGCTTCCATCTCAGCCATCAGGCCCCCCCCACCGCCTCACGGGGACCCGATGGCTTTAAAAGCTGCCGTAATTACCTTGTATGCCGCGGTCAGCGTGACCTCGGCATACAAGGGGTTAATCCGCCGGCATCTGTGTAATCACCGGTGCTGGCGGATACAGCAGAGGCCCAGCTGTTAGTATCAGCCGGGCCCCTGCTGCAGATTGCGGCAGCGGGCAGCAGCAGCACCTTAACCCTAGGACGAGAATGCTCATCCTAGGGCGTTAAGGGTCGTCAAGGTGTTAAGGGCACTCACATCATACTGGACCACCAGGGGACAAAGAAGAATAATAATAACATCATTCTTTATTAAACAATATGTACAATAAAAAATAAAAATAACAATGTTTAAAATGTATAAACAATGTGTAAAAAGATATGACAAATGGATAATAAGAACCAAGCAAATCGACTGGTTGAACCCACTCAGAATCTTGGAGTATAAAAGTGGTAAATACCATAAGTCATACCAGGCACAAATTAGTGACTTCAAGATATGGTTAGTCTTTTTGTTAATAAAATCCGCATGTTGTTTTGTACGATGGTATCGTTATATTGGACAGTCACTCCTCTATTCAACCAATGAATAATCCACAATTACGATACATGTACGCAGAATAAGCGTATATTGTGTACGTTACCGCTCTAGTGAAGATGCAGTCGCCGGGATCGTTAGGTGATTCAAGCTGGTGTAAAGTGCAGGGTCCGACGTGGCGTCCCACGTGACTCACCTCGTCATGTGCCTCGTGACTTGTGTAGCGTTCATGTGATCAACAGGTCCTTCACAGGTCCTTCACAGGTCCTTCACAGGTCCTTCCTAAAGGTAGGTATGAAGATAATATACCGGACTGTTGAATGGCTATACACCAAGCTTTTCAGTACGAATGTCCTTATACTGCGTGTTGGACCTCAGTGAATATATGAGTTTCCTTATGGCGCCATATTTAAAACTTGGTCAACTCCTTATTATACCAGACGCGTTTCGGAGTGCCTCACTCCTTCCTGAGGAAGGAGTGAGGCATGCAGATTTTATTGACAAAAAGACTAACCATATCTTGAGGTCACTAATTTGTGCCTGGTATGACTTATGGTATTTACCACTTTTATACTCCAAGATTCTGAGTGGGTTCAACCAGTCGATTTGCTTGGTTCTTATTATCCATTTGTCTTATATCTTTTTACACATTGTTTATACATTTTATATATTGTCATTTTTATTTTTTATTGTACATATTGTTTAATAAAGAATGATGTTATTATTCTTCTTCTTTGTCCCCTGGTGGTATGATGTGAGTGCCCTTAACCTAATACCGTAATGTTTAATTACTATATGTTTTTTGTTCTCTTTATTTCCTACAGGACTGAATTATTTATTATTATTATTATTTAAATACTATATTCGTCCGAGCATGGCCGCGCTCGGGACCACGCGGTGTTTGGCTGAAAACCGCATGTGCTCGAGCGCCATGCTCGAGTACCCTCCCCGCACGCTACTTAGCCAATTAGCATGCGGGGAGGTACTGGCATTCACTGTAATGCCATAGCCATGTTGGCTACTGGCATTACAGTGATTGGCTGGCCGGGAACGCGTCATCGGGTGCTATATAGCACCCGGTGAGATGTGACCCGGCTCAGTCCGAGTCAGGGAGAGCTGCTGCAAGGAGGGACAGATAGTGTAGGGATAGAAATTGGCTAGGCAGGGCTAGTTTTTTTGTTGAAAAGACCCAAAAGTCCTTTTAAGGGCTATTGTTATATCTGGCTGCAATATATATATATATATATATATATATATATATATATTTTTTTTTTTTTTTGGGGGGGGGGGGGGGCAAATATTGTGCAAGGTTGCCTGACCTAAACAACAACTGCACAGCGTGTGCATTATAACGTTTCTGTATCCTATATACCTGACATCCGTTGTCATTTTTTCTGCTGCTAATCAAGGCGACATTACCTGTGTTGCATTTGCATTATAACGGTTGCGCAAGGAGGCCCAGATAGTGTAGGGATAGAAATTGGCTAGACAGGGATAGTTGTTCATTACAGGGCTAGTTGTACATTACTAATGTAGCCTTGATTAGCGGCAGAAAAAAATGCAATGGATGTCAGATATTTAGGATAAACAAACATTGTACTGCACATGCAGCACATGTAATGTCGCTTTGACTAGCGGCAGAAAAAATGCAATGGATGTCAAGTATTTAGGATAAACAATCATTGTACTGCATATGCAGCACATGTAATGTTGCCTTGATTAGCGGCAGAAAAAAATGCAATGGATGTCAGGTATTTAGGATAAACAAACATTGTACTGCACACGCTGCACAGCTGGTGTTAAGATTAAGCAAACTTGCGCTAATTTTGAACCCCCAAGAATAAAAATATTGCAGCCAGATATAATAGTTCTTAAAAGGACTTTTGGGTCTTTTAAACAGAACAACTAGCCCTGCCTACCCAATTTCTAGCCCTACACTATCTGTGCCTCCTTGCGCAAACGTTATACTGCACACACAGCACAGGTAATGTGACATTACCTGCGCTGCGTCTGCTGCATAACGTTTGCGCATTCAAAATATTTCTGCCATTATGTGAAATTCTTCTGCTCATACACTTAAAAAAAAAATCTGCGCAACTGTACTTTTGACAAACTTGCATATATACCATTTACTATGCGCAAGGCGAGCAGTAAGGGACAGGGAAGTGGGCATGCTGCTGATGGTGCACGCAGAGGCCATGGCTTTGGGCGTGGTGAAACTGTGTATGGTGGCAGAGCACAAGAAACAAAGTCATCTAAAACTCCTAGCTTCATGCCCCAGTTTACAGGGCAGTGCAAGACAGGTTGTTAGATCAACATGTCAGGAGGAGGACCAGAGTGAGGTTAATTTTTTAGGTTAAAGAATTAGGGGTAAGGGCCTGCTGGTGAACCTCTTAAATATTTAAAGGCGAGAGCAGCCTAATAAGCAGTTTGATATGATGGAGGAAGAGGAGGAAGAGGACGAGAAGAGGAAGGGGTGCATGGAAATACAGTGTATTCAATACACCCTAAAAGCCACATTTAAAGTTCCTTTATGTTCAGCCGCTTTACTCTGGTGGGGTAGAGAAGTCAGGGGCAATCCAGGCCTTGTTCATTTTGATAAGCGTCAACCTGTCAACATTTTCAGTTGACAGGCGGATGCGCTTATCACTTATTATGCCCCCAGCGGCACTAAATACCAGCTCCGACAAAACGCTGGCGGCAGGGCAGGCCAGCACCTCCAAGGCGTAGAGGCCAGTTCGTGCCTCGTGTCCAGCTTAGACACCCAATAATTATAAGGCACAGAGGGATCACTGAGGACGTTGACACGGTCAGCTAGGTACTCCTTCACCATCTTCCAAAACTTTTCCCTCCTTGTGACACTAGGACGCTCATCAGGGTGAGGGTGCTGGCGGGGTGTTATGAAACTGTACCAGGTCTTGGAGAGTGTCGCACTGCCTCTGTTAGAACTGCTGTGTGTTCCCCTCGGCTCCCTTCTTCGGGTGCCCAAGGAACTACTTATTCTGCCGCCAGCGTTGTCAGCTGGAAATTTTTGGAGCAATTTTTCTACAAGGGTATTGCACCATTTTGCTAGTCCTCTCCACCAGAGGAATAAGAGATGAGAAGTTCTCTTTGTAGCGGGGGTCGAGAAGAGTGAACAACCAGTAATCGGTGTTGGCTAAAATGCGTATAACGTGAGGGTCACGGGAAAGGCAGCATAGAATGAAGTCAGCCATGTATGCCAGAGTCCAAACAGACAATGCTCCTTTCTCCTCATCAGGAGGATGACTCTCAATCTCCTCGTCCTCGTTCTCCTCTTCGGCCCATCCACGCCGAAGAGATGAATTAAACCTGCTATGGAGGCAACCGGCTCCTGCTTCTCCTCCAATTCGTGCTGATAAGACGAACCGAGGGTGGTCTGGCTATCACCCTGTGTAGTGTCTTCCCCCATTTCCACCTCTTCCACATGCAAAGCGTCCACCTTTATTGTGAGCAGTGAGCGTTTTAGTAGACAGAGAAGTGGGATGGTTATTGATAATAGCATTATCGCCGCTCACCATCTGTGTAGAATCATCAAAGTTTCATAAAACCTCACAGAGGTCAGACATCAATGCCCACTCGTCGCTTGTGTAGAGCGTAAGCTGACTGGACAGGCGCAGACCGTGTTGCAGCTGGTATTCCACTACTGGTCTCTGCTGCACACAAAGCCTGCCCAACATGTGGAAGGTGGAGTTCCAGCACGTGCTCAGGTCGCATAGCAGTCAGTGAGCTGGCAAGTGTAAGCGCTGCTGCAGCATTGCTAGACTGGCGGAAGCTGTAGGTGACTTTCGGAAATGGGCACACAGGCGGCGCACCTTCACCAGCAGCTCGGGCAAATTGGGGTAGGTTTTGAGAAACCGCTGAACCACTAAGTTGAAGCAGTTGTTTGGCCTGAGGGAGAATCCTGTTCGTCCTTCCTGTTGGAGGAACAGGTTGACTCATTCCTGTCATTAGTTCCAGGGTCCTATAGGGTCAGTTTGGTTTAGGTTCCTGTGTATGAACTCGCCTACCTTTGAGGCCTGTTCATACTGGTAGTCAGTCAGGATTAGAGTCAGGGTTTCCTTTAGGAGGTGTCCATCTTCCTTCCTTAGTTTCCAGGCCTAATCTCTTTTCCCTCCTACGCTCTGTGTGTTTTTCCCCCAACACATGAGCGTGATAGTATGTGTGTGAGCTTGCCGAGCTCCAAAGCCGCCACCAAGTTGCGGCCGCTATCAGACACGACCACGTCTGATTGTAGGTTGAGTGGCGAGAGCCACAGCTCAGCCTGGTCCCTTATACCCTGCCACAGCTCTGTGGCGGTGTGCTGTTTGTCACCTAAGCAAATAAGTTTCAGCACAGCTAGAGATGAGCAAATCTATTTGCGAATCTTGGGATTTTTCAGCTGCGAAGCGAATCCGAATATTAGGTGATTCGCTTCGCTTTTGTACGCATTCGCTACGTAGTGTGTCCTATAAATTGTACCCTATTCTACGTATAATTTAGTTACGCTATACGCTGTCGCGTACTAATTCAATTCAGCGTTGCAGACTTTTCCCTGGTAGTTACTCTATGCGCTGTTGCGTACTAATTCAATTCAGCGATGCAGACTCCTCCCTGGAAGTTCCGCCCCCTTTCTCCAGCGCGGGAGGATGACGAGGCAACTCAGGAAATTAAGTTGCGCATTCGTGCGCCTCATCCCTTTTTCTCCCTTTTCAGATTATTTGGGGAGCCCCTTGAAAGAGGGTTTTTTTAAGGAACCTTTGCTGCTTTTTTTTTACCCATTTGGATTACAATTTTACCTATGTGGATTACAAATTGCGACTGAGTTTGGGACTCTGCTCCAGTTCTATGACAAGCGTCAGAAGAAAAGAGACTTAAACGTGTCCGTGAGCATACTAGGTAGATGATATTTAAAATTTTTATATTATACCTATAATAATGTATTTGCACTTTACCATAAATATGTCTCGAATATTCGCTCTGCCTCTGAGGAGTGCATGCCGCGGCTTCTCCTCGTACGTGCCTGCGTATTATGTAATCGCTTAGACAATAGTACGCTGAGATTCGTAAGCTATTTGTACGCTCATGCGTACATCTTCTAAGAAGTTGCGTACATTTTGTAAATGAAAGTTCGTTATTAGTGAGCGAATGTTCGCTAATAGCACATAATAACATATATTTTGTACGCAAATACAATGAATCTATTCGTCGAATATATGAATTTTAGGAAAAGTTTGGCGAATGTTCGGCGAACAATTTTTTGAATGATTTGCTCATCTCTAAGCACAGCCTGTTGCCGCTTCCCCACTGCAGTGCTTCACTGCTTCCAGCTACTGACTGAAGTCTGACTGGTGCTGTAAGATGATACTTCTGAGGTGGAAGTGGAAGAGGAGAAGGAGGGGTTGCAGCCGCTAATGTCGGTGGTGGCGGAAATCCTGATGAAAGTAGGGCCCGCAAACCTTGGTGTCGGTAGCACCTGTACCATCCCAGTGTACCACTCTCTCCTAGCCTCCACAACCTTCACCCAGTGTGCTGTCAGGGAAATGTAGCGTCCCTGGCCAAACACACCGACTGTGTCAGTCGTTAAGTGGACCTTCCCAGTAACTGCGTGGGTCAGGGCACGGGTTATGTTACGGGACACATGCTGATGTAAGGCGGTGATGGCACACCGGCAAAAATAGTGTCGGCTAGGTACTGAGTAACGAGGGACAGCCGCCGCCATCAGACTGTGAAAAGCCTCAGTGTCCACAAGCCTAAACGGCAACATTTCCAGCACCAGCAATTTGTAAAGCTGTGCATTTAGTACTATGGCCTGTAGGTGGGTGGCTGTGTATTTGCGTTTTCGTTCAAAGGCCTGGGGTATGGACATCTGTACACTGCGCTGGGACACAGAGGTGGATGTGCTCTCTGATGGTGCTTGCGAAGGTCCAGGTGCAGGGCGGGAGGCATCTGGACCTGCGTCTTGGACAGGGGATTGGCTAGCATGTAACACAGGGGAAGAGGAGGTAGTGGTGTGACCCACAGACCCCTAATTCTGGACCCAGGTGTTTGGCCCACTTATCAGGGTGCTTTGCTGCCGTGAGGATCGTGCTGGTGGTGGTCAGGTTGCTAGTGTTCACGCCCTTGCTCATTTTGGTATGGCACAGGTTGCAAATGACAATTCTTTTATCGTCAGAACTTTCCTCAAAAAAGCGCCAGACTGCGGAACACCTACCCCTTGGCAAGGGAGATTGCCACAAGGGGGGGCTCTGGGGAACAGTTGCGGGCCTGTTTGGCGTGGCCTGCCTTCTCCCTTTTGCCACCCCACTGCCTCTTACAGCCTGTTGCGGTGCTGCGGATCCCTCCGCCTCTGTACTGCTGTCCTCGCTCGGCTTGCCACCTTCCCAGGTTGGGCCAGTGATTTCATCGTCCACCACCTTCTCTTCCACTTCTTCACTCTGGTCCTCCTCCTGACATGTTGACCTTGAGTGCTTCTGACACTCAAAAACATTATGGGCGAGTGCCTGCTGCTGATCTGACCGTCTACAACATTAGGGGCGAGTGCCTGCTGCGACTTTGAAGTCCATGATGCATCCAGACATCCTCCCCACGTCTACAACATTAGGGGCGAGTGCCTGCTGCTGATTTGACCATCTAAAACATTATGGGCAAGTGCTGGCTGCTGATCTGCCCATCTACAACATTAGGGGTGAGTGCCTGCTGCTGATTTGACCGTCTAAAACATTAGGAGCGAGTGCCTGCTGCTGATCTGACCGTGTAAAATATTAGGGGTGAGGGCCTGCTACTACTTGCGCTTTATATACAAGTAAATATATGTTTCCTAACAAATTTTCCTCTAAAATCGATGTTATATTTGATTTTGGAGGGTATTCTTGTCATTCCGTAAAAGTGACGTAATACTCAGACAACATCATTCCCAGCAGCGACTTTGAAGTCCATGATGCGTCCACACATCCTCCCCAAACCCTTTCAGTGGTGTTTCCACCACTTTCCCTATGAACCAGACACCTTCCCCTCTTCAGAGCAGGGGTTGCCTGGTTTAGTGCTCGGGTTCTCCCATTGACTTCCATTATGCTCGGGTGTTCGGTTGACCATTCGAGCCCCGCCTAGTGGTCGACCCGAGCACCCGAGCACTCGAGCACTACGGTGCTCGATCAACACTACACACTAGTGTGTTTTATGTGGAAAAATCAAGACATCAAGTCTGTAAGTGCAATAAAGTGTTTGGATTTATGTTTTATACAGTGAGCACAATGTGTACAGTGGGGAAAAAAGTATTTAGTCAGCCACCAATAGTGCAAGTTCTCCCACTTAGAAAGATGAGGGAGGCCTGTAATTGACATCATAGGTAGACCTCAACTATGAGAGACAAAATCAGAAAATAAATCCAGAAAATCACATTGTCTGATTTTTAAAGAATTTATTTGCAAATTATGGTGGAAAATAAGTATTTGGTCAATAACAAAAGTTAATCTCAATACTTTGTTATATATCCTTTGTTGGCAATGACAGAGGTCGAACGTTTTCTGTAAGTCTTCACAAGGTTGGCACACACTGTTGCTGGTATGTTGGCCCATATCTCCACGCAGATCTCCTCTAGAGCAGTGATGTTTTGGGGCTGTCGCTGGGCAACACGGATTTTCAACTCCCTCCAAAGGTTTTCTATGGGGTTGAGATCTGGAGACTGGCTAGGCCACTCCAGGACCTTGAAATGCTTCTTACGAAGCCACTTCTTCGTTGCCCTGGCTGTGTGCTTGGGATCATTGTCATGCTGAAAGACCCAGCCACGTTTCATCTTCAATGCCCTTGCTGATGGAAGGAGGTTTGCACTCAAAATCTCACGATACATGGACCCATTCATTCTTTCATATACACGGATCAGTCGTCCTGGTCCCTTTGCAGAGAAACAGCCCCAAAGCATGATGTTGCCACCCCCATGCTTCACAGTAGGTATGGTGTTTTTTGGATGCAACTCAGCATTCACTCTCCTCCAAACACGACAAGTTGTGTTTCTACCAAACAGTTCTACTTTGGTTTCATCTGACCATATGACATTCTCCCAAAACTCTTCTGGAACATTCAAATGCTCTCTAGCAAACTTCAGACGGATATGTACTGCTTAAGCAGGGGGACACGTCTGGCACTGCAGGATCTCAGTCCCTGGCGGTGTAGTGTGTTACTGACGGTAGCCTTTGTTACGTTGGTCCCAGCTTTCTACAGGTCATTTACTAGGTTCCCCCGTGTGTTACTGGGATTTTTGCTCAAAGTTCTTGTTATCATTTTGACTGCACGGGGTAAGATCTTGCGTGGAGCTCTGATCGAGGGAGATTATCAGTGGTCTTGGATGTCTTCCATTTTCTAATTATTGCTCCCACAGTTGATTTCTTCACACCAAGCTGCTTGACTATTGCAGATTCAGTCTTCCCGGCCTGGTGCAGGTCTACAATTTTGTTTCTGGTGTCCTTCGACAGCTCTTTGGTCTTCACCATAGTGGAGTTTGGAGTGTGACTGTTTGAGGTTGTGGACAGGTGTCTTTTATACTGATAGCAAATTCAAACAGGAGTGGAGGACCAAGGAGCCTCTTATAGAAGAAGTTACAGGTCTGTGAGAGACAGAAATCTTGCTTGTTTGTAGGTGACCAAATACTGATTTTCCACCATAATTTGCAAATAAATTCTTTAAAAATCAGACAATGTGATTTTCTGGATTTGTTTTCTCATTTTGTCTCTCATAGTTGAGGTCTACCTATGATGTCAATTACAGGCCTCTCTCATCTTTTTAAGTGGGAGAACTTGCACAATTGGTGGCTGACTAAATACTTTTTTTCCCCACTGTATATCCTCTTTTGAGGTACCAATGTTGGAATAATAAGTGGCTGTGGTACAGGATATCAGCACGTGGTATTAAAGCACACCGTACTGATACTCGAGCAACGAATGGCCCGTGGGCTGGGAAACTTCATGTAGCATGTGTTGATGCAGGGCCGTGGTGCAAATATTAGGACACTGACCATGCTTCACGTTTTGCCCATATATCCTACATACCGCCATGCTAACGTCCTCCAGCGACTTGTTAAAAAAATTCCCATCCTGTCGAGCATTTTGCCCACCCTCCACACTCCATGCCGACTGCCTGCCACCACCTTTATGAATCCGTGCACCATTAGTTATTTCCTGACAGTTAGGCTGCTGCGCACCAGATGGACTACCCGGGCAGGTTTGGCTCCAGATCTCCCACTGCTTAGATGAGGTTGAAGAGAGAGTCAACCATTACAGTACTGTAAGATGTTTTTTCTTGTTGGTGACTCTCCTTTGAACTGTGGATCTCCCTTGAACTTTTGTCTAAAACCTGAACGCTGCCACTTGTGGCTGCAGGCGTCCAATGTGTAAAACAGGCTTTGAATTAGTCTGGCCTAGATGTTATCTAGGTGGTGGGTGTCCGAACCTTAGTCCCTCACCTGTAGCAGGGTCTATAAAGCTGTGGATTGCTGGTCACTCTTCTTTCTGTAAACACTGTGGCTGTTACGATACTGGTAGACACAGCTGGAATCCGGTGGGCAGATGGAGTAAGCCAGGCGCAGATTAGAACTGTAGAGTAGTAGTCCATAGAGCAGCTTGAAGTGTAGATAGCAAGATTAAATAATTCAGCGAAGAATCGGCACGGTCTGGGAAAGACAGTTCAGATAAGCAGGAGACTGGAACAATACTCGAGCAATGTTTGAATTACCTCATGGGTATAAGTAGGCCCAAACAGAAAACAAGATGGCTTCCAATCAGCACACATCGACGATCTTTGCTAACCCTTAGACTCCCAGCGCCGTACATGTACGGCACTGGGGCTATGCGTTCACATGGCGCCCGCTCGCACGTGCGGCGGGAATCATGGCCGGCAAGTCTCTGCTGTTTCTAACAGCAGAGACTTGCGGGTACTTACCGCCATCGGCGGCATCACGGCATCTAGTTGCGTCTAGTTGCGGTGGTGTACAGACCATGTGGCCAATCGGGGTGTCTGTACACGATCTGAAAGCTGTAAACCTCGCTGATGAGGTTTACAGCTTTCAAAGTGCAATTCTTATTCTGGCCACTAGATGGCAGGCCAGGATAAGAAATGAGCAAATTTGGTGATTCATTCAAAATTAAAAAGCCCTGATTGCTCATAAAGAAAAAATAAAAAACACAATCTATTTGCTCATATTTGAGCTTTAAAATAATCACAAAAAAATAAAAAAAATGTTAAAAAAATATATAAAAAATAAAAAAATATAAAAGTTTAAATCAACCCCCTTTCCGTATAATTAAAAAATAAATACCTAAATAACAATAAATATAGACATCATGGGTATCACCGTGACCAAAAACGCCCATACTTTTAAAATATATTAAAAAAAAATTCCAATGCGGCGAATTGTGTGGCGGAAAAAAGTGTCAAAATGTCGATTCGCTGTTTTTTGTCGCTTTTTTTTTCTAAAAAAAATTAAATAAAAAGTGATCAAAAAGTGAAACACACCCCAGAATGGTATCAATAAAAACTTCAGATCACCCCGCAAAAAATGAGCCCCCATACAGCTCCGTACACATAAATACCAAAAAGTTATAGGGGTCAAGATATGACAACCAAAAAAAAAAGTCCAACTTTATAATTAGTTTATCACTATCAAAACGCAGGAAAAACTATACATATTAGGTATCGCTGGATTCGTTCTGATCAGTAGAATGAAAGTAACTGGTCAGTTTTAATGAACATCGAACGCTGTAAAAAAACGTAGAACTGTAGCGTTTTTTTTTCAATTTCACCCGATTTGAATTTTTTTCCCGCTTCCCACTACACCATATGCAATATTAAATGGTGGTGTGGGAAAGTACAACTTGTCCCACAAAAAACAAGCCCTGATACAGCTATGTGAACAGAAAAATAAAACAGTTATGGCTGTTTGAAGGCAGGGAGCGCAAAACGAAAACACAAAGCCGAAAAAACCTCCAGTACCGAAAGGGTTAAGGGTAAATCCTAAGACAAACACAGCAGCCTCCAGTGGTGAGGTGTGGAAGTGCAACACAATATTTCAGAGTGAGCAGTGGCCACCAGAAATACAGAGAAATACATCAAATTCTGACAGTGGCTTTTCTGATAACTGAAGTTTTAGGATTCTTGCAGTCTCTCTAGAAAAGTGGTCTCACAGAAAAGTTGAATCAAGATGGACCCTATGGACCTTGGAGCAGAAGCAATTGAATGTGCTTCCTTATAGGTTAACCCTATTTGGGCCAACCATACCACATCTGTTGGTGTACATACATTAAAATACATGACATAACATAACAATTGCAGAAACATTATAATATTTTGCTACTCATAGGTAATATATTTTGTCTACAGTGCTCTTAGGTTTTAAAGGGATTGCCATATCTCGCTATTTCCATGGAAAGATGATACTAAGCGACGGCACCAAGTGGCCTAGCATATGGAAACAGCTGAGCAGGCTGGTGCTCTGCTATTTCATTCCTATTGTAGTGAAAAGGAGGTACGCATGCAGCATAACAGAATAGGCTATGCTCCTTCCATAACTCCTGTGGAAACAGAGAGCTGTGACAACCCTTTTAATAAAATTACAACTGGTACAAGTAGGGGTATTAGTGTTGCATATCATTCTTCAAGGTGCTCTCCAGGCTACTGATATCGATATCCTCCAGAATGTATCAGATTGTTGGGGGTCCAACACCAGGCGCCCCACCAAATAGCTGTTTCACGCTACCATGGCACTTTAAACTAACAGTGTAGTTTGTGGGGCCAGCAAACTGAAACTCAGCTCTTATTCATTTGAATGGGAGCTAGGCTAAGAAATACCCTGGTATGGTCACTGCAACATATATGGAGCTATCTGCCTCCATCACTGTACACCATATAGTTTCTGATGCACGGCAACCTACAACAGCTAATTGGCGAGTGTGCCGGGTGTCAGACTCCTAACAATCTGTTATTGATAACCTTTCCCCAAGTCAGCAGTAATGAACTAGGTACAAGCTTGGGCATACATAAATTCTTGTTCTTGTAAGGAGCCACATATTATCAGGTGTATCAAGATGTTTTAATCCAGATTCTCATACAAGATAGTGGTTAGGGATGAGCTTAAAGGAAACCTGTCAGCTCCGAAACACCCTCCAAACTAGAGTAAGCAGTATATAGTTTAAGTGACGTTGAGTCTGGTTATGTAATTTTTATCTTCATACTCGCTTCCATTCTGATGTTGTGCTCCCACAAACCTACAGTAAAATGCACTCAGTGGACTCCAGTGCTCACTCACATAATGGAGAGGACTCAAAGAAGAGTCCTCTCAATGTATTTTACTGCCGGTTTGTGGGAGCACAGCGTCAGAATGGAAATGAGTATGAAGATAAAACTTACATATTCGGATTCAGTATCACTTACACTATACACCGCTTACTCTAGTTCAGGGGGTGTTTCGGAGCTGACAGGTTCCCTGTAAAACTTCATTTATATTTAGGCCAATCATTTATAAATCCGGACAGTCTTGGCACCTGACTTCTGTTGTTCTGAGTGACACATTAAGTACACATTCATCCTATAATCTTTATAATTTAAGCAATTCTATACTTTGTTAAACCAATGTGTAAATATAGGTAGGTGAGGTAAAATGACTTATCACCGAAGCCTCGTGAGACTCTTCTTCAGCATTTGATTATTTAACTGGAAACACATTTTAAAACAGGTATCCGAAGTTGGCTTTTTCAAGTTGAAAAATCAAATCTCAAAGTTATTCACCTAAGTCCTGCGAGACTTCGGTGATAACGAATTTGCCTTGCCGGGTCCCATACATTTTAATGTTATAAGGAGACGGATCTCCGTACAGCATTAAAGCAAAGTTTTGAGCAAAGCGACCAAATCTAGGATCTGAATCCCGCTTCGCTCATCCCTAATAATGGTAACATAGTAACATAGTTTAAAAGGCGGAAAAAAGACATCTGTCCATCCAATTCGGCCTGTTATCCTGCAGGTTACTTGGTACATGAGAGAACTATAGTTACACATTGGTTTAGCTAAGTATAGGATTCCTTAAATGATAAAGATTACAGGATGAAGATATACTTACTGTCACTCAATAGAACAACAGAAGTCAGGTGCCAAGACTGTCCGGAAATATAAATGAACGGCCTCTTAGTGTCCCAGTGGGAGCAAAGAAGGAGGAGTATAGTTTTCAAACTGTCTCTAACTTTAGCCTGAAATCTTAGTTGGAGTTTCTCTGTCTCTGGCACACAGCTGCAGTAAGTGAGGAATAGGAAGGCGAGGAGAGGCGTCTCCTCAGTGCCTCTCTATCCACAAAATGCAGAACATTTATCAGTTGATCATGGCACAAAGAACTTTGCTTGCAGTTTTCCTAACTTTGATGCTCATCGGATACACTCAGGCTCAGCAGAGAGGTAGGGTTTCATGTAGTGTATGTTCTGTTTGTCTGTGTTTGCTCAATACAATGGCACTGTCTATAACTACAGCTCCTGTCCCAGATATTAAATACAGCATTTTTCTGTGACAGCTGAAAACAACAGCGAGGAACAAACATGTGCTGTGCATACAGTGCCCTTCAGTCTTTTTGACTGAACACTTTTTGTTGTAACTTTAGGCTTGGAGTAAGATCATAGCCAAGTGTTGTTCTTGTGTTCTCTGTTCTTCATATAGTCAGAAAATCCAGGTAATGTCTCATTTTATCATTTCGTCATTCCTTCGTCGTCTCACTATTTCTTCAATATAGCAAGTGCCTTAAATTAAACCAGATTGGGACCTCACATTTCAGTCTGTGGTAATCCATCTAACACATGTTAGTACTTTTTCATTTCCTTTATAAGATGTTATCTTGAAATGATGCTTCAAACCAGGGGCAAGGTTAAATGTGCATGGATGTCCTTGTGACCTTATCAACTTGTGTTTGTGGATCGCACACACGTTTCTTCAGGATAGAACTTATGTCCTGATGGAAGCACAGAAAGGCAGTAGAGCTATTCCATTGATATCAGAAAACCTCTGCATCTTCAGGTCCATGCTCATAAGTAGACATTCTCTGATAGATCTGGTGTTTTATGGTAGGCTAACGTTAACGTAGTGGTTCTGTTAAAAGCCCCAATTGCAGACTTTTTAAAAAATATTTGAGAAAATAGTTCAGCATGAATGTTCTAGTTTGTGTGGAAGAATAACAAACGCCATAGTGGAGAACCAACAGGCTCTGAGTAGGGTCCATTAGGCCCTTTTGGTGTCCGCCATCTGTCAGCTCATGCACTCAAGTTGTTTTATTTTTTATTTTTATTCTTTTAAGAAAAATGTCAATACCAGTGTATATGTAAACTCAACCTTAGATGTATTCAAGTAAGGATATGTTTAGAGTAAATGTCATTTACCTTTCTCTACTCCTGCTTCCCTGTCACATAAAGGGACAGTTCACCGGACAGTTGCTTAGGATATCATGTCCTATAGCTATTCAACCCTCTCTTTTATACACTCTTTTATACTATAGCATAGTGCTAAGGTTTAAAAGCTACCAGCCTGAGTCTGGGGCTGAAATCTGCAGCATATCTCCAATGGCAAAATGAGGAAAGCAGAATTCTAATACTACTTATCTACTTATCAGGCTTGACAGAACATTGCATTAAAGTATAGAAATCTTGCAATATTTCAAATTGCAAAATTCGAGAGGATGCAGAGGGTACAGATAGGGCACAAGAGCTTTAAATAACATTTGTCAGCATGATCAACCCTTTTAAGCCAGGTATATTGCCTGGTAAGATTGATAATGCTGAATAAAACATATAACAATATGTTTCTTTTCTCCGTAGTATTCAGGGTTGCTGAGTTATGTCGACTTTTATCTTTATTCAAAGTAAGCAATTGAAGCACCATGGGGCCAGCGTAGTTCTTGGAGCACCTGCGCCCCTAGTGTCACTACACTTCCCCCTCTGCGTCTGTGCTCTCCATCTGCTGCTGCTTGCTGAGCAGCACAGATTCACAGTACATAGGCAACATCATTCTACCCGGAAGCTTTCCCCTTTTGTCTCTGAAGCTGCGGACATCTCGACTTCCAGGTGGAAAGGTGTGAATCATGCTGACTCTTTAAGTTCCGCCTCTAAAGGATTTATAAATCCTTACCTAGCTGAGCAAACAGGAACTTACCACATGGCACAGGGCACAATTCAACATAATTATGTATGATTCAAGTAGGATTTTATAGTTTACTTACTTAGTGTTAAGCAAATTGAAGTTAACGAACTGGACGTCGATCTGATTTTCAGGAAAAATTAGATTCGCAGCAAAGCCAAATTTCCTCATGCTTCGTGGTAACAAATCGATCTTTCTTGAAATGGCAGTAAAAATCATACTTACCTCATCCACTTGACCGCAAAGGGGCCACTACAGCCATCTTGCTTGAAGATTCCGCACAAAATCTCGTACATGGTGATGTATGACGTCAGCACACTGGCCAACATGATGACATCATCAGATTTCATGCTGAATCTTCAAGCAAGATGGCCATGGCGGCCTCTTCGAGCTCAAATGGATTAAATAAGTTTTATTTTTTTATTTTTTATTTTTTAGGAGCAATCCCTAAAATGCATTAATATTGATCTCAGATGCCACGATAATTGAATCTGAAGGATTCAATAGCAGGGGCAGCGTAATCGCCATTCCCTGTCACTGCATCCGCTATTTACAAAAAATATGCTGTGTGACAAAGTAATTTGTCACAAAGCAAAATTTTTTGTAAAATTAGGCATAGGAGCCAAATCGAATTTTGAAGAACGACGCTAATATCTAGCTCTGATATAAAAGTAGAAAAGTTAAAAATTTAGAACTCATGCCTATATTACTTATCCATTGGGCCAATAATACATCCAAGCCTCCACGGCTGCATGTCTAGGGTGATGAAAGATGTCCTCCAGTTAAATGTCTGGAAATACTTATGCAAATCAATGCAAATTCATCTACAATTCTATTGTTACTATATCATCTAGCAGTGTGGTATCAGTGGTGAAGGCAGACATTCGATGAGGTTACACTAAATTCTACTGTCGACCAGAATGAACCTGTGGTATGTTGTATAGTTGTAATATTCTCAAGCATCTGCTCAGTGGTTTCTGTGTTGTGGGCTTATCTTAGTCTTCATGGCAGAATGAATTCTTCTCAGTTACATAATAATACGACATAAACGTTTATTTTGGTCCAAATTGGGGGGTACTGTGAAACGTTTGCTACCAATGGATAGACATTTGTGGAACTTTATCGTCATTTTCAAAGATGTATACAACATCATTTTGATTAATCTTCATATTTGACTGGAAAGACTCTTCAAAAGTGATACAGTACATTTCACTAAATGTTTATTGTAATATTTATATATGAGAATTATGACTTTCATTCTTTATTGTTCTTTTGACAAATAAAACTTTTCAGTTAAATCTAATAATAATATGTGATGACTATGACTATAAATGTCCTCTAGCAGAGATGCTGCGGATGCTTAAAACAATAGCTATGACATTTTACCCATAGTAGTTTATTTATATGCCCTGCATGTTTATTTTTTCCTCCCCTGCATACTTATCCTTTTTCCATTCTAATTTGAGCCAATGGCTGGACCTCATTAATCCTTCATTGGAATGATTTGTACTGTATATGTATCTGACTGAGAACAACAAAATGGGGAAAGTAATAAAAATGAATACATGTAAAGGCAAAATAGCTACCAATCGGGTTGCTTCTTATAGGCCTCTATAAATCTGGTTAAAGAATTTTTGAGTAATATTATGAATATTACTGCTTTCTTGATCCAGTCCCTGAGATGATTTGTTGGGGGACCAAGATTATACTTTCCTTCTTTAGATACCCGGACCCAGACAGCACCTTCTCTGGGTCACCTGTATTCATTACAACACAATGCAACAGACAAGATTGATTGTGATAAATCTTGTGTGAATGGTTGCAGTCATGGCTAGGACAACCCAAATTTACAGTTACAGGATTGATAACTGCTGCTGGGCCAGCCTAGCTGTTGCTGCCAGGGCTATAGGAAATGGTATACTGCAGTATAACATGGGCCCAAGGTTTTTGTAGCTTGCTGAAGTTTGACAGCTATTTGAGGTCTATTACAACATATAGCATATCATATCAATAGCACTACAGATGCATCTGAATTTATTGTATACTAGCAGAAGGACCCGGCTTCGCCTGGGTATATTTCATCTATTTCATTTAATGTTTCTGTGTGTCGTTGCAGAGAGAAAGTCAATGCAGCTGACAGAAGTTGATTTTTACCTTCATTTTTTCAATCCCCATTGGCTGCAGAGTGGGAGGGGACGTGACCTGACCAGGTCGGGGGCGTGGTTTAACGGGACCTGGGGGTGGGGGGGGGTTTAAGTTCATCTTTTGAGGGTGTCCTGAATTACAGGTAAATGCCATGGTAATTTATGAGGAAACACAGTGGGTAGCAGTGGAAGAAAACATCGCTTTGCACGGGTATATTTAATCTATTTAATTTAATGTTTTTGTGTGTCATTGCAGAGAGAAAGTCACCCTCCCTCCCACCCCTGCAGCTGACAGAAATTGATTTTTACCTTCAATTTTTCAATCCCCGTTGGCTGCGGAGTCGGAGGGTGCCTGGTCTGACCGAGTCGGGGGCGTGACTTAGCGAGACCTGGGGCGGGGGTTTTAAGTCCTTGTTTTGAGGGTGGCCTGAATTACAGGTCAATGCCATGGTAATTTATAAGGACACGCAATGGGTAGCAGTGGAAGAAAACATCTTTTATTACTTCTGAATGGTCGTAGTCTAAAATTAGTGTATTTCATCTATTTCATTTAATGTTTCTGTGTGTCGTTGCACAGAGAAAGTCAATGCAGCTAACAGAAGTTGATTTTTACCTTCATTTTTTCAATCCCCACTGGCTGCGGAGTAGGAGGGGGCGTGACCTGACCGGGGGCGTGGTTTAGCGGGACCTTGGGGGGGTTGCTTTTAAGTCCTTCTTTTGAGAGTGTAATTTATGAGTACATGCAATGGGTAGCAGTGAAAGAAAACATCTTTTATTACTTCTGAACGGTCGTAGTCTAAAAATAGTCTAAAACATAAGTTATATTTATGGTAACCGGAATACCCCTTTAACAGTGTCATCCACAGCGCTCTGCCCCTTTAAAGCAGTGAATAGAAATGGCTGTGCCGTTATCTGAACTCCTCAGCTGGCTGCTAATTACCTGGCTGTGTTGTTATGGAAACCTGCCCTCCCTGTGTGTGTCTGTGCAGAGAATGGCAGTTGGGGTTTGAAAAACTCATTTTTATAATATTAAGAGATGTAGGGTACCACACAGGGATATTTTCTAGATCCATGGCATAGAATCTTAATGTAATACTATTGCTGAAATTATAGCTGCAGCAGTCTTATATCTATAAACCATAAGGATAATAACAAAGGGGGAGAAAAGGAAGATAGAATATTATTCCTTGTGGAATGATAGCACTTAAAGGGGTTTTCCGGGAATAGAGTATTGATGTCCTATCCTCAGGATAGGTCATCAATATCTAATTATTGGGGCTCAGACCCTCAGCACCCTTGCCAATCAGTTGAATGAAGAGGCCATGGCTCTCCTGTCAGCACAGTGGCCTCTTTCTAGGCCGTCATGTCACATTCATTGGTCATATGGCCCATGTGCAGCTTAGTTACATTCAAGTGAATGGGTCAGGACTGCAGTTCCAAGCACTATACAACGCTATACAACGTACACTGTACAGCGTTGTGCTTGGTATGTTGTGAGGAGGCAGCAGTGCTCACACGTGATCGGTGCAGTTGAGGATAGGCCATCAATAATCCACTCTTAGAAAACCCTCTTAACAGTGGTGGTATGAACACACAAAAGGAGGGAGTGGCAATATTTAGATTTTTTTTCTATGGCATGTCACCCTCCTATATGGGCTCACTTCATGTCCACGTCAATACTGTCACTCAATTTAAAAAAATCAGGACATGAAACCTACTGCCCATGAAATATTAAAGTTAACTTTTATTCCTTTTGATTACAATATATCCAATATATAGCATCAATGATTAAATGTCTAGGGAACACTCACTTGATTGATTGGTAAAATTTGTCCTTAGAGGGGTTGTTTAACTTCAGTGACATTTATCATGTAGAGAAAGTTAATACAAGGTACTTACTAATGTATTATGATTGTCCATATTGCTTCTTTTGCTGGGCTGGATTCATTTTTCCATCAGATTATAGACTGCTCGTTTTCATGGTTACAGACCACCCTGCAATCTATCACTGGTGGTCGTGCTTGCACACTATAGGAAAACGTTCTGGCCTCTCTGCTGGCCAGGACCATCGGAGAGCACATAGGCTGGTACTTTTTCCTATATTGTGCAAGCACGACCATATATTGTGCAAGCCTTATATTAACTTTCTCTATATGATAAATGCCACTTACTGAAGTGAGACAACCCCTTTACGTGACTGGGCTTCCCAATGTAGATGTCAATATTAAACAACCCATGTACCTTTTGTTCATATCCAAAAATGACTAGCATCTTTCATCACTCCTGTAAGATGTCAGATACTCCAGCAAAAAGGCTTACAAGTCATGGAGGTCTGTGATGGGGTCCAGCAAGGGTTTCTGTGGAAGTGGCTCCTGAATCATAGAAAGTCAGCAACTTCATATAATTTTTTTGCTACCTTATCTAATATTCTATGAATTATTATTTTAATCAGAACTGTGTGTTTTCTTCAATACAAGTAACCTAAAAACAGAACACAACAAATAAACTCTACAGTATACACACAGTAATCCATCTTACAGACAAAATCAAGGATATCTATCTGAACATACCATGGGACAACACAGTTGCTTTAATTTTCTTTTATTAGCATGGTCTTCTAGCATGGGCAATTTCTAAAAACAGTGATGAGTGTCTGTAGACTTGGCATACCATTAATCCAGAAATAGGATGTCATGCTGCATTGAACCATTTATAGACATGAGTGATTTATATGTGAGCTTTGTTCCGTGGGATGTGTTATAAGCATTATGGTATGAGTGGTATGAGAGTTCTAGTTAAAGGTATTTTCAGGGAGTGCAATATTGATGACCTATTCTCAGAATAGGTCATCAATATCTGATCAGTAGGGGTCTGACTTCCAGACAACCCCCTTCCCACACTCACACAAACACGGGCAGTGCTCTGGGGAGTGCTGCAGCATCTTCACTGAAAACTAAGTTCAGTGTTGTACATTATAAAGCGAATGTGCTTAGTGCTGTAGCCCAGCAACATTCACTTAAATGGTACTGAATTGCACATAGGCCAAGAGACTGATGAACGGGGCATACATAGAAATCATTGGCCCCCATAGCAAGAATCTGAATGGGGCCCCCCAACCCCGCCCACTACCCCGGCCCATCCCACATGTTGCCCTGGCTCCTCCCCTGCCACACCCCTATTTGCCAATAAAGAAATGTATACATGACCTACTGAAATTTTTTTTAATTTTTTTATTAAGGAGACATACTGTAGGGGGGCCACAATAAGTCATTATACTGTATGGGGGCCACAAGGAGACGTTATACTGTATGGGGGCCACAAGGAGACATTATACTGTATAGGGGCCACAAGGAGACATTATACTGTATGGGGGCAGCAACAAGGAGACATTATACCGTATGGGGCAGCCACAAGGAGACGTTATACTGTATGGGGGCAGCCACAGAAGACGTTATACTGTATGGGCCACAAGAGACGTTATACTGTATGGAGGCAGCCACAAGGAGACGTTATAACTGTATGGGGCCACAAGGAGACGTTAATACTGTAGGGGGGCACAATAAGTCATTATACTGTATGGGGGCACACAAGAGACGTTATACTGTATGGGGGGGGCCCACAAGGAGACGTTATACTGTATGGGGCCGCAACAAGGAGACGGTTATACTGTATGGGGGCAGCACAAGGAGACGTTATACTGTATGGGGGGCAGCCACAAGGAGACGTTATAACTGTATGGGGTCAGCCATAAGGAGAACATTATACTGTATGGGGCAGCCACAAGGGAGACGTTATACTGTATGGGGTCAGCCACAAGGAGACGTTATACTGTATGGGGGCAGCCACAAGGAGACGTTATACTGTATTGGGGCCACAAGGAGACGTTATACTGTATGGGGGGCAGCACAAGGAGAACGTTATACTGTATGGGGCCACAAGGAGACGTTATACTGTAGGGGGGCCACAATAAGTCATTATACTGTATGGGGGCCACAAAGAGACGTTATACTGTATGGGGGCCACAAGGGACGTTATACTGTATGGGGGCAGCAACAAGGAGACGTTATACTGTATGGGGGCAGCCACAAGGAGACGTTATACTGTATGGGGGCAGCCAAAGGAGACGTTATACTGTATGGGGGCAGCCACAAGGAGACGTTATACTGTATGGGGGCAGTCACAAGGAGACGTTATACTGTATGGGGCCACAAGGAGAAGTTATACTGTATGGCAGCAGCCACAAGGAGATGTTATACTGTATGGGGGCAGCCACAAGGAGAAGTTATTCTGTATGGGGGCAGCCACAAGGAGACATTATACTGTATGGGGGTCGCAAGGAGACATTATACTGTATGGCAGCAGCCAAAAGGAGATGTTATACTGTATGGAGACAGCCACAAGGAGACGTTATTCTGTATGGGGGCAGCCTCAAGGAGATGTTATACTGTATGGGGGCAGCCACAAGGAGACGTTATTCTGTATGGGGGCAGCAACAAGGAGACATTATACTGTATGGGGGCAGCCACAAGGAGACATTATACTGTATGGGGGCAGCCACAAGGAGACGTTATACTGTATGGGGGCAGCCACAAGTCGACGTTATACTGTATGGCAGCAGCCACAAGGAGATGTTATACTGTATGGGGGCAGCCACAAGGAGACGTTATACTGTATGGGGGTCACAAGGAGACGTTATTCTGTATACAGCAGCCACAAGGAGACGTTATACTGTATGGGGGCCACAAGGAGACAATATACTGTATGAGGGCCACAAGGAGAAGTTATACTGTCTCTGTGATCTTTGGCAGTGCGCTCCATACATAAACCATACGGGAAAATAGACCTCTGGTCCAGGGGACTTACATAGAAAAACTAATAGCCAAGAGGCTACACATAACCCTGTTTCTGACCCTTATGTTAAAACATAACTTCCATTTGATTGCTCTAATACCTAAACACCTAAAGGAAAAAAAAGAATTTTAAAAAACTGCTGTTTCTCTAAATTACCTTATGTTTATAGTAGTGTTACTAGAATCTCAAAGGTTTATAAAAGTAGGGTACTTGCTTTAATAGACCCTTGAGCCTCTATTAACACTACTATAAACATAAGGTAATCTAGAGAAACAGCAGGTTTTTAAAAAAAATGTTTTTTCCTTTAGGTATTAGAGCAATCAAAGAAAAGTTCTGTTTTAATAGTAAGGGGCAGAAACAGGGTTATGTTTAGCATCTTGATTATTAGTTTTCCATTGATAAACCTCCACACTAGCTCCCAGCAGCAGATACTGTAGAAGCCTGCATGTCATGCTGGGACCTCTGGTGTCACATCACCTGGGCACAAGCCTGACACTTCTCTCATGGTCTTTTCAGAGGCTATGTTCCCGCCATGCTGTCCCTGTTACTTCATCCGCAGCCCGGCAATGGCGTGGGAGTGGCGCGCACTCCCCATTTTCATAATAACTGAAAAGCAAGATGATGCTGCTGTGTTCAGCACAGGAGAAGGGAGGTGTGACAGGAGCGACCAATGAGACAGCAGCTCGCCGATACCGGCAAATCAGCAGCCTCCTCCCTAATAACAAAGCTCTGTACTGTACGGAGCTCTGTTATTGGATTGCTGTGCTGCCTCTGCCGGTTCACAGCACTCAGTGCGCTCGTGAATGGCAGAAAAATGTGCATATTCATATGCATCAGACATTTTTTTATGGAGTAGGGGGCGGGGCCTTCAGTGCGCTCCGGGCCCCCCTGTGCCGCAGGCCCCATAGCAGTGGCGTGGCCTGCCTATATTGGCGGTATGCCACTGCTGATGAAGGTTACTGGCCTAGGATGAGGCCGCAGTGCTTTACAGAGTGCCACCATCTCTTCAAACTGATTATCAGGGGGAAGCAGTGTCAGGAGTCGGCCCCCCACCGATCAGACACTGATGACCTACTATACTCTGAGAATACATCACTTTAATTTATTTAGTATCCATAGCTGGATTATAATCTTTCCAAGTTCTTATTTTTTAAGGGAAGTAACACAGCAATGTGACACCACTGTAGGAGTTACACAATGTTTTATGGGATACTTCAAAACACAAATCATTTGCCTATTCTTATTTGAAGCGGTTCCATGTTCTCCATATGTTACTTGTTGGATGAGCATGCTCTGTTTGTGCTAAAGCCTCCTCATGTCCCAGCTTTTGCGCAGTTCTGAATAAGCTTCACAATTCCCTCACACATGCTTTCCATCATCAGAAACAGACATCGTGACAGCTCTTGAACAGCATATTCCATTATTACAGTCTAAAGCATTGCATTTTCAGAATACAAAGACAATTCTTAATTGTCTTCAACTGTTTATATGTCTCTTGCAGCCCATTTAATATTGTGTAATGGCATTTTTATATCCTATCTGTTTATCCATGTACCTATTATAACTTGGATTATTTCAAAGACAGTCTGGACCTCCAAATAACTCCCACAGCAGCTGTAAAGAGCCAGAGATAATGGTTGGAATAACAGTAATGATATGACTAATGACTTCCATATCCCATATCTCATCTTCTTATTATCCATGCTATTACGCGTATTAGCCAAATGCCTTTGTAAACCCGTCATACTGTATGTTTCATTACATTGTCTTCCTTATTCATGACAAAGCAAACATATTTCCTGATTGGTTGATACTAGTTATGTAGTGTATTAGTTTTATCTATAGGAGTATAGGAGTATAGGATATAGACTATAGGAGCACAAATTTCACCATGCAGAAACAAGTAGATATAACATTTCAACTTCCATGGGGCCTTCATATTATTGTAACTTAAACCATAAAGTAGATGGAAACAATCTAAAGGGGTTGTCTTTATAAAATCCATGTTCAGAAAACCTTTTAGGACATTCTGAAGTGGATCATGGCTACAAAGGGCATCTGTTGCAATGGAGGACCTAACTGGTCCATACATTAGATGGACACGCCTTGCATTTTTATGTGTTTATGTGTATATGTGGGTCCATGAAAACCATTGACAGAACACTCATGACATCACTGTTCTGTCAGTGGTTTTCACTGACAATTGGTCGGAGAGGCTATGGAAACGCCCTGGAATACTAATGACACATGGAAGGCAAAAAAAGGACACACAGCCCTAACCTGAACCTTTCACAGACATCTTCACAGATGAAACACTAGCTGTCTTCTCACCAGGGCCATGAGCATGTGAATATGGCCTATGGCCTAAAACAAGTTGTATATCTTGTTGTCATAACTGTTTTATTTATATTCAGTCATTTGCCAATATTCATTGCCATTTTATTACTTATAATGGGGGTTGCTTGGAGAAGTAGTTATTTCTGTGTTCAACAGCCATACCGCCCAACTGTCCTTGATTTGGCGGGACAATCCTGTATTTTGGCAGTTGTTCTGTGGTTTCGGGATGTCTGTGGCATGTCCAACTCTCAACTGTCTCATCATCATCAGAGACAGTTGAATACAATGAGGAACCAGGGAGCTATTAGCTCTCTGCGCCATCATTCTTAGTTTCTCCATCAGGCGCAGTGCAGTAACCTCATTGCAACTGCAGGGCTGAATAGGAGAGCACACAGGCTGGGTAGTGATGAAAATTCTCCAGCTTGTGCATTTTGTGCCCAGCACAGACATTAATTCATTGCGTCTGCTGCTAGGGAGAGCAGAAAGTGTTCCATTCAACCAGGAATGCGGCTAAGTGAGCGTAATTTTTTACTTTATTAACAATAAAGGTTTCACTGCTGTAGAGCAGCAGTAAAGACAGCGTATCTGCTTTGTGGGGGCAAACCGCGGGCATATCTACTGTGTGGGGGCAATCATGGGACATGACTACTGTGTGTAGCAATAAGGGGGCATAACTGCTGTGTGGAGGCACTTAGTGGGCATAACTACTGTATAGGGGCACTAAAAGGGCATAACTATTGTGAAATGGACTCTAAGGGTGCATAACTATTGTGAGAGGGACACTAAGGGGGTATAACTATTGTGAAAGGGACTCTAAGGGGGGGATAACTACTGTGTGGTAGCATAAAGAGGACTGGGTGAGATTGGGGTTTGTAAAGGCATTGGGTGGAGTTACAGGCATGGCTTAATCTTGCCACAAAATTGCCACAGCTGATAAAGTCTCTACTTGGGCATTTTAATGCCCCTTTCACACGAGCGGGAGACTCGCATGTCTCCTGCAACGCATCTACAGGGCTGGACTCGGCACTGACAGGGATCGCATAGCATTATATGCGATCCCAGTCAATGCCGGAGTCCAGCCCTGTAGATGCGTTGCGGGAGACATGCGAGTCTCCCGCTCGTGTGAAAGGGGCATAAGAGTTGGGAGGTATGCAACAAAAGTGATGTGTCTAATTAATTATAACTCACAAATGTCATACGGACATTAGTAACAGATTCCTTATTCCTTAGAGGACCATATGTTCCACGCTGAGAAAACATATAGATGGGAAAAGTAAGAATAGTTTCTCAGTTAGTGAAGAAAGAATAGACCTGTGTTATACTGTCTATCTCATATGATCTAACTAAATAGACAAGCATATAATTCACACATGCAGTGTTCAGTACCTGAAACATCTGCCCAGTACAATGAACATCTGTGCATGGCTATGATCATGTTATTTGCAAATGAGACGTGGGAATTAATATGTTGAATATGACAGCAGGAATGTACTGCAGAACACAAAGAAAATAATGTTTTACTGTATGTAATGCTTCAGACAATGCTTGGATTCCAAATGCAAATATGATCTGGGCAAACAGTAGGCATACACATCAGAACTGAACTGACTAGATATTCCTCCCATTGCAGATCATTCTTCAGATTCCATAGTAATTTGGTTTCCAAGAATTGTGGGCTATGGTGCCAACATTCAGGTTTCTCAAATGTCTTATCAGTCTTTAGTCACCATGATTGCATTTGAAACTTTGGATCAGATTTTGAAATGTCATAACAACATTTTCAGCCTGTAATCTTTCTTGATGTCAGCTACAAAAATGGTAGCATGGCAGGATTGCATTTTTCATACATGGAATGCTTTAAAAAAAAAAAAAACAAAACAAAGCATTAGTCACCTAACATATCCCTCATCACAGCCATTCCTACATTTACTGTGTCCCTTCTGCTCTCCACTTCCTGGTCTGGGCTTCACTTACAGAAAATGCTCAAAGATGCCTGCTCAGCTAATTACTGGCTGAGGTGGGTTACTGCTGAACAGGCATTAAGCTAGGACCAGGAAGTGAAAAGCAGAAGTGATCGGTAAGTATTAGGAAGGCACTGATGGCATTCGTAAGGGATTGGTGAGTTGAATAATTCCCTTTTTTTTTAACTCATTCTGCAAACTGTCTGAAAAGTGTAATCCTGCTGGACTACCCCTTCATTTCAAAAATGGTATTTCATAAATCCAGTCACAATAGAACCTGATGTGCGTATAAACCATTTTCAATCTCGTGGTAAATCTTTGGAAAGGTTGTCCTTTAACTATCAATTTGTTTCATGACAGTGAACACTTGAAATAAAATGGCCAGACTCCAGAACAGTTTTCAAAGCCAATTTGCATGGTATCTCTTATCCTGAGGGTACATCTTCCATGAGAAGAGCTCAACATTTTGGCTCAAAAAGACCAGACTCTAAGAAGGACAGGATGTTGGCAGACAGAGTATGTTCTTGATTCAAAATTGCATGATGGACTGTCCGAACAAGACTGGCTATTATTCGAGCACTATGGGCACACATACTTCCTTATTGTGCTCTGATCTCTAGTGACATAAAGGTGGGAAGAGGAGGTTACGTGTCCATATAAAAGCTACTTTTAGACTGATGCTATTTAACTTCCTGGTGTTTGGAAATGGAAAAGGGAACAGCTTAGGTATGTAGAACAGGTGCAGTATATAAGTATAAGTATATACACTTCTACAGTGTCACCATGTAGCAGACACTATAGGGGAGATTTATCAAAACTGGTGTAAAGGAAAACTGGCTTAGTTGCCCATAGCAACCAATCAGATTCCAGATTTCATTTTCAAAAGGAAATCTGAAAAAAAAGGTGGAATTTCGTTGCAAGGGGAAACTAAATCAGTTTTCCTTTACAACAGTTTTAATAAATCTCCCCCTATGTGCACAACAGTGTGGCTGGAATCATCAGAATTACAAAACTGGCCTGGCACCATAGAAGTGATTTATGAAACTTCCTTTGTTGTCCATAGTAACCAATCACCATCGGGCTTTCATAGAGTACAGTATCTTGATTGTGTAAAATGAAAGATTTTCGTTTAGATCGTTTCCTATGCCCCTATTTGTTCTGTTATGAATATCATCAGCATTTTCTTGTAGGTGTAGCCAAGATTGGTTTAAACCCTTGATGACCTTTGCCATACATGTATGGTGTTGTCTCTTTGAAGATAGCTCCCACCCATTTCACACAGCAGACACCCCTGGGGCTAATGTCTGCAATCAGCTATAACATGGATTGCAGACAGTTAACCCTTTAAATGGCATGGTTAATTTTCACCACAGCATCTGAGCACTGAAAACTAGAGACTCCCTTAGTGGCTACTGGGGGAGCTGTTTATTCACTGCAGCAGCCTCAGTCCCCTTAAAGAATCCACGGCTGCCACAGCTATTAAGGAGACCTACAGGCCTACATAGGAACCTAGGGGCACATTTATTAAGATTGGCGTTTTAGACGCTGTTCTTAATAAACCCCTAAGCTAGCAGTTGTTCCGCCGGAGTTATATAGAGGCAAAGTCCCCTTAATAAATTCGGCGGATCCTCCGCCAGTTCTAAACAGTTCTTACATTTAGACCTTTTTCTATGCCTGAAATAGGTGTAGAAAATAGTAAATGAGAAGGGCCTGACAGCCTGTCCGCTTTGCCCAGCCCCCCCCCCAACGCCTACAATTTTAGATCTGGTGTGAGCAGAGGGAATTTGCAGATTGCGACGAAACTAGCTGTTGCACCGCAATCTGCATCTGAAATACCCCTAATATAGGTGCATTATAGCTTAATAAATGACCCCCATAGAATTCATAGCTAATGGATTGGAGTTTATAAAAGAAACAAAAAGATAACACATTTTTAAAAACAAAGAAATGAAACTATATATAAAAGTTCAAATCACCGCCTTCCCCAAAAATGAAAATAAAAATGTAACAATGAAAAATAAACATCATAGGCTCACTGTGTTCCAAAATGCCCATATTATTAAAAGATAATAATATGTTGAAAATGGTCGACTTGTTGTTTTTTCATCTCTTCACCTCCCCAGAATGATTGAATATAAAGTGATTCAAAAGTCATATGCATCCTGGAATGATATAATTGAAAACTATAGTTTGTTCACACAGCTCCATAGATGTAAAAATAAAAAAGTTATAGGGGTCAGAAGAGAAAAAAATGAATTATTTCCAAAGTTTTAAACACAATTAAAACACAAGGAAAACTATATAAATGTTGTATTCTTCTAATCGTTCTAACCCAGAGAATGAAGGGCATGGGTCAGTTTTACCACATAGGAAAAGCTGTAAAAACAAAACACATAAACCTGTGGTGGAATTGTGTTTTTTTTTCCAATTCCACCCCATTTGGAATTTTTTTTCCAGCTTCCCACTAAATTGTATGCAACAGTAAATGGAACAGTAAAGTAGAACTTTTCTGGCACAAAAACAAGACCTAATATGGCTATGTGAACGGAAAAATATAAAAAGTTAAGGCTCTGGGAAAACCAGGAGTAAAAAACAAAAATGGAAAATCATCATGTCGTCAAAGGGTTAACCACTTAAGGTCCAGGCCAATTTTCTTTTTAGTCCAAAAATGATGTACAATTATGCCATTTTGGGTTAAGGGTCTGAAGATGTGACTAGAATATTAAAGAGTAAGGTCAGGGATGGGTATAAAATATATGCAATCTATGCAGCTGTGACTTTCTACTCTCTTTTAGATTTCATGTACTGTAAATGATTGAGTCAGCACATTTTGATAGCTTACAATTATTATCAGATTGTTACATATGGGGGGGGGGGGGCTATATGATAATCATTTAGCTAGAAAGAGGCCCATATACTGTTCTAGCATGAAATTCCTCCGCTGTCTCTGAGTACACTTGGATGAGTCTTATGTCTTAAAACACTTGGAAGGTGGAGTCATTATTTGTTTGACCTGCACATTTTAGGTATTTTCTGTGATTTGTGTAACTTTTATCTTTATAACTATGCTGTGTGGGAGTACTCTTCCTGTGTGGGACTACAGAAATATATTTTGCTCTGACCACAACTCCTCCACCCTCCCCTCTCCTAGCTTGTAGTCTCACACATAACTCCTCCCTGTAAATCTCCTTGTCTTCATTTACAGTATAACTGAACACTTGTAGGTTCTAGCTCCAGATGGGTGCATGTAGCAGTGGTAAAAGTCAGTGCTTACTACGAATTGTACACCTCTACGTAGATCTCCTGTGACAGATGCTCCCTTAAACTGTGTTCCGAAACTCTGTCTTTTTTTGTCACGTGAGCTTAAATAATTGCTATTAGAATTTTTTCCAGCTCCATACAGTACATGCCAGCTAAAACAGATGCTTATCCACACACAATTCCTTTGACAATTGTGCGTAATTGCTATGCTCTCCAAGCTATTTCGTTCCACCAAAAAATGAAAACAGCTGCAAATCTGATTTCCGTGTGTTATATAAACAATTGGAAAAAACTAAGATTAGTTTTGACTGTCTATTGAGGTATCATGATGGCTTCAGCACCAAGCTATTCATTAACAAGGCCAAATCAGCTTAGATATATTGGATCTAGCAATTAAACAGATGTTTTTACACATTCCTATTTCGTGGACCCTTGATAGCTGTGTTTATGGCCAATTATAGGCTTTACATGCTTAAGAGATTACCCATCAAATTTTCGTTTTAGAAAAAATGCGCTAAAATCAACCAATCAACCAGCCACTCATTCCTACATCAATTTTTGATCATATTTACAACAAGAAAGAATTCATAGATCGGCTATTAGGTTTTAAAATAGCGATAGTATGGTAGTTGAATATACCGAATATCACAAAAACGAAGTTAATGCATATTCAAGACTATGAAACAAAGCATATATCACTGGAAGACATGCCGTTGGTATAGCCTTTACAGAGGTCTTATAAGCAAGGATGAGCCATACCATTATAGAAATAGACACCAAGGTTTCCTTCTGTCTTCTGCACCAGTTGCAGATCTTCAGTGCCTTAAAAAATGTTTTTATACCCCTTGAACTTTTCCACATTTTTTCACATTACACCCACAATCTTAAAGGACAACTGTCGTCAAAAATTAGAAATATATCTAAAATGTTAAAACATGCAATGTAAGTTTTAGAATTTTTTTATGCTTATAATTTTTTTTTACCATTAAAGGAAATATTTAAAAAAATTCATAATAATTGTGTAGAACTTCCTATGTTGATCAGCAGGGGGAGCACAACTGAAAAGTTGAGTGTAGGGAAGCCATCTGTAGCCCAGTGCCATAAACTGTTATCTGGCTATTCACACCTCCTGTGACATCACGCTGCTCTTAGGCTACTTTCACACTAGCGTTTTAAAATTCCGGTATTGAGTTCCGTCATAGGGGCTCAATACCGGAATAAAACGCTTCAGTTTTGTCCCCATTCATTGTCAATGGGGACAAAACTGAACTGAAGACAACGGAATGCTCCTGAAAGCATTCCGTTCCGTCTTCAGACCGGAGAACAAACCGCAGCATGCTGCGGTTTGCTCTCCGGTCCAGGCATCCGCACCAAGACGGATCCGGAATGACCCCCAATGCAAGTCAATGGGGGTGGATCCGTCTGGTGTGACCATAATGGTAACCGGATCCGCCCTCCATTGACTTTCAATGGAGTCCATTACGGATCCGGGTACACATAGACACATACAGACATAAACATACACACACATAAAGACATACAAACACACATACATACTTACATGCTCCCCGGCAGGTCTTCGGAGCGTCAGGACGGCTCACACAGGTCACGATTCCCCACAGCGCCCTCTGCTGGGCGCCTGGTGGAATCGTCAGATGACGATTCCACCAGGCGCCCAGCAGAGGGCGCTGTGGGGAATTGTGACCTGTGTGAGCCGTCCTGACGCTCCGAAGACCTGCCGGGGAGCATGTAAGTATGTATGTGTGTTTGTATGTCTATATGTGTGTGTATGTTTATGTGTATGTATATGTATGTACTGTGTGACATGTGTGGGGCCGGAGCGCGGTTCCGGCTCCACACATGTCACTGCGGCAGGCCTGATCCGGCAGCACCCTTCACCTGCCGGATCAGGCCTGCCGCCAGTGTGAAAGTAGCCTTACTTGCTTATCTGATAACAAGAGATTGTCTTCCACAATACAGTGTCCAGCGGCCATCTTGTTGTGGTCTGCACTGTGATAGCATAGGAGGCACAGTCAGCAATGTTATTTCCAATTGTGATGCTGATTATTCCTCCACCACAGGGATTTTCTCCACTGACAGGTAGAAGAGTTAGGGTGGTAGTGCATGACTGAGTTTGATCTGACATCACTGTATTTATTATCCCTGTATGGTGACATCACTGTGTTTATTATCCCTGTACGGTGACATCACTGTATTTATTATCCCTGTACTGTGACATCACTGTTTATTATTCCTGTACTGTGACATCACTGTATTTATTATCCCTGTACGGTGACATCACTGTGTTTATTATTAGTGTTGAGCGAGCTGCTGGATGGGAGGAATCACTACAAAGAAGAAGCCTGAGGAGGTAAGTGGTTTGTGTTTGTTTGTTTTCTATTTTTCAGGATCGTGAATGCTGAGGACTACGTCGGATTCGGTGGATTACGTCGGACCAGCTTTTTTTATTTTTTAAATAAAATGGTCAAACAGGGGTCTGGGGGAGTATTTATTTCAATAAACTATTTTATAAGTGTGTGTGTTTTTTTACAACATTGCAGTTTTAGTAATCATGGCTATCTACAGACGGCCCTGATTACTAATACTGGGCTTAGTGCTGGCTGGTATGGCCAATACTAACCCCAACATCTATTACCCCGGCACCCAACTCCACCAGGGGTGTCGGGAAGAGCCGGGTACCCGCAGGACCAGACCTTCCAAATTGAGGGTCCGGTTCTGGGGCAGCTGCAGGCTGTTACTGTTAGGCTGGAAAGGGCCAATAACCATGTCCCTTCCCACCCTGGTAGTGCCAGGCTGCCGCTGCTGGTTGTATCTGGCTGGAGAAGGAAAAAAGGGCCATTTTTTAAAATTATTAAATTATTTTTGAAGAAAAATGGAGTGGGGTCCCCCCTTTTTTCCTTCTCCAGCCAGAGAGAACCAGCAGCGGCAGCCTGACACTACCAGGGTGGGAAGGGACACGGTTATTGGCCCTTCCCAGCCTAATGCTACCAGCCTGCAGCTGCCCCAGAACCGGACCCTCAATTTAAAAGGTCCGGTCCTGCGGGTACCCGGTTCTTCCCGACACCCCTGGTGGCGGTAGGTGCCGGGGTAATAGATGTTGGGGTTAGTGCTGGCTGTACCGGACAGCACTAAGCCCAGTATTAGTAATCAGGGCCGTCTGTAGATAGTCGTGATTACTAAAACTGCAATGTTGTAAAAAAACACACACACTTATAAAATAGTTTATTGAAATAAATACTCCCCCAGACCCCTGTTTGACCATTTTATTTAAAAAAATAAAAAAGCTGGTCCGACATAATCCACCGAATCCGACGTAGTCCTTAGCATTCACGATCCTGAAAAATAGAAAACAAACAAACAAAAAAACAAACAAACACAAACCACTTACCACCTCAGGCTTCATCTTTGTAGTGATTCCTCCCGTCCAGCAGCTCGCTCAACACTAATAATAAACACAGTGATGTCACAGTACAGGAATAATAAACAGTGATGTCACAGTACAGGGGTAATAAATACAGTGATGTCACCGTACAGGGATAATAAACACAGTGATGTCACAGTACAGGGATAATAAACACAGTGATGTCACAGTACAGGGATAATAAACACAGTGATGTCACCGTACAGGGATAATAAACACAGTGATGTCACCGTACAGGGATAATAACCACAGTGATGTCAACATTCAGGGATAATAAACACAGTGCAGTCCCCTCACAGAAAGCTAAAAAAAATAAAACCCTTATACTTACCTTTTTTTCAAGCTGCAGAATCACCAGCAGATCTTCTCTTGTCTGGGGGGGGGCGGAGCCAATGCTGACTGACGCCCGGCCCCGCCCCGCCCCCACCCAGACATGAGGCAGAAGGTACGGAGAGAGGGGGGGAGAGAGGGGGAGAAAGGAAGGGAGAGGGTGGGGGAGAAGGGTGGCGAGGGGGGACTCGGAGGATGAAAGAAGCAGGTAGCCGATTCCGGCTGTCTGCTTCTTCTTGCATCAGGCAACTGTCTCTGCGTCCATAGGACAGCTGCCAGAGACCGGGACATATAATGGGTGTCCCCTCCGGTGTCATGTTACTGAAGTCTTCAATAACATGGCACCGGAGGGGGCAGGCTATG
The DNA here is from genome assembly GCA_900303285.1 of Rhinella marina. NCBI lineage: Eukaryota > Metazoa > Chordata > Amphibia > Anura > Bufonidae > Rhinella > Rhinella marina. Next base: position 14,911 of record ONZH01015592.1, on the reverse strand, counting down.
TATGTGTAAATCGCCTGCGCTTACACATACACAGCGCTCCCATAATTTTTCAATAGGGTTGGCTCCGTCCGCACTGGGAATGGAGCATACGACCGTAAGTCATTTGTATATGTGTCATTCAGTGACACATAGACATGTGACTATGAAAATGGCAGCCCCCATAAAGTTACAAAAATGTAAAATACACAAAACACAATACACATATAATAAACTTCATTATACATATAAAAACTATTTTTAATGTTTTATAACATATGTTTTTTATTTTTTCATGATAGTGTCCCTTTAAATGTATTTCACTGGAATTTTATGTGATAGATCAACACAAAGTAGCAAGTATGTGTGAAGTGAAAAGAAAATGATACATATTTTTTTACATTTTCAATAAATACAAATCTGGAAAGTGTCGTGTGCATTTGTATTCAGCCCCTGAGTCAATACTTTGTAAAAACATCCTTTTGCTGCAATTACGGCTGCAAGTCTTTGGGGGTATGTCCATACCAGTTTTGCACATTTGGAGGCTGAAATTTTTGCCCATGCTACTTTACAAAATAGCTCAAATTCTTACAGATTGGATGGAGAGAATCTGTGAACAGCAATCAAGTCTTGCACAGATTCTCAATGGGATTTAGGTCTGGAGTTTGACTGGGCCATTCTAACACATGAATATGATTTGATCTAAGCCATTTCATTGTAGCTCTGAATGTTTAGGGTTGTTTTCCTGCTGAAAGGTAAACCTCCACCCCTTAGTCTCAAGCCTTTTGTAGCCTCTAACAGATTTTTCTCCAGGATTTCTCCTTGAATTTACCTGCATCCATCTTCCCATCTTTCCAACTGTGACCAACTTCTCTGTTCCTGATGAAGAAAAGCATCCTCACAGCATGATGCTACTACCACCCTGTTTCACAGTGGTGATGATGTGTTCTGAGTGATATGCAGTGTTAGTGTTCTGCCACACATAATGTTTTGCATTTAGGCTAAACTGTTGACCAAAGCACCTTCTTCCACATGTTTGCTGTGTCCCCTACACGGCTTGTGGCAAACTGCAAATGGGGCTTCTTATGGCTTGCTTTCATTTAGGAGGATAGCCATGTTTTGGCAGGTTTGCAGTTGTGCCAAACTCTTTCCACTTTTGGATGATAAATTGAACAGTACTCCATGAGATGTTCAGAGCTTGTGATATTTCTTTCTAACCTAACCCTGCTTTACACTTTTCCACAACTTTATCTCAGACCTGTCTGGGGTGTTCCTTCATTTTCACGATGCTGTTTAATCACTAACAAACCTCTGAGGCCTTCACAGAACAGCTGTAGTTATACTGAGAATAAATTAGACACAGCTATTTACTCTATTTACTAAATAGGTGGCTTCTGAAGGAAATTGGTCACACTGGATTTTAATTAGGGGTATCAGAGTACAGGGGCTGAATATAAATGGCTCACTTACAATTTTATGTTTGGAAAAGTTAAATAGAAAAATCTAAGTAATACACTTTTTATCTTGTATTTCACTAAACAGACCTCAACCACTATTCAATGACTTGATGTCTTATAACAGATATTATAAATTCTATCAATGTATTCACTTTCCTGGAAATGCTTCTAATTGGTGCACCTATTGATGCTTGTAAATCATATTTATTAAAAGTTAGATTTTCTTTCCAGCATCTGTACTTTGCAGTGATCTTTGCTAATATGTTTAAAAGATCAATTTATGGTGTAGCAATGGAAACAATTAGATCATTTCATATTGCGACAGAAATGAAGTCAAAAGAGCAGGACTGTTCCTTTTAGATCCCATTGTGAATATTGGTAAAATGCAGCCCAGTAATTTAATTGCTCAATTTATACATGTTTAATTGACTGTAAAACAAAGCTTAACAACCATATACTCATGGAGGTCAGTCATATTTTATTAGTAATATGGTAAACGTATTTCTTAGTGTGTGTGTGTGTATATATATATATATATATATATATATATATATATATATATATACAGGCCAGACCAAAAGTTTGGACACACCTTCTTATTCAAAGAGTTTTCTGTATTTTCATGACTATGAAAATTGAATTGTAGATTCACACTGAAGGCATCAAAACTATGAATTAACACATGTGGAATTATATACTTAACAAAAAAGTGTGAAACAACTAAAAATATGTCTTATATTCTAGGTTCTTCAAAGTAGCCACCTTTTGCTTTGATTACTGCTTTGCACACTCTTGGCATTCTCTTGAGCTAATTTAATTTATTGTTAATCTTCTAAAAATCAAAATTACATAATTCCTATTTCAGACGATAAAGCTGGATTTATATCTAGTCAAGTGAACTTAGAATACTGTTTAGCACTGACAATTGTTACTAGTGAATGGTCGTTATTTTCTGAGCTGACTGAGTGCCCATACACGTTGCAGCCAAACCGTGGTCACCACTCGCGGATTACTGCTAATAGCAGAGCTGCACCTGTAGTTGCCATGGTTTTAAGGTGCAAGTACAAATGCAGAATGTCAATTAGCGGTACTCCACATGAGATTACCACTGCTCAGCTGCAATGTGTATTGACAGCTCAGAAAATATTGGACATTTACTAGCACACTTGAACCTTAAATCTTCCCAATGTAGCCACAGTAATTAATGTGAATGATAACAATAGTTATAGTATAGAGTTTAAGCAAGCTACTGCTATATAACAAGAATTCACCTGCCTACCTATGGAAGCCAATAGCTGCATGATTTTGAAGGTAACACTTCATTTCTACCTGTCATTGGTCAGCCCAGGGTATTGGCTGTATGCATCAGTCACAGTATGTATGCCCACTCGGTGAACATAGTTAACAAGTTGTTGAATAGATGGTTTTCATGTGTGTGGTGGTTAGTTCACATGCGTTACATTTACTTCAGAAATTTCTTAGTGAAAATTAGTAACATGCATCTACATACTGTTTTTTTTAAGCATATGCACTGATTTCTAAAAGAACCATTCAGATGAATTGGACAGTTGCCAACATTTCTGCAACAAATTTGCAACATGTTATTATATCCCTTTGATGGTAGCGTTGCCATCATCAAAGTATGATTAATGTGACATTATGCTTTTTTTGCATAAAAAATAAAAAAAGAATTGAAGTTTCTGAACCACTACATGACCCCTGATGTAACTGTATATCAGCAGTGAGAGAGAAGTGTGTGGAGTGGGCTCTCAAGCTGATATTGCTCCATGTGCACCAGGTGCTATTTAAAAAAAACTGACACCCGCCACAATGACCAGGATTGGGGATAACTCTGATCCCAGTCATTTAACCCCTAATACACTTCAATCAGTAGCAACTGTGGAATTTGAGAGGTTAAAAAGAGGGAGGGGGTTCCCTTTGCCCTCGGATTGGAGACACTGTGGTACAATTGTAGGGTTCTTATCTTTTACTATGGTAGCCTGGGGCCTTGTGAATGCTCCCAGGCCTGCCATAGTAACATGCCTGTTAAGCCATGTCACTGGCAAAATGGAGGCCTGTCAAAATCCCATAGATTGCAATAGTATACAACATATACCAGTCCCCTAAGGGGACTAAAAATTACTGTAGAAATATGTTTTTGAAATATATAAAGCACAAAAATAAATAATATATAAATAATATAAAAAAACTAATTCAGACCAAACCACCTTTTATCAATTTTACATATAAAAAACTGCTCTGTCTGAACATGTATTCTTGTTAAACAAGAATTAATGCTTTTTTTTAATATGGTTATTGTCATGTCTGAAAATGGCCAAGCCATATTTTTCTAATGGGCGGTCAACAACCTAACGGAAAAATATTTTTTAATCACAATGCCCCCCCCTAAAAAAATTTCAATAAAAAGTGATCAAATTTGTATGTACCCCCAAACTAGTTCACCTCGCCTGCACAAAAAAAGTCCTCGCACAGCTCTGTAAATTAAAATATAAAAAGTCGATGCAAATAAATTTTTTTAAAGGTTTTCATTTTTTAAGTAGTAAATCATAATGAAAACAATATAAATTTGGAAGAATAAGGTTTTTATGTCATTTTTAGTGAACAATGAATGCCGTAAAAACAAAGCCCAAAAAGCCATGGTGGAAGTTTTTTTTTTTCAATTTCATCCCATAATGAATTGTTTTAATTTTTCAATACATAATATAATGGATTTCATGGTGCCATAAAAAAAATAAATAAATAAAAAGTTATGGCTCTTTGAAAGCAGATTAGGAAAAAAGTTAAAAAAACAAAACAAAAACAAAATTGCTTTGGTTGTGAAGGGGTGAAAGAAGAAAAGAAAACATTTCTTCATTGTACTTGCAATTGCAGTTATTACCACTTTCTTACAAGCAGTTAGGTGAACCTAGAGCTGAACAGGTTGCTATTTAAAAACAAATCATTTTAGTTTTTTTTCTTCTCTCCGAATGTTATTTCTTAGATGTACAAAGAACAATTCTTGCATCTATTACATCTTTTATTATTACACTGAATGAGGACAAGTGGAACTGATCAGACCCGAGCAGCAGCAGCCCCACCAGCAGTACTTATAATTATCTTCTTTCAAGAGCAGAACATAAGTTCAGCCACAAACAAGCCATACATTTAGATTTAAAAGTAACTTGTTTTTCTGTCGTCCCCTCATCAGTACAATAATGAGATGTTCCACTTCTGTGTTTTTCGCAGGATGGAGGAATATTTTAACAAATCTAAAACTATTATTCATTACCCTCGGGTTATACAGTGCCTTGCGAAAGTATTCGGCCCCCTGGAACTTTTCAACCTTTTGCCACATTTCAGACTTCAAACAAAAAATATAACATTTTAAATTTTTGGTGAAGAATGAACAACAAGTGGGTCACAATTGTGAAGTGGAACAAAATGTATTAGATCATTTAAACTTTTTTTGTAATAATAAAACTGAAAAGTGGGGCATGCAAAATTATTCGGCCCCCTTGCATTAATACTTTGTTGCGCCACCTTTTGCTGCGATTACAGCTGCAAGTCACTTGGGGTATGTCTCTATCAGTTTTGCACATCTAGAGACTGAAACTCTTGCCCATTCTTCCTTGCAAAGCAGCTCGAGATCTTTGAGGTTGGATGGAGAGCGTTTATAAACAGCAGTTTTCAGCTCTTTCCACATATTCTCAATTGGATTCAGGTCTGGACTTTGACTTGGCCATTCTAAGACCTGGATACATTTATTTTTGAACCATTCCATTGTAGATGTTGCTTTATCTTTGGGATCATTGTCTTGTTGGAAGATAAATCTCCGTCCTAGTCTCAGGTCTTTTGCAGACTCCAACAGTTTTTCATCCAGAATAGTCCTGTATTTGGCTCCATCCATCTTCCCATCAATTTTAACCATCTTTCCTGTCCCTGCTGATGAAAAGCAGGCCCAAACCATGATGTTGCCACCACCATGTTTGACAGTGGGGATGGTGTGTTCAGGGTGATGAGCTGTGTTGCTTTTACGCCAAACATATCGTTTTGCATTGTTTCCAAAAACTTGGATTTTGGTTTCATCTGACCAGAGCACCTTCTTCCACATGTTTGGTGTGTCTCCCAGGTGGCTTGTGGCAAACTGTAAACGAGACTTTTTATGGATATCTTTGAGAAATGGCTTTCTTCTTGCTACTCTTCCATAAAGGCCAGATTTGTGAAGTGTTCGACTGATTGTTGTCCTATGGACAGACTCTCCCACCTCAGCTGTAGATCTCTGCAGTTCATCCAGAGTGATCATGGGCCTCTTGGCTGCATCTCTGATCAGTCTTCTCCTTGTTTGAGATGAAAGTTTAGAGGGACGGCCGGGTCTTGGTAGATTTGCAGTGGTCTGATACTCCTTCCATTTCAATATGATCGCTTGCACAGTGCTCCTTGGCATGTTTAAAGCTTGGGACATCTTTTGGTATCCAAATCCAGCTTTAAACTTCTCCACAACAGTATCACGGACCTGCCTGGTGTGTTCCTTGGTCTTCATGATGCTCTCTGTGCTTTAAACAGAACCCTGAGACTATCACAGAGCAGGTGCATTTATACGGAGACTTGATTACACACAGGTGGATTCTATTTATCTTCATCAGTCATTTAGGACAACATTGGATCATTCAGAGATCCTCAATGAACTTCTGGAGTGAGTTTTCTGAACTGAAAGTCAATGTGCCGAATAATTTTGCACTCCCGACTTTTCAGTTTTAATATTACAAAAAAAGTTTAAATGATCCAATAAATTTCTTTCCACTTTACAATTGTGACCCACTTGTTGTTGATTCTTCACCAAAAAATTTAAAATGTTATATCTTTTTGTTTGAAGCCTGAAATGTGACAAAAGGTTGAAAAGTTCCAGTGTCACGACAGGGAAACAAGGGATAGTGTGCCCTGTCTGAACCCCACCTCTTTCCCTGCCTACTTACAGTAGATGCCCTAGGCGGCAAAACCGTAACTTGGAGACAGTCCCTATGTTGAGTACGTGCACAGGGAAGGGAAGGGAACACAGGGAAAGACGAACACAGACAGAACAAACACAATAGCAGAATAGTCAGCAAGCCAAGTCAAGAACAGGAGGTCACGTCAAATACCGAGGGGAATAGCAAAAGCGTAGTCTAAGTCCGAAGCCAAAATCCAATATACCAATAATCAACAGCAAGGTCCAACACAAAGCACTGATCTCAGAAGACTAATCACAGGCATCTGAGTGAGGCAGTTGCCATCTTTAAATAGCCCGCCCAGGATCATGTGATGTGGCCAGCATCACATGACCTGAGGCAGAGCAAGCTGTCCAAACAATATGTAAAGTAGCCATGTGGTGTGATCAGCACCACATGGCTAAACCCAAACAGAGAATTAACTCATGAAGTGCTGGCTGACAAGACCAGCACTTCAATTCCCTATTGCTCGTCTCTAGGGGGGCGGAGAGGTCCGGCGATGTCGTGCAGAGGGAGCGCGACGCCGACCTCGCGTGACAGTACCCCCCCTTCACGAGGGGCCACCGGACCCTTACCAGCGAGAGCAGGCTTATTGGGATGCTGCAGATAGAACTTTCGGATGAGCGAGTCTGCATGCATCCTGGTCAACGGTACCCAAGACCTGTCCTCAGGCCCGAACCCCTTCCAATGTACGAGGTACTGGAAGGAATTCCGGACCCTTCTCACATCCACAATTCTGGCAATCTCATGCTCCATTTGTCCTGCTACCTCAACCGGAGGAGGAGACTGTTCCTCAGGACCAACGGGAGCAACATAACGTTTGAGCAAAGACACATGAAAAACATTATGAGCACGAAGGGAGTCGGGTAAACATAACCTAAAAGAAACCGGATTGATCACCTTGGTGATCCTGTAAGGACCAATGAAGCGAGGTGCAAACTTGTAGGATGGTACCCTCATGTTGAGATTTTTAGTCGATAACCATACCTTATCCCCAACCTTAAAATTCACACCCTTAGAACGTTTTCTATCAGCCTTAGCTTTTTGAACTCCTTGGGCCTTTTCCAGGTTCGACTGAACCTGTGCCCAAACTGTGCACAGTTCTTGAGAAAAATCATTGACCTCTGGGACAACCGACGCAGATGGGGAACAGGAGCCAAAGCGTGGATGAAAACCCATATTGGCAGAAAAACGGCGACATCCCAGAGGATGAATTAACACGATTATTAATTGCAAATTCAGCCAGAGACAGGAATCTGGCCCACACATGCTGGTTATCAGAAACATAACATCTGAGATATTGCTCAACGGATTGGTTTAGACGTTCAGTCTGACCGTTGGTCTCCGGATGAAAGGCTGATGAAAAGGACAAAGAGATACCAATCTTATTACAGAACGCCCTCCAGAACCTAGACACAACTGTACTCCCCTATCAGAAACGATATTCTCAGGAACACCATGCAGTTTGACAATATTATCAATGAACACGAACGCCAAGACCTTCGCAGAGGGTAATTTACACAAAGGAATAAAATGACACATTTTGCTGAATCTGTCAACCACCACAAATATCACGGTTTTACCCTCAGAGCACGGCAAATCCGTGATAAAGTCCATGGACAGATGTGACCAAGGTCTACTAGGTATGGGTAAAGGATGTAACTCACCCATAGGTCGTGTCTTGGAATTCTTGGACCTGGCACAAGTGTTACACGCAGTTACAAAAGCCTGAACATCTCTGGAGATTGACGGCCACCAATACTGCCTAGAGACCAACTCCTTGGTGGCATTGATGCCAGGATGTCCACACAAAACAGAATTATGGCACTCACCCAGCAGTCGCAACCGCAAATGAGCCGGCACAAACAATTTGTCATTGGGGGTACCAATAGGAGCAAGATGTTGTCCTGCCGAGATTTCAGAAGCGAGGTCAGATGAGGTAGCGGCCACGATGATATCAGCTGGCAGGATGGGCTCAGGAGGGACGTCAGGAGGCTGATACGCCTGGAAACTTCGGGATAAGGCATCGGCCTTAATGTTCTTGCTCCCGGGTCTGAAGGTAACACAAAAATCAAAACGAGTAAAGAACAAAGCCCACCTCGCCTGTCTAGGATTCAATCGCTTAGCCGATTCTAGAAACATTAAATTCTTATGATCCGTGAGGACCGTAATGCGGTGAAATGCCCCTTCTAAAAAATGACGCCATTCCTCAAATGCCCACTTGATTGCAAGTAACTCCCTATTCCCAATATCATAATTCCTCTCGGCAGGAGAGAACTTGCGGGAGAAGAAGGCGCATGGCATAAAATTAGTTAAGGTGGAAGACCCCTGGGACAGTACAGCCCCCACACCATCCTCAGACGCATCCACCTCAACTACAAAAGGCTTACTTTGATCAGGCTGGACCAACACAGGAGCATTAATAAAACACTGCTTTAACCTTTCAAAGGCCTCAATAGCTGCAGGGGGCCAATTGACCAGATCAGCCCCCTTGCGAGTCAAATCCGTAATGGGTTTGGCTACCACAGAAAAATTTTTGACAAATTTACGATAAAAATTAGCAAACCCCAGAAATCGCTGGAGCGCCTTCAAAGAGGAAGGTCGCACCCAATCCACAATGGCCTGTACTTTAACTGGGTCCATTTTGAAAGAAAAAGGGGTGAGAATGTATCCCAAAAAGAAAAACTGGGGGTCAGTCAGCACATCCAAGTATGCAGGTGCACGTCACACAGGTGTGGCTGCAAAATAAAATGGTAAAACATAGAAGGTGCAACAGCACTCAGCGAACACAGACAGCAAATCGAATACATATAATACCGCCATACTCACCATCTACACGATGCTTGCGCTACATTGTAAATGTGAGATTCTTGGCAGATAACTTTATATAAAAAAGCTATCTGTGCCCGTCTGCCATACCAAGGCGATCTCTTTAAGACGGGAACCTAAAAAGCCATAACGCTCAAGGAATACAGGTTCCATATAATGCTGAGCCAACTCTGTTCCACCTCTCCTGGTACCAGTTAGGCCTCCAAATGCATATAAGGAGAGCAGGGCAAAGCTTTATACTAGCACTAATTAAAATCAATAGGTAAGGCAGACTGGTTAGTTAGGAGTGCACGACCGAAATGGTGGTGGAGTCAGCCACGCCTCCACCTAAACTGCAAGAAAAACTGGGGGTCAGTCAGCACATCCAAGTATGCAGGTGCACGTCACACAGGTGTGGCTGCAAAATAAAATGGTAAAACATAGAAGGTGCAACAGCACTCAGCGAACACAGACAGCAAATCGAATACATATAATACCGCCATACTCACCATCTACACGATGCTTGCGCTACATTGTAAATGTGAGATTCTTGGCAGATAACTTTATATAAAAAAGCTATCTGTGCCCGTCTGCCATACCAAGGCGATCTCTTTAAGGGAACCTAAAAAGCCATAACGCTCAAGGAATACAGGTTCCATATAATGCTGAGCCAACTCTGTTCCACCTCTCCTGGTACCAGTTAGGCCTCCAAATGCATATAAGGAGAGCAGGGCAAAGCTTTATACTAGCACTAATTAAAATCAATAGGTAAGGCAGACAGGTTAGTTAGGAGTGCACGACCGAAATGGTGGTGGAGTCAGCCACGCCTCCACCTAAACTGCAAGAAAAACTGGGGGTCAGTCAGCACATCCAAGTATGCAGGTGCACGTCACACAGGTGTGGCTGCAAAATAAAATGGTAAAACATAGAAGGTGCAACAGCACTCAGCGAACACAGACAGCAAATCGAATACATATAATACCGCCATACTCACCATCTACACGATGCTTGCGCTACATTGTAAATGTGAGATTCTTGGCAGATAACTTTATATAAAAAGCACAGCATTATATGGAACCTGTATTCCTTGAGCGTTATGGCTTTTTAGGTTCCCGTCTTAAAGAGATCGCCTTGGTATGGCAGACGGGCACAGATAGCTTTTTTATATAAAGTTATCTGCCAAGAAACTCACATTTACAATGTAGCGCAAGCATCGTGTAGATGGTGAGTATGGCGGTATTATATGTATTCGATTTGCTGTCTGTGTTCGCTGAGTGCTGTTGCACCTTCTATGTTTTACCATTTTATTTTGCAGCCACACCTGTGTGACGTGCACCTGCATACTTGGATGTGCTGACTGACCCCCAGTTTTTCTTGCAGTTTAGGTGGAGGCGTGGCTGACTCCACCACCATTTCGGTCGTGCACTCCTAACTAACCTGTCTGCCTTACCTATTGATTTTAATTAGTGCTAGTATAAAGCTTTGCCCTGCTCTCCTTATATGCATTTGGAGGCCTAACTGGTACCAGGAGAGGTGGAACAGAGTTGGCTCAGCATTATATGGAACCTGTATTCCTTGAGCGTTATGGCTTTTTAGGTTCCCGTCTTAAAGAGATCGCCTTGGTATGGCAGACGGGCACAGATAGCTTTTTTATATAAAGTTATCTGCCAAGAATCTCACATTTACAATGTAGCGCAAGCATCGTGTAGATGGTGAGTATGGCGGTATTATATGTATGCAATGTATCCCAAAAAGGTCACTTCCTGAACACCAAAGGTACACTTTTCCCCTTTAATGAACAACTTGTTTTCACGCAACACCTCCAGCACTTGCCTGGTGTGAGATACGTGACTCTCCCAGTCTGCAGAAAAAATCAGGATGTCATCAATATAGACAATTACAAATTTCCCAATAAATGGTCTAAAAATGTCATTGACAAAGTTTTGGAAAATTGCCGGAGCGTTACTTAACCCAAAAGGCATTACCAAGTACTCATAATGACCCTCCGGGGTATTAAAAGCAGTTTTCCATTCGTCCCCCTCACGAATCCTGATTAGGTTGTATGCCCCCTTCAAATCCAGCTTGGTGAACCAACAGGCCCCCTGGACCTGATTCAGCAAGTCAGGAATAAGGGGCAACGGGTATCTGTTTTTAACAGTGATTTTATTGAGCTCCCTGTAATTGATACAAGGCCTCAATCCTCCATCCCTTTTACCAACAAAGAAAAAACCTGCCCCCATGGGAGAAACTGAAGGCCGGATGTGACCCTTGGCCAGACTCTCTTTGAGATAATCCCTCATGGACTGACGTTCAGGAGTAGAGAGATTATAAATGCGACCTTTGGGATATTTGGATTCCTCAATAAGGTCAATGGCGCAATCATATTGCCGGTGAGGAGGGAGGAACTCAGTCTCGGACATGGAAAAAACGTCCGAAAAATCGCCGATATACTTGGGCAAGGAAAGAGACTCAGTGGTACCTCCAAACAGCAATACTGATCTACAACATTTGTCACAATTCATTCCCCATTTTTCCAATTCACCTACCGACCAGTTGATCACAGGGTTGTGGTCCTGTAACCATGGCAGACCTAAAACAAGGTCGTCAGGTAAATCCTTTAATACAAGGAAGGAACAAGTCTCGGTATGGGTAATTCCTACAGTTAATACAACCTCAGGAGTACAAAACTCCACTCTCCCATTATTCAATGGAGTGGAATCCAGTGCGATAATTTGAATTACCTCCCTTAAAGGAATTATAGGCACACCCACAGATTGCACAAAATCATAATCAATAAAATTAGCAGCAGAACCTGAATCCACAAATGCTTCACCGGACCTCTTGAATTGGTTATAAGAAATGGAAATAGGTAACAAGATTTTCTTTCTTACCACCACAGGGGGTACCTTACTTCCAGGAACAGACCTTTTTGAGAGCAGAAGTCTCGGACACTGCTGGAGCCAGTGGTTCATCTCACCGCAGTAAAAACAGGCCCCTCTCAGGCGTCTCTGATCCCTCATAGTAACTCCCAACTGCATAGGCTCCTCCTGGACCTTGATAGGAGACGGGCTCTGAAGAGGAACTTCGGACAACACGACAACTTGAGGGGCAACAGAACGTTCCTTTTGTCTCTCCCTAAACCATCGGTCAAGTTTGATAACTAAGGTCATAGTCGCCTCTAAGGTGTCAGGAGTAGGATAACTAACTAGTAAATCCTTCAGATGGTCAGACAGTCCCACCCTAAACTGGCTTCTCAAAGCAGGGTCATTCCATTTAGAGGACACACACCATTTTCTGAACTCAGCACAGTAATCCTCAACTGCACGGTTACCCTGCTGAATGTCTCTGAGCTGAGTTTCAGCTACAGCGGCCAAGTCAAGTTCTTCATATAAAAGACCTAGGGCCCGGAAAAAAGCCTCCACAGACAATAGACAAGGGGAGTCAGGTGGCAATGAGAAAGCCTACTCCTGCGGATCACCTTGCAGCAAGGAAATAATTATTCCTACCCGCTGCTGCTCAGAACCCGAGGAGTGTGAGCGTAAACGGAAATATAATTTACAACTTTCCTTAAAGGAATGGAAAGTCCTTCGGTCCCCAGAAAACCGATCGGCAATTTTACATGGGGTTCAATATTGGGGTTTGGCATGGAGGGAACGACTGCGGGTGCTGTCCGCAGCTGCTCCTGATGTTGGAGTCTCTCGGCCAAATCCTGGATCATCTGAGCCATGTTACTCATCTGGTCCGTGAGTACTCGCAACGGCTCCATAGGTACGGCCTGTGATTCTGTCACGACAGGGAAACAAGGATAGTGTGCCCTGTCTGAACCCCACCTCTTTCCCTGCCTACTTACAGTAGATGCCCTAGGCGGCAAAACCGTAACTTGGAGACAGTCCCTATGCTGAGTACGTGCACAGGGAAGGGAAGGGAACACAGGGAAAGACGAACACAGACAGAACAAACACAATAGCAGAATAGTCAGCAAGCCAAGTCAAGAACAGGAGGTCACGTCAAATACCGAGGGGAATAGCAAAAGCGTAGTCTAAGTCCGAAGCCAAAATCCAATATACCAATAATCAACAGCAAGGTCCAACACAAAGCACTGATCTCAGAAGACTAATCACAGGCATCTGAGTGAGGCAGTTGCCATCTTTAAATAGCCCGCCCAGGATCATGTGATGTGGCCAGCATCACATGACCTGAGGCAGAGCAAGCTGTCCAAACAATATGTAAAGTAGCCATGTGGTGTGATCAGCACCACATGGCTAAACCCAAACAGAGAATTAACTCATGAAGTGCTGGCTGACAAGACCAGCACTTCAATTCCCTATTGCTCGTCTCTAGGGGGGCGGAGAGGTGTTGCTAATGTAACTAAGGGAAACAGATTAATATCAGTTGAAATCTAAGCTCCACAATATGAGAATGGTAAATTGGCAATGGGAGAGTCCTCCTGCAAAACAGATTTTAAAAATGTACAGTAAAAGTCAAAAGCAGTATTTTCCAAAGGCCTACAGTCAAGCCTGTAATGTCTAAGGAATGTGACCAGGGATCTCCATTTAGCTCCATTTAGCTGCCTATTTGTCCTAATGGAATTAAACTACACTTAGTCCATGCAATTGAAATGGTCCTAGTTGAATGGTTAGTAGTAGTCCTAGTTACTAAATTCAGAAGGATATAATCCAGCAAGAGTGTAAGAGATATTAATTTACTATGGTTACTGTAGAGTTGGAAGCCTTCCGTTTTCCACAAAAAATTGAAGATTGTCTTTCTAACTAAATTTAATTCTATGGAGACTGCTTGAAGAAGACAGTCATGCACATATGGAATTATGGAAATGCCCTCTAATATTAGGACGGTTGCTATGGCAATTTTTATTAAAATGTAAGGGACAGAAGAAATTCTGAAGCATAAAGCTGGGAACTAGAGATGAAATATGCTTTCTTGAACTTCTTTTGCTGTTCTCAGAAATTTTCTGTAGGCCTATTTTTTGGGAATTTTAAAATAGGGAATGACTTTTACAGAGTTAAACTGCTGCCAGCACTTGGTAGGGGCTGGAGATAGCTGTATAATACCTTTCATGGAGCTTTTATTCATGACAATTCCTGGAGTATACTCTTTTAGAGAAATCAGAACTTCTTCCTCTGTCCGTATTTTCTGGAATCTTCCGGAATTCATACCATAGGTATGAAACTAGCCTAATGGTTTTTTTGTTTTATTTATTTATTCATTATGACCCCAGGTGCCATCACAACCTATCAGCACCCGATAATCACTTTGAAGGCATGTTATAAGGGTGATAGCTAGAGTTGAGCGAACGTGCCATAACGAGCACTGTACTGCTCGGATCCCCTGCGCTTGAATGGCCGCAGCCATCCGGATCCGTCCTCCTCACCCAACTGCAAGTCTATGGGGACTGATCCGTTTGGTATGACACACTCGTGTGTCATACCAAACGGATCCACCCCCATTGACTTACAGTCAGGTGAGTACGGATCCGGATGCCTGCGGCCATTCAAGCGCAGGGGATACGAGCAGTACAGTGCTCGTTACGAGCACGTTCGCTCAACTCTAGTGATAGCCCATCTGCTTAACCCTTTAGATTCTGCTGTCGTGGTTTAATGACTGAGACTGGTATTATATCTGATGCCAGCTTTTAGGGTTTAATGACTTAGACTGGTGTTATCTCTA
>ONZH01015591.1:0-28402 GCA_900303285.1 Rhinella marina | reverse complement strand
GGCACAATATCTGCTCATGTGCCACTTCAGGCGGGCATGGCGACAGGCCCAAATCAATGAACGGTGATGAAAAAAGCTTGTTGGAGTAACTGTATGTGGGATCATTTCTTTGCCCAGATTCGGCATGGTGGGAGGAAGGAGGATCAAGGTGAGGATGTGGTTGTCCAGACTCTTGGCTACTGAGACTGGACTTTGTGGAAGAGAGGGTGGTGCTTAACCGACTGGAAGAACTATCACCTGCAATCCAACCAACTACCTGCTCGTGCTGGTGTGGCTGCAAGAGTTGTGTCTTGTGACGCCCGGCAAACTGGGCCAAGAAGCTAGAAGTTTTGGATGACTTAGTTTTTTGTGCTGTGCCAGCAGGCACAGTATCACCACGCCCAGAGGCATGGCCACTGCCTGCAGCATCAGCAGGATGCCCACTTCCCTGTCCCTTACTGCTCGCCTTGCGCATATTTAACTTGCAGCAGTTGCGCTGGTGGCGTTAATGCCAGGTCACCTAGCGCTATTAACCCCCCAAACAAGAAAATAAAAAAAAATGCAGGCAGCTCTCCCTGTCTAACAGTGGCAGGGAGCGCATTACCGGGTGCTTTATTGCACCCGATCACGCGCTCCCGGCCAGCCAATCAGTGTAATGCCAGTAGCTAAGATCCCTCCCCGCATCTTAGCGTACAAATTATAAGATGAGTACGCTAATGCGTAGCAGCGAACAAACGTGCAGGAAAACTCGAGCAATGCATAGCATTAGTGTACAAATTATCTGCCTATTTGGCTGAGCATGCGTATGCTCGGGTCTGCTCGGTGTTTGGCCGAGCATGCTCGCTCAACACTAGTATCCATATGTAGCCAGGGGTTAGACTCAGAGCATTCCTCCTGCTCCACCATTCCACTCCAGCAAACCCCGTCATTTTCTGCCACCTCTCGGGCTTCAGTGTTCCCTCCTAGTGGTGTCCCTTCTGCAATTTATAAAAAAAAGCCACCGAAGCCCACCGCATAATCCGGCGGTTATAGAGGACAGCCTCCCTGAGGATTTCTTAGAGGGCAGTCAGAGTTTGGACTGCCTGGAATTGTCGGTTGGCGGGAACAGCCTAATTTGCATTCCGAAAAATGTGTTGTGGAGGAGTCTGATGATGAATCTGATGTGTTAGACCGGAGGACCTGGGAAGCGGATCGGGCTGGTGAGGAGGATTTGATCTCAGAGGAGGAGGGTGGTAGTAGTAGTGGCAGCAACAGAGGGCAGAGACAAGTTAGGCCCTAGTGCTTCCCTGGAAACTAGCGAGACCCCAAATATAGTGGGGCCAGCACCAGGGTGTAGGCGTGCAAGACCTACAAGCTTGGCCAATTGTGGAGGGCGCACGTCGGGTGTGTGGAAGTATTTCACCACTCTGCCGGGGGATAGCAGTATGGCCACGTGTAATTTGTGTAAACAGAAATGCGTGGAGCTGTGGGAAAGCCACAAATGTTGGGACCACTGCTCTGTGGAACCATTTGAAGTGGTGTCATGCCGGCAATTTAGAGCAGCCCATTAATACTAAAGAGCTGGTTACTTCTCCCGGGGTCCCTTTTGTCAGGCAGGCCGCATCCAGGGCCATAGCTCAGCCCGCATCACGGGGTGGAACTAGTACATCCACCTCATCGTTGGCCAGTGCGTGCATTTCTCCACCTCCTCTCATTCGGCAGCCGTCCATTGCCGAGTGCGTGGCCAGGAAGCAGTTTTACGCCACAAGTAATCCGACTGTGCGCAAACTGAATGGTCACCTGACAAAGTTGCTGGCTGTGCAGTCTCTGCCATACCAGCTGGTTGACTGCCCAGCTTTTAGGGAGCTAATAGCTTGTGCTCAGCCACGCTGGCAGGTCCCTAGCTGGAATTACTTCTCCAACAAAGCTATCCCCGCCCTTTACTCCCAGGTGGCTGACAATATTGGACGCTCCCTGTAGCTGTCTCTCTGCAGCACGGTGCACATCACGGTGGACACCTGGAGCAGTGCTTATGGCCAGGGGCAATGCATGTCCTTTACTGCCCACTGGCTGAATGTATTTAGTGGCAGCGAGCAGGAACCCCCCAGCAACCAGTTCAATTGCTGTTGGCACCTCCACGCGCTTTCCAGCCAGGATTGAAGCAGACCACCCAACAACTATCCGCTTCCACCTCCACGGGCAGTCCGCCTGCTGAAGCGTCAGGGCAGCAAGTTACCCCCGCTCCTTCATATCACATGTGCCAGGGGAAACACTGCCATGCAGGCCAGCGCTTGCTGCATTACATGAAGCAGCAAATAGCGCGCTGGCTGACTCATCGGCAGCTGGAAGTGGGCAAGATAGTGAGTGACAATGGGACAAATATAGTGGCAGCGCTGAACTTGGGTCAATTCTCGCATGCTCCCTTTATGGCACATGTCCTAAATCTAGTGGTGCAAAGATTTCTAAAAACATTCACTGGCCTGCGCACAGTGCTGGTAAAGTCGCGGAAGCTTTGCACTCATTTCAGCCATTCATATGTATCTCGCCACGCTCTGGTGAAACTGCAGCGTCAAAACGGTCTTCCGCCACACCGCTTAATAGGTGACGTGGCGACCTGGTGGAATTCCACTCTTCATATGTTGCAGCGACTCCTAGAGCAGCGTAGAGCAGCAGACGATTTTGTCCAGCAGCAGCCAGAATCTTCCACCATAGGGAGCAGGTGCGGATTTGATTTCCGCCAGTGGAGGCTGGTCCAAGATGCCTGCACTGTTCTAAGGCCCTTAGAAAAAGCCACAAAATTGGTCAGCCGGGACAGCTGCGGTGTGAACGACGAAATTTCAATAATATTTGTGCTGGAAAAGACACTCACGCTCATGCAGCAGGGGGCAATGGGGGAAGGAAATCCTGGCCATTTGTCTGCCCGCTATGCTGTCACTGTAGGGGAGCCCCAATGCCAAAGTTCCCTTGCGGAGCAGGAGGAGGATGAGGATGAAGAGCTTCAGTTAGAGGAGGGGGTAGAGGAGGAGGATTTTAATGAGCATGATGATGACCAGGAGGAGGAGGAGGAGACACAGCTGGAGGATGAGGATGATGAGACTTTCAGGAACACAGCAGTTTCTCAGAGAGAGGCTGACATGGAAAGAAGTGACCTCTCAGGCACGCTGGGTAGGATGGCGAGTTGTATGCTCACATGCTTACATACTGACAGGCGTATCCTAAACATAAGGCAGACTGACGAATATTGGCTGGCGATGCTTCTGGACCCGCGGTATCAATCCAACATAAGGGATTGTTTTCCTCCCCAGGAAAGGGAAGAGAAATTAGTATCATTGCCAGTATCAGGTTTCAGCCAGCCCCAGCCTGCTGCCAGCTTGTCTGAGAAGGAGGTCCGGCCAAGTCATCCACCTTCTGCACAACCAGCAGCAGCCAGTTAAGCCTAATTAGTATGATGCAGGAATTTTTCTCTGCAGGCTCGCAACAGCTACAGCCAAGTGAGCAGGCCCAGATCACCCGCCTCAATGAGCAGGTTCAGGCATACCTGCAGTCTGGCTCACAAAGCCTCTTCTCAGACCCTCTGGACTTCTGGGCAGGCAGATTACAACAGTGGCCAGAACTGTCCCACTATGCACTAGGGCTTCTTTCCTGCCCAGCCTCAAGGGTCATGTCAGAGAGGGTTTTTAGCGCCGCTGGGGGGGGGTGACACCCAAAAGGACAAAACTGTCACCGGGCAGTGTTAAAAAAAATACCTTTATAAAAATGAATAAAGGCTGGATTACATCAGAATTTCATAATTCTCTTGCTGATGCTGGTGCTGATTAGATCAGGCCTTGCAGGGCAGAATAGTCTGAGTGTTGCTGTCAGCCGGCCCATAATTTTACTGCCAAATGTCTTGTGTCATGTCATGGGCTGTGAGTCTCCAAAACCCTTTTCAAAACCAAATACTGTTGTCTACCTCCGCCTCCGTTTTCTACGCTTAGTAGGAAAGTAGCTGTTGTTAGATAACGTTACTAATAGTTCTATTTAGTATTGTTAAGTTTGTTTTTGAGCCTCAGCCTTTAGTCCAACCCCCTCCCAAAATATATATATATATATAAATATATATGTGTTATATATATTTAAAAAAAAATAAAAACATTTTTAAACTGCCTCTGCCTCCCGTCACAAGTTACATTAGCGGACATTGTTATACACCACCGAAGTTTGTTGTATTTATTTTACCAATCACTCTATGCTGATATACTCTGTCTCCTACTACTACTGGCCGGGGCAGCCATGAAAAGCTCATATATAATTTTCACTGCCTATGTTAAGGTAGAATGTACAGGCTTGTTGCCAAAACAAGCCAAGCCTTTTTTATTTTACGGTCTGTCAATTGTAATCAGTGAACAGGAGTGCGTGTAATTTAGTAATACTTTGGCCGGCAGACACCGCTGTGTTCATTAATATGGGAAAATGGCCATGGAAAAAAAACTCTGTCTTCTTCACACTATGTCAGGATCAGGAAGGTGTTAAAGGTTTAACAAAACACTAAAAACACAGGTTTTTCAAGAATATTTTAGTAATAAATAAAAACTTCTTTTTAACAAATAAATAATATAATAAACAAAAGAAAGCAACAAAAAAATAAGATTATGCCGGTCTTTGCCGACATCGGGCCATCATGTCCTGCAGCGAATGAGCCGGGAGGCAGCGTGGAGCCTGGACCCAAAGCGTCGTAATGCAGCCTCCACTTCGAAGTCAGTGGGGATGTCTTTAGGGGTGGAAACAGTTATCTACTAGTTTGTATGATCGAGTTAAAGTGGTTTTCCCACAAAAAAAAAAATTGAAAGTTTAACCGTGCTGCCGCAGGTACACGTGTGGGGCCGGAACCACGCTCCGGCCCCATTCTCTGTAATGGGGGCGGGCCATGGATCCGGACGCAGCACGTTAACCCCTGCTGAGAGGCAGCCGGAGCGAAAATACAACAGTTACATGTTGTATTTTTGCTCCGACTGCCTCTCATCAGGGGTTAACGTGCTGCGGCTGGTTCCGGCCCCACACATGTACCTGCGGTAGCATGGATCCGTAGGGACACTTCACCCACCAGATCCGGGCTGCCGCTAGTGTAGAAGTAGCCTTACATTCAACTCTAATGAACAGTTGTAGCTACATGGGAATAGTTTGGGGCTGGAGGTTCCCGTTCCTAACCACTAGTGCTCTTACTGCAGCTGCACTCCCAGATGTTTTACACTTACTAGAGGCTGCAGGTACTTCAGGGGCCGTCCTACCTCGACGGTGGTGACGCCGTCTTTGACGGTGCTCTGCAACATAAAAACTTTTTTTGGTGAGCCGAGATGCGTAAGCGAAGGCGAGAGGGACTGCTGGGCAGGGGTTGAGAAGGGGTTAAGGAAAAAAAAATGCAGCCAGGAAGAGGTTATACCCCTGCGGGGGAGTTTATGGTTAGGCTGGGTAATGGAGAGGTAAAGGCATGGTAGGCTGGCAATGCTACCACCCCCAAGTCCTGATTGGCCAGAGGAGATGGTATAGGCCTGGGGTTTAAATAGTTAAGGAGGACTAGGAGACGTCCTCTTTCTCTGGAATCTGTATGGGAAACTTCCCTCCAGGTATGGCGGATCAAGAGCTGTTGGCTGCCTTAGCAGCCCGTATCCAAACAGAGCTGGCCTTCCTGACACGATTGATATCGGGTCTACAGGCCTCTGTACCCATCCCCCCCTCCTCTCCCCCACGTGAACTCACCCCTCCTCTACCTCCTGCGGGGATAGCTGTCAGGCGGACGGCCAGGGCTTCACGGCCGCCAGTCCGCCTGAGCCCATCTGCAGTTGAATCTGCGGCGCGATCTGGTGTATACACCAGGGTGCGCCGGCAGGCCAGTTCTCATACGCCGCACGGCCCTGCCTCAGCGCAGCCGTCGGCGCGTCCAGTAGCCACGCCCCCCGTCTCCCCCACCATTACACGTGGCAGGGATAGTAGCGCTTCCCTGCCCGCGCTGTGTCCTGCCACCATGGGGCACAATCCCTCTGTCCTCTCTTCTGCAGAGGAATGTACAGTGGCCACAGAATTACCCTCAGCTGGCATGCCTACAGCCCCTGTTGCCAGTGCTGAGGAGGCTAGGGACCAACCCCATGTAGCAGTGCCTCAGGCTCCTATCCCTTCGCTGCTGCCTCAGACGCTGCCCTCTCCACAGCCTGTCTTGCATACTGCCCTTAGTGCCCCTGGGCTGGCTGGCTCAGCCACTAGTGCATTACATATGATATCTTGCCGGGCAAATCCTCGTTCACGTTCGAGGTCTCCTGATGTATCCGACCGCCGTCACCGACGCAGGTCGGTATCGCATAGGCATCGTTGTTCCCGCCATGCTTCTAGAGCTTCCAGGCGCAGTTGCAGGTCGGGCCGTTCTAGATCGTCTAGATGGCGGTCCCCTTCTTCATCGGAGGTGTCCTCCTGTGGTTCCGGATCTTGTCGATCCCCCCCTCGCAGTCATCGCGAGCAGACTCATGCGGCTAGCAGGCCATCCCGCGGGGCTACTCCAGCCAGCGCGGTTCCTGAAGCGATTCCTCCTGCGCCAAGTCAAGATGTTCCTGCATCGTCATCGACTGGTGAGTTTAATTTCACAGGGGCTTGGGGTGCAGTGGGTCCATCAGGAGGGTCATCTATAGTACCCGCCCTTAAGGCGCTATTGTCACATCTGGAAGCTTCCCCTCCTTCAGTTGCGTCATAGCCCACGAAGCCACCGCTGGTCAGGGCTGGGGATCACAAGGAGTCTATCTTTTGTGGTCTCAGTCTGTTAGGAGCCCATTTGGAAGACGAGGTCAGAAATAAAATTTGGTCTCATCAGTATGTCGATATATGGTCGTTGATTTCGATCGATCAACATACTGTTGATAAAGAAAGGAGACATAACGCAGAAAGAATGATTGACCGCAGACCTAAAGTGGCTAGGACCATTGGTAACTGGTTGCAAGCGTTTGCTGTATTAGGTTACATCATGTCCCTCAAACACCCAGAGAGGTCAGCTGACCTTTTCGTATACATGGATTCCATTTATAGTGCCTTTAAAGCTCATGGGGGTTCTGCATGGTGGCGCTACGATGAGGAGTTCCGCCGCCTTTTAGCCCTGAACCCCGAAATCGGTTGGGGAGTAAAAGCGACCGATTTGTGGATCAGGTTAATGATGGCTCAAAAATCGTACCCCTTTCCATCCATGGCCGCTGGCACATCTACTACAGGTCAAGGACCAGTGGCCGTGCGCAGACCCGGAGCGTGTTGGCTCTTCAATGAAGGCCATTGTAAATACTACGCTCTGTGTAAATACAAACATGAGAGCTCGGTTTGCGGAGGCCCCCATGCAGCAATTCGTTGCCCCCGCAGCACAACTGCGGCTAAAGCAACAGCGACCGCTAGTGGGAAAGACGCCAGTGAGCGTGGACGCGATGTCCAACTGGCTCGACAGGTACCCCAATAAGCAGGCGGCCGGACAATTACGAGTGGGTTTTACTTTCGTTTTTTTTATCCCATTTAATTTCAGCCGCCTCCCTTATTTTGCTCCCAATTTGAAATCGGCTAGAGATAATCCTGAGGTGCTGAGGGACAAGCTGTTTAAAGAGGTGGCCTTGGGTAGAATCATGGGTCCGTATTCATCCCCTCCATTTTATAATATTCGCGTTTCTCCGTTGGGAGTGATTCCTAAACGTGAGCCGGGAAAATTCCGTCTCATCCATCATTTGTCCTTCCCCAAAGGCGTTTCAGTTAATGATGGCATTCCTAAGGAGGATGCCTCGGTGTCATACGTGCCATTTGATCGTGCGGTGGCATTGGTCCGCTTGGCAGGTAAAGATGCTTTATTAGCCAAATCAGACATTGAAGCGGCGTTCAGGTTGCTCCCAGTTCACCGCGACTGCTACCATCTGTTGGGATGTATGATGGACGATCGCTATTATTATGACACTTGCCTGCCAATGGGATGCTCCATCTCGTGCCATTTTTTCGAGCTGTTCAGCACTTTCCTTGAATGGGTGGTACGTTATGAGACGGGTTCGAACTCCATCATTCACTATTTGGATGATTTCCTTTTCATCGCTCCCGGGGATTCGACTCAATGCCAGTTTATGTTAAACACTTTCCGTTTTTTCATGCAGCGTTTCGGAGTTCCCCTGTCCGAGGATAAAACAGTCGGTCCCGCCCGGGTCCTTACCTTTTTGGGAATACAAATTGATACTTCCGAGATGGTTTTCCGATTGCCGGAGGACAAATTAAGTCAATTGGGGAGTTTAATTCAGGGATTTTGCGCGGTCAAGTTGGTCACGCTCTGACAAATGCAAAGTTTACTAGGACTGTTAGTTTTTGCGTGCCGCATCATGCCCATAGGCAGAGTGTTTTCTCGCCGGTTATCGTTATCCACGTGCGGCATTAAGCACCCGGACCACCACATCCACCTTACGAGATCATTGAAAGCGGACTTGCGGGTTTGGCAACAATTCCTACTTCATTATAATGGTCACACGTGCTACCAAATCCAGGAGGTGCCATCGACGGAGCTAGAATTGTTTACGGATGCGGCAGGTAGCGCAGGGTTTGGAGCTATATTAGGTAAAAAATGGTGCCCTTCGCCGTGGCCGGAGTCCTGGCTCTTCGCAGGTTTGTGTTCCAATGTTGCGCTCCTGGAGCTATTTCCCATCGTCGTGGCGATCCATATCTGGGGTGAGGACTTCCGGAACAGACGGGTCTGTTTTTGGACCGATAATCTAGCCATAGTCTTCGGCATTAATAAGTTGTCGTCGTCCTCCCCCCCAGTGTTGGCGTTGCTTCGACAGCTGGTACTACGATGTCTGGAGCTTAACATGTGGTTCAGGGCGCGGCATGTACCGGGGTTTTCTAATGCTGCAGCTGACGCTCTTTATCGGTTCCGTTGGCAGGAGTTTCGGATCATCTCGCCGGAGGCCCAGCAGGAGGGTCATACATGCCCGCCGCATCTGTGGAACCTGGTATTCAGCGTTTGATGCCGTTGGTGAGGTCATCCGTGACGCCCGCTACATGGTCTGGACATGGTAAGGCATGGGCTGAATGGTGGGCACAAGCTGACGAGTCTCAGGTAGCATCATTGCCTCAGTCGGCGCTTCAGGTGACCAGTTCTTATTTGTTATGGCTGAGGGAAAATAATGTGTCTGCTGTTGTCGCGCAGCGTCGGTTAGCGGGTGTGAGCTTTCATTTCAAACTGCGCGGCTGGCCGGACGTAACTCGCCATTTCGGCGTCCGTCAAGCTCTTAAAGGTTGGCGGAAAGAATATGTGCGTCGGGAGCGCAGGCGCCCAGTATCGTATTCCTTACTTACGAGGCTCTGCGAAGTGTTACCTTCGATCTGCTCATCGGCTTATGAGGCCTCCTTGTTTCGCTCGGCGTTTTGCTTAGCGTTTTTCGCTGCTCTGAGGGTCGGGGAATTAGTCTCTCAATCTAGGACTAAGCCGGGCAGTTTATTGATTAATGATGTGGCGCTCACCCCCTCGGTTTTGCGCATCTGCGTCCGTCGTTCAAAAACTGATCCCTTGGCACGAGGTGCATGGCTTCCATTATACAGGGTAGATGGTATTCTTAGCCCATATGCTGCGCTACAGGAATTCCTGGACGTCAGGTCTTCTGGCCAGCCGCTCCTGATCCATGCTGACGGTTCCCCCGCGCTTTCAATTCCTGTCTGTCTTCCGCCGCTGTTTGATTGCGCTCGCACTTAGCCCCGCTGAATTCGGCACCCACTCTTTCCGCATTGGTGCGGCCACGGAGGCGGCTAGAGCCGGCTTGCCGGAAGCTGAGGTCCAGCGGATTGGGAGGTGGCGTTCTGCATGTTTTGCCGCTTACGTGCGGCCTCATTTACTGGTTTGATGTTTTGTAGGCCCGGTCCAGCCAACAATCTGCTTCTTAGGACACTCCTACATCTTTTCGGCGGGTCAACGGTCCGAGTATCGTCCTGGTGGTCGCAGTTTGGGCTTCCGCAACGTCCATGTCATGTGGCGGGGAATCAGAGGCCTCCGTTGGTCCCAGGTGCTACCGGAAGCGGTGGAGCTCAGCAGAGTAGTGTCTACGCCATTGGTGCTAGTCTTACATGCCGGGGGCAACGCCCTGTGTTTACTTAAGGTTGCCGAATTACTCACCCTGATTAGAGCAGATTTAGAGCGCATCCCGACCTTTTTTAATGAGGTCGTCTTAATCTGGTCAGAGATAGTCCCAAGGGTGACGTGGCAAGGAGCCAGGGATGTCCAGGCCATCGAGCGGGCGCGACGAACGGTGAATTCCCGAATATCCCGTTTTGTGCGGTCTCGAGCTGGTGTGGTCATCAGACATAGGCAACTTGAAAGCGATAACTTCAGCCTGATGCGGGCAGACGGGGTGCATTTAAACAATATCGGGCTCGATATCTTCCTGTCAGTCCTGCAAGACGGAGTGGAGCAGGCCTTATTTCTGTTGGGTGGGGGTCGGAGCGCCGTGTAGGAGTACATGGGCTCCTCGGTGGAGGTCGTGATCAGTCCGAAGGGGAGTGGAAGGCAGACTTGCCACAGGGAGTGCTGTGGGCATATGGCTTCTAAACTCCGAAGCTAAGGTTCATTTGATAAAAAACATGTTAAATGGTTAATAATAAAGCTGTGACCGATCCTCACCCAACCAGAAGTGTTAAGAGTTTTTTGTTCACCGGCTGCACATGGGATGTGGGCAGGGTAGGTAGCTGTCCCAGCAGTCTTTAAAAACATAATCTTTTTATACTACTATGAAGATATACTACTATGAAGATATTATGGGTGTGAGAGGGGGGCCATATCATATTTTTTTCTTCTAAAAAGGTATTTATAGCAATAGATAACTTAGCAATAAGGGTACTTTCTTTCACACTAGTGCATTTGCCTGACACAAACGGGAGAACGGCCAGCACCATTAACAATAATACTAGAATACCTTCACTTAAGTTGTTTGGGTCGAGTTAGAGGCGTTGCCTAGCATGAAACAAAATTACTGCAGCGCACTACGCACGCCCACGTTGCACTTTAAATTTCTAAGCAAGTAAAGACATCTTGCATCATAGAACCCAAGGCCTGAATCTGGTCTGTAACATTTTGCATATGATTGGGGTCAGTGTGGCTGGGTATAATTGCTGTGCACAAGTTTGCAGAACTGGTGCTACAGATCTCAGAATACACAGAAAATACACTAGACTAGAACAAGACACAAGCATGGAACCACAGATCACAGAATTTTACAGCTGCAAATGCCAGCTTTCATCTGGAGCGTACCAGACATCTTGGTGTCCGGGTACCAAACCTGAAAACAGATTTTGGCGCCACAGTCCTTGTCCAGGTTCGTTGTTCGTAGTTTAAATAAAGCTTGTTGAAAGGCTGCAGCGCTGCGGCTCCTGAACTCATTTGTATCTGCATCCACTAGATACAATTGTGCCTGCAGCAGCCAGCGCCGGCGGAACAAGGGAACTTCTGGTTCCCTGCTCCGCTATTCCCGGTGGCCGGCGCACTGATGTGACGTAGGCGGCGCGATGACGTCATTGCGCCACCTGCGACGTTCCTCAGGATCAGACCCGCCAGAAGAGGCCGGGTCTGCATCGTGGGACAACGACGGGACAGGTAAGTATAAACTGCCCTCCCGCTATACTCTATGCAGCCCAGGGGCGGACACAGACAACAGAGGGCCCCTGTGCAAGCAATGTACCTGGGCCCCCCTCCCCTTTCCTCGGACATAACCCCTTCTCCCCCTACTCAGCCCCTTCATACTCCGACGCTCTCCCTTGTCCTGGGCTGTTTTGTTTACATTTTTACACTGCTAAGCGGAGACGTCACTGGTACTGATGGGCGGCTTTACAGGCTAGGGCAGTGCTAAAGCCTCTCCATTAGTGCTGGTGACATCACTGGGCTCACTGCTAGACGGAAGTCCCCCCTCCCCATATTACCCCCAGTGGAAATAAGGTTCCCCGCAGTGCCCTCAGTACTAATAAGGCACCCCTAATAGAAATAATGCCAATCTATAAGGCACTCCTATGGAGCTTTCAGTAGTAATGCCCGCCACCACTGTCCACAGTATTTATAATGTTACCTGCAGTGCCCCCTGTAATTATAATTTCTTTTGCCATACCTTCTGGAGTTATAATATTCTCTGTACTGCCCCCATAAATTATAATGCCTGTCCTCTCCCTCCAGTCTTCTATACCATTCAGTCCCATGTAAATAACACCAGTCCTCTCCCACCAATTTCCTATATGATACAGTCCAATGTAAATAACCTCTCTTCCTTACAGTCTTCTATACAATACAGTCCCATGTAAATAGCATCACTCTTCTCCCTCCAGTCTTCTATACCATGCAGTCACATGTAAATAACACTATACCTCTCCCACCAGTCTTCTAAACCATGCAGGCCCGTGTAAATGACACCAATCCTCTCCCACCAGTCTTCTATATGATACAACTCCTATATTAATAAGCAATATCCACAGAGCTTACAAAAAACAATATTTTATTGGTTCAACAAATCCAAAGATCAGCATAATAAAATACATATAGTATGGTGAACATGTACAAGCAGAGACAAGGAAATAAGAAAGGAACAAAACAAGAAAAAAGGGGCACCGTCCTGCTGTAGATACACACCACCGCCAATATAAAATAGTGAATGAAACCTATGTAATATTTATAAGTTAACCCTGGCAAAAAATAGCCATGGTATAAACACAGAACCACAACATAGGAGATAAAATACACTGAAAAAAACAATTGAACAAGAATGGTACAAATACCCGGAGTAAATGGAGCGGCGTGAAGTGATCCAACCAGCAGGACGGCGTCCTTTCCCAACGCCGTTTCGCCCAAAGGCTTCTTCTGGGGAATAGGACCATATCAGGAATGATGGTCCCCTTATATATAACAATAACACCTGTTAAAAATGAGTCTAATTGCAATACGGCCAATTGCTGGGCTATCCTCATACTCCCGATGGTGTCCGGACAAACCGGAAATGCGTCACCGGAAGTTGTCACACGTCATGTGATGCGCTCCAGCGTGGAACGCATCATAGAGCTCCTGGCCTGACGCTGCCACCATCAGGAAATAGTATATACATCCGGAAGAGCAACAATGATAATTGTGAATAATAACAATGGTAATTGTGAATCCTGGAAATGGTAACCTCCATCTCCAGTATATATAGCCATGCTACAGTGAATATTAACATAGATAACACGTGTATTAAATATATAATAAAACAATCACAATAATATTACATGTAAATATATAACCATGCATGTAAATATTCATGAAGTGCATAAGTACATAAAACCTTAAAGCAGTGTATATCTATGATAAATATGATAAAATGGAACAATACATGATTATAAAATTACAAAAATATATTAATTCATGAATAAGTGAATACTTAATCTATGTCAAATCAAGAAAACATATATTTTACATAATGGTGATAAACATTGTACATAGTGAAATTACATAATTAGCAAATAAATAAATGTACACATAAAACCTAATTCATGATGCCACAAACATATATGTGGATACATAGATGAACAAAAAGTGCAAGTGCCAAAAAAAAGTGCGAGTGCAAGTGCAAGTGAACATGCAAGTGAGGAAACAAAAAAGAAACCTAGGTAAAATAAAATAATAATGGAACAACCCCTTGACAGGGGACAGAGGAAAATCCTATTATGATGAAGGATGTTGACAATGCCCATAATAAAACATATTAGGCCTATCTGCAAAAACAAAGACTCTGAAAGGCAAAGAAAAACAAAATTAAAAAATAATACCATAAATGCAATACAGGGGACAAAAATCAGACACCATAAAAACAATAAAAAACAACTAATTCCTCCTGGATATGGGGCCATAACCAAGTACTAATGTAAAACGATTACAAAAATGGTGTAAACGAGATTGCCTCATTTAAACCTCTGGGAGTCACACAATCAAGCTCGTGAATCCATTTCACTTCTTTTTGCGACAATAATTTCCTCCAATTACCTCCTCGGGGTGAGATAAAAACCCGATCAATACCTATAAAGCGCAGTCTACGACTGTCGCAAGTATGAAACTCCTTGAAATGTCGCGGGATCGTTTTGAGATTAGCTAAATCCTTCTCATCCCTGGCATTTTCTATGCCCAACACATGCTCCCTGATACGACGTCTCAGTTCCCGAGACGTCATACCAATGTACACAAGGTTGCATGGGCAGATGGCAAAATAGATGACATCAGCTGTACAACAGTTGATGTTATATGTAATTTTGTATTGATGATTGGGATTCGCCGGATTGAAAAACTGCGTTGCGCTCTCCATATTAGAACATGCCACATACTTCCCACAAGGGGATGAGCCCCATCTAGGACCCCGACTGCCCCGACGGCGTCAGGCCGGGAGCTCTATGATGCGTTCCACGCTGGAGCGCATCACATGACGTGTGACAACTTCCGGTGACGCATTTCCGGTTTGTCCGGACACCATCAGGAGTATGAGGATAGCCCAGCAATTGGCCGTATTGCAATTAGACTCATTTTTAACAGGTGTTATTGTTATATATAAGGGGACCATCATTCCTGATATGGTCCTATTCCCCAGAAGAAGCCTTTGGGCGAAACGGCGTTGGGAAAGGACACCGTCCTGCTGGTTGGATCACTTCACGCCGCTCCATTTACTCCGGGTATTTGTACCATTCTTGTTCAATTGTTTTTTTCAGTGTATTTTATCTCCTATGTTGTGGTTCTGTGTTTATACCATGGCTATTTTTTGCCAGGGTTAACTTATAAATATTACATAGGTTTCATTCACTATTTTATATTGGCGGTGGTGTGTATCTACAGCAGGACGGTGCCCCTTTTTTCTTGTTTTGTTCCTTTCTTATTTCCTTGTCTCTGCTTGTACATGTTCACCATACTATATGTATTTTATTATGCTGATCTTTGGATTTGCTGAACCAATAAAATATTGTTTTTTGTAAGCTCTGTGGATATTGCTTATTAATATAGGAGTTAGTTCAAATATATCTATCCACCCCGCGGAGTGTGTATCTGGCGGTAATTTGATAGGTGTTTATTGTTTATTTTTATTTTTTTCTTTCAGAAGATTTGTTGCCCTGATTTATTTTCAGGATGGATTTTTCCACTCGTGCCGCACTATTGCAAACTCAAGTGGATGATTTATTTGGTGGTGTATGTGATGGAGAAAGGAGTGCGGATTATGGAGGCACCAAAGAATTGAAGAGTGGTCTGAAACGATTATACCATAGACAAATGAGGACATGGTGGAACAAGGTATCACTGCAAAATTACATCAGGCGGGACTTGATTCCACGGGGTCTGAGAGTCCAAATTCCTATATATGGGAGTCAAGATAGTGAATTTTTAAATAAATGGGAGGACATTTGTAACAGCTGTTCTAGGTCACTATTGCAACTTATTGTTGACCTAAATGTCCAAACATTGTCGACTATAGACAATGAGATTAAAATGGAGAGTGATAAATTATCACCTCTATTATCTGCTAGTGAGAAAGAAGCATGGGAGAAGGAAATTAATGATGCCTATGCCATTTGGGAAAAACAGATTAAAGTTACAAAGAACAAAAAATTTCAAAGGGATTTGCAGGACTTTGAAAATAAACGTGTCTACAAATGGCGGTACACAAAGAATGGAAATCGGATGAGATTGAATTCCATATCCTCCAATACCTCGGTGAACTCTGACACATCCAATCGAGTAGTGAGGACACCCTATAGGAGACCAAAAAGGAAGGAGACCACTTCCGATCGTGTTGATGTGAAGAGGAGGGTAAATGATCCCGTGGGCAAAACACCATTAAAGGTAATTAATTTATCTGATAGGATCTTTTCTGAATCACAGATGCATATATTATGCTATGGTTTGAATTTTGCCCCTTCGGCTAATTATGACTCTTTTACAGCCATAAAGGATCTTCACCTTTTTGCTAGAAAATTGATTTTTAAAAAAATATTTCACAAAGGGAGTCCCCAAGATGATTTCACCACTAGGGTTGAAAAAGAGGCACTGTCTACACTTGTTGAATTATTGGATGAACAGGAACTTGAAGAGGTAACTAATTTGGGTAAGTTTCCTAATTCTCTTCTCCCCAAGTCGACTAAATTTCCTTCCATATCATTGTTCCCTATTATTCACACTTTTGTGCAATTGGTAGCGAGAGAATTTCAACAAATTCCATCTTGTTCACAGAAGTACAATTTAACACAGACTCAGAGAAGAGCCATTCGTGAATTAAAACAGATGAACGATGTGGTCTTTAAGCAAGCAGATAAGGGCGGAAATGTTGTTGTCTGGCCCAAAACAATGTACGAAAAGGAAGCCCGACGTCAATTGAGGGATGGTTCCTGTTACAGGAAGCTCACATATAATCTGAGCGAGACGTACAAAATCATGCTGACTCAGAACATCACTACTGCAAAAGATAAGGGCATCATTACACAGAAACAGGCTGATTGCTTGATCCCCAAGTATCCTCGTATTGCAAGTCTGTATCTTCTCCCCAAAGTTCATAAAAATGCTGTACAACCACCCGGCCGTCCAATCGTGTCGGGTGTTGGCAACCTTTGTGAACCTTCATGTAAACTTATCGACGCTATATTAAAACCACTGGTAGAACAGCTACCTTCCTTTCTTAAAGATACCACGGATTTTTTGTGTCGTCCTAATGGACTCCATTTGGAACCGGACATGTGGTTGGTATCCTGTGACGTCGAATCACTGTATACTAGCATTCGTCACAATGATGGAATCGAGGCGGTCCGGTTCTTTTTGGAGACGTCTACTGTCGACAAGGATATGGGTGAGTTTGTGGTTGACCTGCTTGGTTTTGTTTTGACCCATAATTTTTTTCTGTTTGGGGGTTCGTTCTTCCTGCAGCTCCAGGGGACGGCCATGGGGGCGGCCTGTGCGCCGTCCTATGCTAACCTTTTGCTGGGGCTGTGGGAGAGGACGATCCTCCACGCAGATGTGTGTCCTTGGATTGGTGGTGTCCAGATGTGGGCCCGCTACATTGATGACATCTTCATCGTGTGGCAGGGCCCGCAGTCTGGCCTCCACCAATTCATGGACCATCTCAGCGACAATGAGCTTAATATCAAATTATCCTATAGGATTACTCGGACTGGTTTGGACATCTTGGATGTCAAAGTGAATGTAGATGATACCGGGCGAGTTACTACTGATTTATTCCGAAAGGAAACGGCCACCAATGCTCTCCTACATGCCAACTCCTGTCATCCCCGTAATCTCATACAGAACATCCCGTACAGTCAATTCCTGAGGTTGCGTCGTATTTGCTCGACGGAGGAGAATTTTGAACAGCAATCATGAGCTCTGGCCCAGCGCTTTCAGGAGCGTGGTTATTCTACGTCCAATATTGTTAGGGGGCTTGACAGAGCTAGTGGCTTGAAAAGGGATCAACTCCTCAGTAGCCATCAGAAGAAAAATAAAGATGGACAGGATGATACAAAGGTAACATTTATCTCAACCTATAACACACAGTGGCAACGGATGAGGTCTATCCTCGCCAAACATTGGGATATTCTGAGATTGGATCCCATTTTACAAGAAGTGCTCCCTGATATACCATCAATGACGTATAGAAAGGCAAAAAACTTGAGAGACATATTAGTGCGGAGCCATTATGTTGGGGAGAGGCAATCCAGTTGCTTTGGCAGTCGGGGTCCTAGATGGGGCTCATCCCCTTGTGGGAAGTGTGTGGCATGTTCTAATATGGAGAGCGCAACGCAGTTTTTCAATCCGGCGAATCCCAATCATCAATACAAAATTACATATAACATCAACTGTTGTACAGCTGATGTCATCTATTTTGCCATCTGCCCATGCAACCTTGTGTACATTGGTATGACGTCTCGGGAACTGAGACGTCGTATCAGGGAGCATGTGTTGGGCATAGAAAATGCCAGGGATGAGAAGGATTTAGCTAATCTCAAAACGATCCCGCGACATTTCAAGGAGTTTCATAATTGCGACAGTCGTAGACTGCGCTTTATAGGTATTGATCGGGTTTTTATCTCACCCCGAGGAGGTAATTGGAGGAAATTATTGTCGCAAAAAGAAGTGAAATGGATTCACGAGCTTGATTGTGTGACTCCCAGAGGTTTAAATGAGGCAATCTCGTTTACACCATTTTTGTAATCGTTTTACATTAGTACTTGGTTATGGCCCCATATCCAGGAGGAATTAGTTGTTTTTTATTGTTTTTATGGTGTCTGATTTTTGTCCCCTGTATTGCATTTATGGTATTATTTTTTAATTTTGTTTTTCTTTGCCTTTCAGAGTCTTTGTTTTTGCAGATAGGCCTAATATGTTTTATTATGGGCATTGTCAACATCCTTCATCATAATAGGATTTTCCTCTGTCCCCTGTCAAGGGGTTGTTCCATTATTATTTTATTTTACCTAGGTTTCTTTTTTGTTTCCTCACTTGCATGTTCACTTGCACTTGCACTCGCACTTTTTTTGGCACTTGCACTTTTTGTTCATCTATGTATCCACATATATGTTTGTGGCATCATGAATTAGGTTTTATGTGTACATTTATTTATTTGCTAATTATGTAATTTCACTATGTACAATGTTTATCACCATTATGTAAAATATATGTTTTCTTGATTTGACATAGATTAAGTATTCACTTATTCATGAATTAATATATTTTTGTAATTTTATAATCATGTATTGTTCCATTTTATCATATTTATCATAGATATACACTGCTTTAAGGTTTTATGTACTTATGCACTTCATGAATATTTACATGTATGGTTATATATTTACATGTAATATTATTGTGATTGTTTTATTATATATTTAATACACGTGTTATCTATGTTAATATTCACTGTAGCATGGCTATATATACTGGAGATGGAGGTTACCATTTCCAGGATTCACAATTACCATTGTTGTTATTCACAATTATCATTGTTGCTCTTCCGGATGTATATACTATTTCCTGATGGTGGCAGCGTCAGGCCAGGAGCTCTATGATGCGTTCCACGCTGGAGCGCATCACATGACGTGTGACAACTTCCGGTGACGCATTTCCGGTTTGTCCGGACACCATCGGGAGTATGAGGATAGCCCAGCAATTGGCCATATTGCAATTAGACTCATTTTTAACAGGTGTTATTGTTATATATAAGGGGACCATCATTCCTGATATGGTCCTATTCCCCAGAAGAAGCCTTTGGGCGAAACGGCGTTGGGAAAGGACGCCGTCCTGCTGGTTGGATCACTTCACGCCGCTCCATTTACTCCGGGTATTTGTACCATTCTTGTTCAATTGTTTTTTTCAGTGTATTTTATCTCCTATGTTGTGGTTCTGTGTTTATACCATGGCTATTTTTTGCCAGGGTTAACTTATAAATATTACATAGGTTTCATGCACTATTTTATATTGGCGGTGGTGTGTATCTACAGCAGGACGGTGCCCCTTTTTTCTTGTTTTGTTCCTTTCTTATTTCCTTGTCTCTGCTTGTACATGTTCACCATACTATATGTATTTTATTATGCTGATCTTTGGATTTGTTGAACCAATAAAATATTGTTTTTTGTAAGCTCTGTGGATATTGCTTATTAATATAGGAGTTAGTTCAAATATATCTATCCACCCCGCGGAGTGTGTATCTGGCGGTAATTTGATAGGTGTTTATTCTATATGATACAGTCACAGGTAAATAACTTAAATTCCCTCCTTCAGTCCCTCCAACACATAGTCTTATGTAAACAATATCACTCCTTACCCTCCAGACTTCTATAATATCCAGTCTCATGTAAAGTCATCTCCCCTCAATCTTCTATAACATACAGTTCCATGTAACTAACACCCCTCCCTTCAGCCCCTCTAACATACAGTCCCAGTTAAATGACATACCCCCCCCCCCCACACACACACACACACACTAAGCAGGGAGGAGGTATAATGGGGAGAACCACAGCATTTCTCTGGCACTCACATTCATTACACTGGTCTCCACTGCTGTGCGCTGCCTTGCTCTGCACTGGTCACATGATGGTGACCTCATCACAGGTCCTACCACCACTTGATGTCATCGAAGGTCCTGCAGCCATGGAGTATAGCCAGAACGGGCAGCAGTTTCACAGTAAGTCCTAACCAGGGCACACCAACCCTCCCTGGAAAGGGCCCCACCTCCCTCTCTGGGCCCCTGTGCAGCTGAACCTGCTGCACAGGCAGCATGTCCGCCCCTGATGCAGTCCTAATCCTAATACTGGCCCCTGCCTCCCTATTACTGATCTGCAATACTGGCCCTGCCTTACCCTAATAATGGCCCCTTCCCACCTAGTACTGACCCCCAATACTGGCCCTGCCTTACCCATAACTCTAAAACTGGCCCCTGACCCTCTAGTACTGGCCCCTGACCTCTAATACTGGCCCCTGACCCCAACTCTAGTACTGACCTCTAAACTTGGACCCCTAACCCTGATACTGGTCCCTGACCAACTAGTACTGATCCCTAATTCTGGCCCTGCCTCACCCCTAACCCTAGTACTGACCCCTACCCTAGTACTGGCCCCTGACCTCTAATACTGGCCCCTGACCCCTACCCTAGTACTGATCTCTAACCCTGGACCCCTAACCCTAATATTGACTCCTAATTAGAGATGAGCGAGCACTAAAATGCTCGGGTGCTCGTTATTCGAGTCGAACTTTTCCCGATGCTCGGGTGCCCGTTTTGAGTAACGAACCCCATTGAAGTCAATGGGAGACTCGAGCATTTTTGCAGGGGACCAATGCTCTGCCTAGGGAAGGCTGGGTGAAAACCTGGAAACCTCAGAAAGTGATGGAAACACCACGGAAATGGACAGGAAACAGCAGCGGCAGCATGCATGGATGCCTCTGAGGCTGCCTAATCCCACCATTACCCCAAATTCTCCTGCAACAGCCTGGTGGTTACCCTCATGGCAATTGTGCTCACCCAGACCAAGAAAGGCGAGGCACATGCCCATCACATGTTAGGGAAGCACCCAACTAGGTGCAACGAAGGTCCATCACCCATGCCCATGGTGGCACTGCTCTCCTATCCCCAGCCACACGATGCAGGCATAAGCCTGACACAGCATGGCGGTGACACCAACAAGTGACCAAGTTAGATTGAGGTAGCAGTCAAATGTCTCTAGGTGAGCCTACCAAAAATTTGTTTTGGAGTGTCCGAAGTTGACCCTCCTAAAAAATTGTTTAGGAGTGTCTGTAGTTGACCCTTCTATTTTTTTGGTTTTTCCTGTTATTAGTTTATGTACAACCCATGGCTGGCATGGTGGGAATATATAGGTTTTGCGTCACAGACGGTCCACTGCACCGTTACATTTTCTTCATCATTGCCAATTACTTTTTCACCAACTGTTGTCTGGCAATGATAAAGGGGAAGGTGAATCCACTGCAGAAGAAAAGTGTCATCCTCCTACAATTCTACACTTGCTCTCAATTGAAAAGGGAATGTTCTTGCCGTGGCCTTCCTCATAGTGGCCACTTCTGCGGACGACAGAGGTGGTGTACCTACTGACAGCCTGACCAAACACGATGGCAGACGGGGAGACACTCCCTCATGTAAAATTGTTTTGGAGTGTCTGCGGTTGACCCTCCTATAAAATAGTTTTATCATTTGTTTTGTTTTTCCTGTTATTAGTTTATCTACAACCCATGACTGGCATGGTGGGAATATATAGGTTTTGCGTCACAGATGGTCCACTGCACCGTTACATTTTCTTCATCATTCCCAATTACTTTTTCACCAACTGTTGTCTGGCAATGATAAAGGGGAAGGTGAATCCACTGCCGAAGAAAAGTGTCATCCTCCTACAATTCTACACTTGCTCTCAATTGAAAAGGGGATGTTCTTGCCGTGGCCTTCCTCATAGTTGCCGCTTCTGCGGACGACAGAGGTGGTGTACCTACTGACAGCCTGGCCAAACACGATGGCAGACGGGGAGACTCTCCCTCATGTAAAATTGTTTTGGAGTGTCTGCGGTTGACCCTCCTGTAAAATAGTTTTATCATTTTTTTTTTGTTTTTCCTGTTATTAGTTTATTTACAACCCATGGCTGGCATGGTGGGAATATATAGGAAAGCACCCAACTAGGTGCAACGAAGGTCCATCACCCATGCCCATGCTGGCACTGCTCTCCTATCCCCAGCCACATGATGCAGGCATAAGCCGGACACAGCATGGCGGTGACACCAACAAGTGACCAAGTTACATGAGGTAGCAGGTGAGCCAGGTTTTGTTCATTTTAATAAGCGTCAGCCTGTCAGCGCTGCCAGTTGACAGGCGTGTACGCTTATCGGTGATGACGCCACCAGCTGCACTGAATACCCGCTCTGACAGCATGCTAGCGGCAGGGCAGGCCAGCACCTCCAAGGCGTACAGCGCCAGTTCAGGCCACGTGTCCAGCTTTGAAACCCAGTAGTTGTATGGAGCAGAGTGATCACGCAGGACGTTGGTATGGTCAGCTAGGTACTCCCTCACCAATCGGTGTTTGAAAAAATGCTTCTAACATGAGGGTCACGGGATAGGCAGCCTAACATGAAATCTGCCATGTGCGCCAGAGTCCCAACATGCAAGAATTCCCTCTCCTCACTGGCCTGACTCTCCATTTCCTCCTCCTCCTCCACCTCCTCCTCTTCAGTCCATACACGCTCAAGAGTTAAGAAGGACTGAGCACTGGTACCCTCTTCTGTCTCGCCGACATTCTCCTCCTCTTCCTCCTCATCCTCATCCCCCTCCTCCGATACGCGCTGAGAAACAGACCGGAGGGTGCTCTGGCTATCAAGTGATGTATCTTCCTCCACCGTCTCTTGTGACAAGCGCAAAGCATCCGACTTTTTCAACAGGGATGGTGAGGCTGATAATGGCGGCATCACCGCTGACCATCTGTGTTGACTCCTCAAAGTTGCTCAACACCTGGCAGATATCAGACATCCACGTCCACTCCTCATTGTAGACTTGAGGAAGCTGAGTGATCTGACTACCAGTTCTGGTGGAAGTTGACATCTGGCAGTCTACAATCGCTCTGCGCTGCTGGTAAACTCTGGATAACATGTTTAATGTCGAATTCCATCTCGTGGGCACGTCGCACAACAGTCGGTGAGCGGGCAGTTGTAGGCGGCGCTGCGTTACCCTCAGAGTGGCAGCATCTGTGGTCGACTTGAGGAAATGCGCACAGATGCGGCGCACCTTGGTGAGCAAATCAGACAGATTGGGGTCTGCGCCGTGATGCTTTGTAACAGCTCTTGGGCGGTGTGCCTTTTGTCACCTAAGCTCAGCAGTTTGAGCACCGCCTGCTGGCGCTTACCCACGGCACTGCTGCTGCGCCTAGAGCTACCGACTAAAGGCGCCGTGCCCACGGATGGTAATTCGGTGGAGGAGGAGGAGGGGTCGGAGGAGGAGGCATAGTACGTCTGAGAGACCGTGACCGAGGTAGGCCCCGCAATCCTCGGTGTGGGCAGTACATGAGAGGCCCCAGGGTCAGTCTTGGTCCCAGCCTCCACCAAGTTAACCCAATGTGCCGTCAGTGAGATATAGTGTCCCTGCCCGGCAGCACTTGTCTACGTGTCCGTGGTTAGGTGGACCTTCTCAGAAACAGCGTTGGTCAGGGCACGGATGATGTTCTGTGACACATGCTGGTGTAGGGATGGGACGGCACATCAGGAAAAATAGTGGCGGCTGGGGACCGAATACCGAGGGGCAGCCACCGCCATGAGATTGCGAAAGGCCTCGGTCTCTACCAGCCTATAGGGCAGCATCTCCAGGCTCAGCAATTTGGAGATGTGGACGTTGAGGGCTTGGGCATGTGGGTGGGTGGAACTGTATTTCCTCTTGCGCTCCAGCGTCTGCTGTAAAGACAGCTGAACGCTGCCCTGGGACACATTGGTGGACGCTGTGGAGGATCGTGGAGGCGAAGGTGTGGTTTTCCGGCGGAAGGTGCTCGTGCCAGGGTCCTGGGCAGGGTGTTGACTAGCAGAGGCAGCGAGTGACACAGGGGAAGGAGCAGTGGTGTGACCCGCAGGAGGTGAACGGCCTTGGTTCCATTGAGTGGGGTGTTTAGCACTCATATGCCTGCGCATGCTGGTGGTGGTTAGGCTAGTAGTGGTGGCACCCCTGCTGATCCTGGTGTGGCACAGGTTGCACACCACAGTCCGTCGGTCATCCTCACTTTCTTTAAAGAACCTCCAGACTTGCAAACATCTAGGCCTCGCCAAGGGAGTTTCACTACGTGAAACAGTTGCTGCTGATGCACCAGCTCTGGCCCTGCTTCTCCCTCTGGCCACACCACTGCCTCTTACAACCTGTTCTGGTGCAGCACTCGCCTCTGCCTCAGAAGCACTGTCTTCACTCGGCTTATCAACCCAGCTTGGGTCAGTCACCTCTGCATCCTCCGATTCCTCAGTCTGCTCCCCCTTGGACTTCCTCCCCTGACAACAACTTCACCACTGTCTGACAACCGTGTCTCCTCATCGTCCGACACCTCTTTACAAACTTCTTCCACTAAGTCAACATTGTCATCATCATCATCACCCACAGACTGCGACAGTTGGAAAACTTGTGCATCGGGAAAGAGGTCAGCAGCAACCTGAGAAGTGGTTTGTGACTCTGGGAAGGGTCCAGAAAACAGTTCCTCAGAGTATGCCGGATCGCATTCCAAATTTTGCTGGGAGGGGCCAGACTGGGGGGAAGGAGGTTGAGGTGGAGGAGCCAGGAGCCAGTGCTCCCTTGGGTAACGTGGGTGGACTGCGTGGAAGAATGACTGGTGGACAAATTACTTGAAGCATTGTCCGCAATCCACGACATCAGCTGTTCGCACTGTTGTGGTTTCAACAGTCCTCTACCACGTGTCCCTGTACGTTGACACATGAAGCTAGGGAGTGTAGCTCTGCGGCATTCCCCTGCTCCCTCATCAGCAGGTACTTTCTCACCCTGTCCAGGACCACGGCCTCTGCCCCCTGCAGTAATTGAATGCCCACGCCCATGCCCTCGTCCCTTAGCCCTGGGGTTCAACATTTTCTGTATATAAATAAGTGTATTATAAAAAAATAAAAATAAATGGGCCTGCTGTACTGAAACCCACAAACTTGTTCAATCTGAACAAGAAAATATCCCATCCCCACACATCAGTCAAATCCTACAACAAAAAACAGATAATAAAAGAAATATAAAAAAAAATCAATGTAATCGAACTAGAAGACAATACAATGATCAAAGAATACTATATATACCAAACATTCACTGTATCACTAGAAAACGACAAATACATACATTGGACACGACCTATATCACTATGAATGTAATATGGACTATGTCTGATTTATTTATTTATTTATATATATATATATATATATATATATATATATATATATATATATATATATATAATATTTATATACATAATATTTACTTACATATATTATTTATTTTATGTTATACTACTTAAAGGGAACCTGTCATCTTCGAAACACCCCATGAACTAGAGTAAGCGGTGTATAGTGTAAGTGATGCTGAATCCGAATATGTAAGTTTTATCTTCACACTCACTTCCATTCTGACGCTGTGCTCCCACAAACCATCAGTAAAATACATTGAGAGGACTCTTCTTTGAGTCCTCTCCATTATGTGAGTGAGCACCGGAGTCCACTGAGTGCATTTTACTGCTGGTTTGTGGGAGCACAGCGTCAGAATAGAAGTGAGTATGAAGATAAAACTTACATATTCGGATTCAGCATCACTTACACTATACACCGCTTACTCTAGTTCAGGGGGTGTTTCGGAGATGACAGGTTCCCTTTAAGTATAGCAGTTTATACTAAAGACTGCTTATATGAAGAATAGTTTTATTATATCAAAATGGTTTTATTATGCCGAAACAAAAAGAAAAAAGAAAAAAAAGAAAAAAACAAGAATCTCCACCCAAAAAGGAGGAGCTAAATAAAAAAAAACATATAAAAAGAGTGCCAAAAGATCATTTATCCACAGACTACTGAGGAAGGGGCAAGGCAAGCCCCGAAACGCGTTTAGTTTATCTGTGGATCATTTGAGCACATCGATCACAAGAGCAACAAAACGCTCACGATCCCATATGAATATCACCTTTCCTCCTTTGTGTGGCCAGTATAACCCCCTGGAAAAGTAACACCCACGGAGGCATTTATACCGTGAGCGGAGCCGACTATTTGAATTCGGGAATCGGCTATTTGAATTTGGGCGCCAAACAACCTGTAACACGCGGGAACTCACGTGGGACGCCACGTGAGACGCCGCACCAGTGACCAGCGAGAGAAAGCTATCAGGAGAGAGAGAACTCTGCCGGAACATCTTCAAAGCCAGGGAATACAACCACAATACTGACGCTGCACGGGGATACAAGCGAAAGAATAAAGAGACTCCTACTCCGGAGGGTAATGTACTGACATTCACATGCGCAAGTAATTGTTTCCCCTGTAAGTCTGGCTACATCACTCAGGACTTGTTAGGCACTATCATATATATTGATATATTTATATACTACTATTATTGTATATATAAAATACATGCAGGTGATAGATGTAATTGTATATTCAGATATCTACTACTTGTCTTTTGACCAGTAATTGGTCCCAAAAAGGATCCTTTTTTATTCATTCATTTTTTTCATTTTTTATACATTCATTTTTACCTTTTAACTCATCTTGTACTTTGTTTCTATAATTAAATCATAAAATTTATTTGACCTAACTAGGAGCGTTTATATACACTCACCGGCCACTTTATTAGGTACACCATGCTAGTAACGGGTTGGACCCCCTTTTGCCTTCAGAACTGCCTCAATTCTTCGTGGCATAGATTCAACAAGGTGCTGGAAGCATTCCTCAGAGATTTTGGTCCATATTGACATGATGGCATCACACAGTTGCCGCAGATTTGTCGGCTGCACATCCATGATGCGAATCTCCCGTTCCACCACATCCCAAAGATGCTCTATTGGATTGAGATCTGGTGACTGTGGAGGCCATTTGAGTACAGTGAACTCATTGTCATGTTCAAGAAACCAGTCTGAGATGATTC
Organism: Rhinella marina; assembly: GCA_900303285.1. Classification (NCBI taxonomy): domain Eukaryota; kingdom Metazoa; phylum Chordata; class Amphibia; order Anura; family Bufonidae; genus Rhinella; species Rhinella marina. Next base: position 1,319 of record ONZH01015591.1, on the reverse strand, counting down.
CAGCTTTATGACATGGCGCATTATCCTGCTGAAAGTAGCCATCAGATGTTGGGTACATTGTGGTCATAAAGGGATGGACATGGTCAGCAACAATACTCAGGTAGGCTGTGGCGTTGCAACGATGCTCAATTGGTACCAAGGGGCCCAAAGAGTGCCAAGAAAATATTCCCCACACCATGACACCACCACCACCAGCTTGAACCGTTGATACAAGGCAGGATGGATCCATGCTTTCATGTTGTTGACGCCAAATTCTGACCCTACCATCCGAATGTCGCAGCAGAAATCGAGACTCATCAGACCAGGCAACGTTTTTCCAATCTTCTACTGTCCAATTTCGATGAGCTTGTGCAAATTGTAGCCTCAGTTTCCTGTTCTTAGCTGAAAGGAGTGGCACCCGGTGTGGTCTTCTGCTGCTGTAGCCCATCTGCCTCAAAGTTCGACGTACTGTGCGTTCAGAGATGCTCTTCTGCCTACCTTGGTTGTAACGGGTGGCAATTTGAGTCACTGTTGCCTTTCTATCAGCTCGAACCAGTCTGCCCATTCTCCTCTGACCTCTGGCATCAACAAGGCATTTCCGCCCACAGAACTGCCGCTCACTGGATGTTTTTTCTTTTTCGGACCATTCTCTGTAAACCCTAGAGATGGTTGTGCGTGAAAATCCCAGTAGATCAGCAGTTTCTGAAATACTCAGACCAGCCCTTCTGGCACCAACAACCATGCCACGTTCAAAGGCACTCAAATCACCTTTCTTCCCCATACTGATGCTTGGTTTGAACTGCAGGAGATTGTCTTGACCATGTCTACATGCCTAAATGCACTGAGTTGCCGCCATGTGATTGGCTGATTAGAAATTAAGTGTTAACGAGCAGTTGGACAGGTGTACCTAATAAAGTGGCCGGTGAGTGTACATTATTATACCATCTCTATTCACCTACTTTATATCAACTCTAGGTATACATTATTATATCATTTCTATTCACATACTCTATAACTACTGAATGTCGAGTGTGCGCATCACATTTTTATTCATATTTTGCACATTTATATAGCTGGGGGTACAGCTAGTGATACGCGGCACCTCAGATCCATATTGCAGATTGGTGAGCCACTAATTTACTCCCTTTTTCCAAGTTGACACATGAAGCTAGGGAGTGTAGCTCTGCAGTAATTGAATGCCCACGCCCATGCCCTCGTCCCTTAGCCCTGGGGTTCAACATTTTCTGTATATAAGTGTATTATAAAAAAATAAAAATAAATGGGCCTGCTGTACTGAAACCCACAAACTTGTTCAATCTGAACAAGACAATATATAGGTG
>ONZH01015590.1:0-41725 GCA_900303285.1 Rhinella marina | reverse complement strand
CACCTAGTTCCTTTTTTGAATGACGAAGGGAATATTAGTCAGCCAACGCCTGAATAAGACTGCGCAGATGCAAAAGAAACCTATTGTATACATATATCCTGTTTTGTGATTTCATAAATTTATGCTCCATGTCCAAAAAAGGTTATATACTCTGGACATCCAATTATAGTAGGGTATGGAGATACATGTGATTTGATAACCACTCCTAAATCCCTCCTAAATCAGAGAATTAAAATGAGACAGTGCTTCCTGAAAAATAAAGAGAAGTGTATGGGATTTCAAACCAGCAACATTCTGTGTGGTCTGGAGTTCTTAGCGTCGACGCATGCACTCAAAATCTAATTTGGACAGAGACAATCAATTGAAGTAAGGGATAAAAAAATATTTCCCTGACAGTGCCAGCCACAGATCGGTCTGCGCCGTGATGCCCTGTAATAGTTCTTGGGCGGTGTGCCTTTAGTCACCTAAGCTCAGCAGTTTGAGCACCGCCTACTGGCGCTTAGCCACGGCACTGCTGCTGCGCCTAGAGCTACCGACTGAAGGCGCCGTGCCCACGGATGGTAATTCGGAGGAGGAGGTGGAGATGTAGGAGAGGGTCGGAGGAGGAGGCATAGTATGTCTGAGAGACCGTGACCGAGGTAGGCCCCACAATCCTCAGTGTGGGCAGTACATGAGCGGCCCCAGGGTCAGTCTCGGTCCCAGCCTCCACCAAGTTAATCCAATGTGCCGTCAGTGAGATATAGTGTCCCTGCCCGGCAGCACTTGTCCAAGTGTCCGTGGTTTTGTGGACCTTCTCAGAAACAGCGTTGGTCAGGGCACGGATAATGTTCTGTGACACGTGCTGGTGTAGGGCTGGGACGGCACATCGGGAAATATAGTGGCGGCTGGGGACCGAATACTGAGGGGCAGCCACCGCCTTGAGATTGCGAAAGGCCTCGGTCTCTACCAGCCTATAGGGCAGCATCTCCAGGCTTAGCAATTTGGAGATGTGGACGTTGAGGGCTTGTGCATGTGGGTGGCTGGAATGGTATTTCTTCTTGCGCTCCAGCGTCTGCTATAAAGACAACTGAACGCTGCGCTGGGACACATTGGTGGACGCTGTGGAGGATCGTGGAGGCGAAGGTGTGGTTTTCCGGCGGGAGGCGCTCGTGCCAGGGTCCTGGGCAGGGGGTTGACTAGCAGAGGCAGCGAGTGACACAGGGGAAGGAGCAGTGGTGGGACCCGCAGGAGGTGAACAGCCTTGGTTCCATTGAGTGGGGTGTTTAGCACTCATATGCCTGCGCATGCTGGTGGTGGTTAGGCTAGTAGTGGTGGCACCCCTGCTGATCCTGGTGTGGCACAGGTTGCACACCACAGTCCGTAGGTCATCCTCACTTTCTTTAAAGAACCTCCAGACTTGCGAACATCTAGACCTCGCCACGGGAGCTTCACTACGTGAAACAGTTGCTGCTGATGCACCAACTCTGGCCCTGCTTCTGCCTCTGGCCACACCACTGCCTCTTCCAACCTGTTCTGGTGCAGCACTCGACTTCGCCTCAAAAGCACTGTCTTCACTCGGCTTATCAACCCAGCTTGGGTCAGTCACCTCGTCATCCTCCAATTCCTCAGTCTGCTCCCCCCTCGGACTTCATGCCCTGACAACAACTTCACCACTGTCTGACAATTGTTTTTCCTCATCGTCCGACACCTCTTTACACACTTCTTCCACTAAGTCAACATTGTCATCATCATGATCACCCACAGACTGCGACAGTTGGAAAACTTGGGCATCGGGAAAGAGGTCAGCAGCAACCTGAGAAGTGGTTTGTGACTCTGGGAAGAAAACAGTTCCTCAGAGTATGCCGGATCGCATTCCAAATTTTCCTGGGAGGGGGCAGACTGGGGGGAAGGAGGTTGAGGTGGAGGAGCCAGAGGAGTGCTCCCTTGGGTAACGTGGGTGGACTGCGTGGAAGACTGACTGGTGGACAAATTACTTGAAGCATTTTCCGCAATCAACGACATCACCTGTTCACACTGTTGTGGTTTCAACAATCCTCTACCACGTGTCCCTGTAAGTTGAGACATGAAGCTAGGGAGTGTAGCTCTGCGGCGTTCCCCTGCTCCCTCATCAGCAGGTACTGTCTCACCCTGCCCAGGACCACCGCGTCTGCCCCCTGCAGTAATTGAATGCCCACGCCCTCGTACTCGACCCTTAGCCCTGGGGGTTCAACATTTTCTGTATATAAGTGTATTATATAAAAAAATAAAATAAATGGGCATGCTGTACTGAAACCCACAAACTTGTTCAATCTGAACAAGAAAATATATAGGTGGATAAGTTAGAGCAAAATTATGTATGTTATTACGTACCGTGCAGTATGGAGCAATTACACTGAAACTATTAGATTAGGCAGACTTGGTCTGCTTAAGTGCAACCCAGACAAATGTCGCACAGAGATTTTTGTAATGTAGCTGTGTAAGTGAGAGCAAAAGACCTTTTTTAATTAAGTGACGTACAAAATGTGTCACCTGGACAGAAAATACGGATTGTGGTTTGTATATAGGTGGATAAGTTAGAGCAAAATTACGTATGTTATTACGTGCCGTGCAGTATGGAGCAATTACACTGAAACTATTAGATTAGGCAGACTTGGTCTGCTTAATTTCAACCCAGAAAAATGTTGCACAGAGATTTTTGTAATGTAGCTGTATAAGTGAGAGCAAAAGACCTTTTTTACTGACGTGACATACAGAATGGGTCACCTTGACAGAAAATACGGTTTGTGGTGACTGGACAGTTGAACTGTGACACACAGAATTGTTCCACACAGCTGTATGAAATGGATTTGTATCACTGAGATAAAACAAAAAAAACCTATTTTTTTATGTTTTACTTTTTTTTAATATTTTTTATATATATATATCTATTTTTTAACGTGACGTGCAGAAACTATCAGAGAGCAAACTCAGCCCCTGCTGACTGTGGCTATTTTGACTACAACCCAGACAAATGTCGCACAGAAATTTTTGTAATGTAGCTGTCTCAGTGAGAGCAAAAGACCTTTTTTAATTAAGTGACGTACAGAATGTGTCACCTGGACAGAAAATACGGATTGTGGTGACTGAACAGTTGAACTTTAACACACAGAATGGTTCCACACAGCTGTATGAAATGGATTTGTATCACTGAGATAAAACGACAAAAAAACTATTTTTTATATATTTTTTTTATATATTTTTTTATATATTTTTTTTTAACGTGATGTGCAGAAACTATCAGAGAGCAAACTCAGCCCCTGCTGACTGTGGCTATTTTGACTGCAACCCAGACAAATGTCGCACAGAGATTTTTCTAATGTAGCTGTATCAGTGAAAGCAAAAGACCGTATTTGATTACGTGACGTACTGTATGGGTCACCTGGACAGAAAATACGGATTGTGGTTTGTGGTGAGTGGACAGCTGAACTGTGACACACAGAATGGTTCCACACTGCTGTATGAAATGGATTTGTATCACTGAGATAAAACAATAAAAAAGGGTTATATATGGCGATAGCTGCACTACTAGTGCCAGCCAGCCTAGCCAGGAGACAAAAAAAATGTCTTGTAGCCCTTAGAAGGGCTGTTGGGTTCTTTTCAGATCACTCCTGCCTAATAGAGAACTAAATCCAGGCCCTAACACTCTCCCTGAAACGCAGCAGCTCTGTCCCTAACGACATCCAGACAGCATCTGTGCCGAGCACCGCGGGCAGTCACTAGTATATTCCAGGGTCACCTGATCAGGCCAGCCAACCCCTGCTATCGACATATAAGGGTCCCACGTGATGCTGGGTATATCGCAGAGTCTCCTGGCTTGTGATTGGCTGAGTTTATAGGCGGCAAAAATTCAAAATTCGGGAGATGCCATTTCCTCGAGCATGGCGAGATACTCGTCCGAGCAGCGAGCACTTACGAGTACCGTAATACTCGAATGAGCACCAAGCTCGTTCAAGCATGCTCACTCATCACTAATCATGTTGCTGGGAGCACGTGTCCTGCTGCATCCAGTGAAGAGCGTGTGTTTCCACATGTGCAACTTGTGAATGAGATGAGTATTTTTTTATACCCTAGAAGCCCATTTTTCCCCTAGTGTACCCATTTTTAACGGCCATTAGACAGATACACTCTTGTCTAAATGGATATTAAAAATAGTTCCATTGATTTCAATGGGATCCATCTGGCATGTGAATGAGGCAATAAATTAATAATGATAAAAAAAACTGTCAACATTGTCATGATCAATTAATATATTCATATGTATGAGGGCCTACTAACTGTCCCCGGCAGATTTTTGAGGAAAGAGAAATCCAGCATGCTTCACCCCCTGTTCTCAGCATCAACCATCAATATCTAATTGGCAGAAAACTCCCTTCTACCAGCTAAGTAAATAAAGCCTTTAGTACCCCTGCAAGCACTGCACCTATTTTTGCCTCTGCAAACAATGAAGGTAAAGTTCAGAGCTACATACCTAGAGTGTAGAGATGAGCGAAGCGATTTGTCGATTCGTTGATTCGTATCGAATCTTGGAAATTTTCAACTGCGAAGCGAATCCGAATATTAGGTGATTCGCTTCGTATTATTTGTAAACGTATGCAAAATTTTACACGCTAACTATACGTACGATATGTATGAACCATACGAAACGTACGCATTATGCGTGAGCGGGACAATGACGATACGCCTACGCAAGAGCGGGAAAGTGAACATATGCCCCCCTCAGAACTGGGAAAAAAAAGGCCACCGGGAACTAGCTATTTTCACGTATAGGGAGTGAAGACACCTCCCTCAGTACTCCACCCTCCTCTGAGTCAAGCAGTCTGAACCATTGTAGACCAGTGCTGACTGCTGACCTGAGAGCAAGTATTTTCAACAGCAAGCATGGCTCAAAAAAAGCTGCATGACCTACGTCCCAACTGGAATGAAATGTACTTTGGGGATGAGTTACCAGAACCACCGCCCACTTCAGACATCAGGATGTCACAGGTTCAACTCTGCGAGAGAAACACAGCTTCAGTGCCTGGGTCATCAACTGCTGCTGCGACTAGTGTGGCGGCTGAAGCATCTGCAGTTTTTCGTGTGGCTGGAGTTTCCGCTCTGTCTCGTTCAGCGGAGGTGGCTGGAGCGTCCACTTCACCGCCCAGGAGGAGATCTACCCCTTCAGTACACCAGAACCCCATTGTTCCGGCATCTGTGACAGCCCATGCACAGACCCTCTGGAAGTATAAAACCGCAGTGGAGGACTGGGTCATACAGGTACTTGACCACCCTAGGCTGGGAGATCCTTCACTGGAATGCAGGAAGGGAACTGTGGTTTGGTTTTCAGTTGGGCGAGGGTCTGGCTTCCTGCAGGATGACGAGGGTGGGAAGGAGTATTTCATGGGCTGCTGGTCGGTGAAATGGCCGTACCTGCCACAACATCGGCATAGCCTGTACGTGGGGGATCAGGTGGAGTACACCCCCCGGGGCGTCCCTGAAAGGCCCATTTGCAACCGGGGTTACCCTCATTTCGCAGCCTCTGGTGCCTACAAGGGAACCAGAAGTGTGGCCGGATGAACCACCAGGTCCAGGAAGCTAGCGCTGCCTGCAGGAGTTCCCAGATGGCGTCCTCCGATTCAGGGAAAAGCCACAGCCTCAGCCGGAGCCTCTGATTCCAGGACTGCCAGCACCACCACCACATTTCTTACAGGTGGGCCAGCTGACTACGTCTTCATTCACCTTCCAATCTACGGTGATCCACCAGTACCAGCTGCCGTGATAGGTTAAGCCAGCAGCAGCTGGGGAAGCTGGGTCTTTTTCCCTGGATGCAACCTTTCCAGAACCACTGCAGCCGGAAGTTCTTACTCCAGCTGTCCCGGCAGGAGGATCTGGAAAAGCTCAAGTGGCTGCAGCACTCGCCAGCATGACCACCAGCCGGACAAGTCTGAATTCCGGAACAAGAGGGCACTGGAGCTCTACCACCGCAGCGAGCGTGGCCTACAAGAGGCAGGAGCGTCCTCTTATGACCTTCAGCAGCAGCTCGAGTGAGGAGGATTTCAGGTCCCTCATCTGAGGAACCCAACGTCAAGGACTGCAGGAGGACCTATGGGAGCCACACCATAGACTGCACCTTACGGGTGAGAGCTAGTTGGCACTTTTTATCTTTGTTTGTTTGTATTGCTCCCGTTTGACTCTCACCCAGATTGACATGGCTGTCAGGACTCCCTCCATTCTGTAGAAAATTCCCTGTTGCACCGAAGTGCACCTAATTTCCTATTTTCCTTTTTTTCCCCTTCTCAGGTTATTTGGGAGCCCCTTTTGCAAAAAGGGTTCTCTATTTGCTGCTATTCTCTATTATCCATGTGGATTACACATTACCTGTTTGGATTACAATTTTACCTCACATGGATTACAATTGAATTTTGGAATATGTGTTCCAGACAGACTGTTTTATCATTGCCAAGCCAAGTAGGAGCCATAAGGAGAGACTCAAACGTATATCTGAGCCTTTTATGTTTGCAAATGTGAAATTGATTGCACTGAAATGTTTCCATAATTTGCTGTATTTTAGCTACACTGTTTTTAATGGTTCAGCACTTTAGCCCATTGTGTGTATTCTTTTTCTGGTACTGCAATGTGTCTTATTAATGCACTTATTATACGGTGTTTTTAGTAAATTATTAACTTATTGAAAGCTAGCAGCAGTGAGCACCTTATTTTTCTAGTTCATATAGTCTTCCTCTAAAGACTGTAGGCCGTGGCATAGCCTTGTGCGTATGACGCATTCGCGCGTCAATTGTACGTTAAGGATTCGTACGCACTTTTGTACGCTAATGCTTACATGTTGCGTACTTTTAACTATGCTGACAGTACGTATGTAATTTACGCAGGAATGTTTGCAAAACAACGATTTTTTTTTACGTAGATTCGACGAATAAGTTTGTGCGAATACGAATCTTGTCAGATATTCGTGAATAAAATTTTGAATGATTCGCTCATCTCTACTAGAGTGCCACTGTACTATCATTGAGTTGATAGAAATCAGATCCAAACCAATTAGATATTGTTGACTTATGTTACGCATAAACTACCAATATTATAGCCCTAGAAAAATATTATAAAGATTATTGATGGACTCTAAGGCTCCAATATACATTAGGCTATTGTTGTCCAAATCTGCCATTTTTGGCAGGACCAGCCAATATTCTAATGTGTATGAAGATCTTCTGACTCTCTAGGACAGATGACATTGGGGAAATAAGGGTTGGACTGATTGAATTGCTTGTTCCTTTTGTTCTACAATGACATAAGATGGTGTCTGGCAGCATCTTTCTACTCTTTTTGAAAGATCATACATGATCAGTCAAGCCTTGCAAGTATGTGTGTGGAGGAGTTGGGAGAGGTTTCTGTAAGCCAAATGAGTGTTCCAGCTGACTGCTACAGAAGGTGTATGGACTGAATTACTGGAATATTGTTGCTAATTCTGAATGAGAGCCTTTTTATTTGGATGAAAATTTGTTCTTTTCATGTGATGATCACAAAGCTGCATAAATTATAACAGTCATGGCACCATTATCATAGTGAGCCCTTGTCATTGTGTGGTAATTGCATGATTAGAACATATTTTCAATCACAGAGAAGCTGGATACTAAAATTTAACTTTTAATCAAAAATAGAAATAAAAATAAACAGATACTGGATGAATATCCATACGTTACACCGAAAGGGTAACAACAATCTATATTTCTCAGTAATGAATAAATATAAAATAAAGATATCTGAGGGGGGACCGGGGTATATTGTGGGGTAAAAGATAAAGGGAAAATATCCCTATTTTAGTGCCTCACGCTACCCCTAACCCAGGGAAGTCACCTGATGGTGGAGACTCCCTGGTCCCATACCTGGACTGTCTCTATAGAGGAAAGGGAGAATAGCCCTCTCCCTGTTAGAAAAGAAAAACCCGACGCGTTTCCCCTCAGGTGAGGTTCATCAGGGGTTAATATGGGAGGATAGTAGTGTAACTGGTAAAAGGAGGAGATAGTAGTAGATTATAGTACCAAATATAATGATGAATTATGGTACCAAACCAGATATAAGATGAAAAGAGCCGCACCAGCAATAATTGCCAACAGATAAATCGATAAATCACCATAAGAAAGGCAATAAGCGGAAAATGAATCTCATCCATCTCAGATCTTCCCCACTTTGGCTTCATCCTCCACCTTGACTGTACAACCCTCTCCTTCGTCTACCTCTTCCTCGGTTTCCTCTTCTTTCTTATTAAAGGAATCCCTTCCATATCAACTCCGGGATCGGCCACGGACGATCAATGGGGACAAAAAAGTTACAAATTAAAGATCGTCAATTTATCCTCACGACCATTGACAAACGTGGAGTCCACTCTGTTAGAAAGGGGCCTTTCCTTTGTCCCCAATACACGGTTTAGTGCATTTACATGGGTAAAGGATCTGCACCTTTTCATCAGAAAACTAAAATGGCATAAATTTATGAAACATACAGACAAACAGAATTGTGACAAGTTGGGAATCTCGATGAGTGACCTACCGGATTTGAATGTTTTTATGGAACTGTTTGAGGAGAGTTCCAGACAGCCGGGCCAGGGACCTTTTACTAAGTTGAAATCTAAAAGCAAAAGGTTACCTCCACCTGTCCAGTCTGATCACTTAGATATATTTCTGGAAATGAGCACACGTGACATCGGAAAATTGGCGGGTACTAAACATCCCTGTCATAACGTATCTAGAGATGAATTACAGGCCCTGCTTATCCTGGAAAAAGATGACTCAATTGTTATCAAGCCGGCTGACAAGGGGGGCAACCTTGTTATCATGAACACTCTTGACTATCGGCGAATGTGTCTGAATCTCCTTAATGATGGAGACTGTTATCAGGTTTTGCCATCTGATCCTACGTTGCCCTTCCTGTCAGCCTTAGAGGAGCTTTTGTTAAATGCCCTCACTGTGGGATGTATAAGTAGGGATGAGCACAACTTTATGTTACCTGGTCCACCCCGGATTGCTACATTTTATAGCCTCCCTAAGATCCATAAGGGACTATCGCCTCTTAAAGGGAGACCAATAGTATCTGGGGTCGACTCACTTACCCAGAATTGCGGTGTCTATATCGACCACATCCTCAGTCAATATGTGTCTGCTCTCCCCTCGCATACTAGAGACACTATGGATTTTCTAAGGAAGATTGAGACCTTGACTTTCAACCCCCCTTGTATCCTAGCCAGTATAGACGTCGAGTCACTCTATAGCTCGATTCCACACCATCAAGGCCTTAGAGCGGTGTCTCATTTCCTCTCCACAAGGGGCACTCAGTTTAAGAATCACAGTCAATTTGTCATCGATTTACTTGACTATGTCTTAAACCACAACTATTTTGTTTTTGACGGCCGCTTCTACCACCAGCTCAGGGGGACAGCAATGGGGAGCCCATGTGCTATGCTAATCTCCTCCTGGGCTGGTGGGAGGATATGCTTGTCTTTCCCGGCGATCCCACATGGTGGACAGATAAAATTTTATTTTGGTCTAGATATATAGATGACATTTTTATTGTCTGGAGTGGTGATCAGGACCAATTTAAAGATTTCATCAAATTACTGAATAACAATGACATTGGCCTCTCTTTCACCTTTGAATTGGGCCCTGATCAAATCACATTTCTTGATTTACTAGTCAGGAGACAAGGCGATAGACTAGTCACTACGGTCTAACGTAAGCCTACTTCTTCAAACAGTCTTCTGCACTGGTCCAGCCATCATCCGTTCCCTCAAAAAAGAGGTATACCAAAGGGCCAGTATCTTCTTATCCGTAGAAACTGTTCAGACCCTGACAGTTTCCATCATGAGGCCAGAAGCCTACAGTCTCGATTCAAACAACGAGGATACCCTGATGGCGTCCTCACTGAAGCATTCAAATATGCTTTGAATCAAGACCGTAATACTCTCCTTATTCGGGACATTGCCAATTGTCGCACAAAGGGGGTTATTTATCTATGTCAGTGCCCATGCCCAAAAGACTATGTTGGGAAGACCTTTAGAGAACTGCGACGCAGGGTCTTAGAACATGTTAATGACGTGGTCAACAAACGTAATACCCCGGTGGCTGACCATGTCATTGTTGCTCATGAGGGTAGGCCCGAAGTATTGACATTTTCTGTTTTAGAGGTGGTTCATGAATCCCCTCGAAAGGGTGACTGGGACCGGCGAATCCTCCAAAAGGAATGTGAATGGATCTACCGTATCAAGTCCCAGTCACCTTTGGGGCTAAATGAACGTCTCACTTTTTCATGTTTCCTATAATTCTCTATGTCTTTTTATTTGCCTCTTAATTAGTCCTGACTGTCTCTAGTCAGCCTGTTTCACCGATGCGAGAAGCATCATTTTTGTGACAGTCATGTATCTTTTTCTGTATTATATTTAATTCTGGAGGTCCTGATATCCACAGGTTCCTCCTTCCCTGCCTTCCCTCCCCCTCCCCCCTCTTACCCCTTGTCTATTCTCATTAATGGATCTATATGTTTTTTATATTACTCCCTTTACGCATTTTACCGCACCACTAGGTCAGTCATCATACCCTATATACAATAATCGCCATTTTCATCTTTACTTATTTTGAGAAAGTCCTTTTCTCTTCATCTTGCCTCCATAACCCCATCAAGGCTCATATACATATTTCCGGCATTTTGAGCGCCTTTTGCGTTCCACCCTGAACCGCACACTTCCTGGTCAGGATCACGTGACCATTTCTTGCGATCACGTGATCGGGACTTTGACACGCATGACTGAGCGTGCGTTCCAGCATGGAAAGACGCGGTCGGTGAGTTCCGGTAGCTCATGTATTTAAGATCTAGCTCACATGCGGCACGCTCTAGCCGCTTGGACACTACGTCTGTCTCCTACCCTCGCCCACTACATCACTGCCTTCCAGAACTGGACTATCCTTTCTTTTCGGGGCTGCAGCTTTAGGTCATGTAAGAGGTCTATCGACCATATCTACTTTATGACTCTGCTGTTCTTGAATCAATGTGATTATATACTCTGGGCATTTATCACTTGGTGTAAGTAGGGCCTGGGCATGCGAGATTCATTTTCCGCTTATTGCCTTTCTTATGGTGATTTATCGATTTATCTGTTGGCAATTATTGCTGGTGCGGCTCTTTTCATCTTATATCTCGTTGGGTACCATAATTCATCATTATATTTGGTACTATAATCTACTACTATCTCCTCCTTTTACCAGTTACACTACTATCGTCCCATATTAACCCCTGATGAACCTCAACTGAGGGGAAACGCGTCGGGTTTTTCTTTTCTAACAGGGAGAGGGCTATTCTCCCTTTCCTCTATAGGGAGAACTGAGGGAGAGACCGTCCAGGTATGGGACCAGGGAGTCTCCACCATCAGGTGACTTCCCTGGGTTAGGGGTAGCGTGAGGCACTAAAATAGGGATATTTTCCCTTTATCTTTTACCCCACAATATACCCCGGTCCCCCCTCAGATATCTTTATTTTATATTTATTCATTACTGAGAAATATAGATTGTTGTTACCCTTTCGGTGTAACGTATGGATATTCATCCAGTATCTGTTTATTTTTATTTATATTTTTGATTAAAAGTTAAGTTTTAGTATCCAGCTTCTCTGTGATTTATTATTTTCTCTAGCTGGTGGTTGATTTTTCCAATAAGGACATTGTTGACACTGTGATATGTGCTTTAGAACATATTTTCCTCTTATGGATGTAAAGATTGTTCCAATGCACTGGCAGGAAGCAGAGAACTTAAAAAACAAGAACTTTGTTACATAAAATAAAATGGCAGAACATTTTTCATGCAGTGGCCCACACATTTACTAATGTAAGTACACCTATATTTTGGCGTACATTTCACCAAAATATGGCACAATTTGGTACAGCTTTGTACATCTAGATTTAGGTTGTCCATCTAGATTTAGGCCTTATTCACACATCGTTTTAGTCAGTGATTTTCATAAGTAATTGTGAGCCAAAACCAGGATTGGAGCCTCCACAGACATAAGGTATAAGGGAAAGATCTGCACCTGTTCTGTGTTTAGAGCCACACCTGGTTTTGGCTCAGAATCACTGATGGAAATCACTGACTAAGGCCTCTTTCACACAAACGTTGTGTTTTGCGGTCCGCAAATTGCGGATCCGCAAAAACAACAGATGGCATCCATGTGCATTCCGTATTTTGCGGAACGGAACAGCTGGCCCCTAATAGAACAGTACTATTCTTGTCCGTAATACGGACAAGAATAGGACATGCTCTATTTTTTTTTGCGGGCTACAGAACGGATTAACGGATGCGGACAGCACACGGTGTGCTGTCCGTATTTTTTGCGGGCCCATAGAAATGAATGGGTCTGCATTTTTCATGTGAAAAATGCGGATCGGAGCCCGCAAAAACAACGTTCGTGTGAAAGAGGCCTAAACCACTGACATGTGATTAAGGCCTTAGAGAAATTGTCGCTTATCTGAGAACAGGGCATTGGTGTAACTTCATTGGTATAAAGTTAGACTAAAGTGTCTAGCCATGCACCATCCAACATGAGCCACTGTGATAAACCTGGTGCAGGTCTAGACAGCCTAAGTTGATGCCGTCTATAGGATTAGTAAATCTGCCACAATCAATATGCTTTATTTGCTGAAATTGTCACACCTCTTTAATATTTGGTAAAGAGTTTAGATGAACAGTGAAAGTTTAAATGACTTTTTAAAAACACCAAAATATTATTTTGTTGAGCCTTGCCATTTGGCATCAAAGATTTTAGGCTGAAAATTATTCATAGAACCAATCTCCAGGCCGTTACTAGTGGTCATTTAAATCAATAAAAAGTGTCAATGTTGTCTTGTATAAAAGACTAAGAATTCACTCTCTTCTCTTTGATGCAAGTTCACAGCACTGGCACAAAAAAAAAATAATAATAACAAAAAAAAAGTCTTTTACTTCATTTTAAATGTAATGTCTGCCAATTTTAGCCATCAATTTAAATGTCAATTCCAATCACCTAGTTGGTGATAATGATTTTTTTTTCACTTTTCTTCCAGCTGAGTGAGTAGTTTCCAGTTTTCAGTTTTTCTCTGAAGTGAATCAGCAGGGGCTTCTAAACTAGGGAGCAACAGTTATCGCAGCTGGCACCCTACAAAATGACTTTAAAGCATACATTGAACAAGTGGTTCTACATCTTCATTTATTATCTACTCAGTATAAATGAGACAAAAGTGACAGAAAAGTGCTTGGAAATTACTCTCCTTTTATATGTATAACTTTATACACTCGAAGGGTTAATTCCATTCTGGCAGTACATTATTCATTGCCTGCTGTCAGTTAATAAAATCTTTTCTTCAGTGCATAAATTGTTATCACAAAGATGCCTCCTACACTCACAAATTGTCATATTTAAATTGAAGTAAAGATGTGTAGGTGTGCAGCACATTAGCAAGTGCACTAAAGACCATGGCAAGGAAAGTGACGATATTAGGAATACACCTGATTTTCATTTCACATTTAATTTGCTGTCATTAAATCATTTATAGGTTACAGTTCCTATGGCAAATCAGGGTAATTTTCTTAAAACAAAAAACAGTATTTGTATGACCGTGTGTGGAAAAACAAGATGTCTTGTACAGCATATCAGATGAGATCAGAGAAGCTAACCTACTAGAAATCTATTACAGAAATATAACCAAGGTAAAAAGGTAACAAAATGGCAGTGAAGGATAAAACATATAATGATACATCCAGAGGTGTTTTATATGTACTATTGAATGGCATGCTCTGATGCTATGTAATTTACTCTGTTCACATCACATTTGTGCCTTATGCCAGACTTTTATCAGGTGTGGATGTGCAGTGGTTATCTACCAGAAAGAATCTAAGAAAGGATAACCGCTGGATCAACAATAGGGTTATGGGAGTCTAAAGCTTATTCATGTGCATTAGAAATGGTACAATTCCACTGAAGAGCTATTTTAGCATAAATTTCTGAAAATAAAATTAATTTTGCCTCCCCACTCTAAAGCCAACTCACTGCTGTTGTTGGTTGCATCAAGTTGCCAGGCAATATGACAGTTCACTCTTCATTCTACTTTCCCTGGCTGTAGCTCCTACTCCTGTTTGCCATCCATGTCAGGTTGCCACAGTAACATCGTCAGATGTTGAAGGGCTGGACAACCTATTTAAAATTGTCCTCTGCTGCTAACCACCTTCCTGGAACTGTTTTGTATGTTTGTAATTTATTGCTATTGACTATTCTGATACTGACCTTGGTCTTGTTCCTGGCTATGTTCCCACATTGCCATATGGATACCATGCCAGCTTGTAGTCCTATGTCTGATTTTTATTTGTGGATATCTCCTGTCTCATCCTGACCACACCACTAATCCCTCTTAACCCCATGCTAGCCAATCTGATTGTGACTTTGAGATTCTACTATCCACTATGTGATTTGTGTCTGTATCGCCAATCACCAGGATACAGATTCCAACTGTGTTGTCATGTCTACCCCATTGCATGTTGATATACAGTGGTCCCTCAAGATACAATATTAATTGGTTCCAGGAGGACCATTGTATGTTGAAACCATTGTAAGTTGAGTAATCGGTTCCAAAGCCCCAAAATCTCATCCAAGATAAGAGAAAAGGAAGATTTAAGAAAAATAAGTAGATAACTAAGACAGATAAGACAGGTCCTTACATATAACAGTCAAAAACAGCTGCTAACTAGCAACTATTTCAGTTATTTTACCAGAAAAGTGCCCTTGATTGGTTGGATCTGAGGCATTGTATGTTGAGTCTAGTTTCAACTTACGATGGGTCAGAAAAGACCTTTGTATGTTGAAAATATTGTATCCTGAGTAGAGATGAGCGAGCATGCTCGTCCGAGCTTGGTGCTCGTTCGAGTATTATGGTACTCGCTGCTCGGACGAGTATCTCGCCATGCTCGAGGAAATGGCAACTTCCGCATTGTGCATTTTTGGCACCTATAAACTCAGCCAATCACAAGCCAGGAGACTCTGCGGTACACCCAGCATCACGTGGGGCCCTTACATGTCGATAGCAGGGGTTGGCTGGCCTTATCAGGTGACCCTGGAATATACTAGTGACTGCCCGCGGTGCTCAGCTCAGATGCTGTCTGGATGTCGTTAGGGATAGAGCTGCTGCGTTTCAGGGAGAGTGTTAGGGCCTGCATTTAGTTCTTTGTTAGGCAGGAGTGATCTTAAAAGAACCCAACAGCCCTTCTAAGGGCTACAAGACATTTCTTTTTTTGTCTCCTGGCTGGGCTGGCTGGCACTAGTAGTGCAGCTATCGCCATATATAACCCTTTTTTTTTTTACTGTTATATCTCAGTGATACAAATCCATTTCATACAGCAGTGTGGAACCATTCTGTGTGTCACAGTTCAGCTGTCCACTCACCACAAACCACAATCCGTATTTTCTGTCCAGGTGACCCATACTGTACGTCACGTAATCAAATACGGTCTTTTGCTTTCACTGATACAGCTACATTAGAAAAATCTCTGTGCGACATTTGTCTGGGTTGCAATCAAAATAGCCACCGTCAGCAGGGGCTGAGTTTGCTCTCTGATAGTTTCTGCACTTCACGTTAAAAAAAAAAATAATATATATATATATATATATATATATATATATATATATATATATATAAAAAATATAAAAAAATTGTTTTTTTGTTGTTTTATCTCAGTGATACAAATCCATTTCACACAGCCGTGTGGAACCATTCTGTGTGTCACAGTTCAGCTGTTCAGTCACCACAATCCGTATTTTCTGTCCTGGTGACCCATTCTGTACGTCACGTCAGTGAAAAAGGTCTTTTGCTCTCACTTATACAGCTACATTAGAAAAATCTCTGTGCGACATTTGTCTGGGTTGCAATTAAGCAGACCAAGTCTGCCTAATCTAATAGTTTCCAGGTAATTGCTCCATAATGCACGGTACGTAATAACATACGTAATTTTGCTCTAACTTATCCACCTATATACAAAGCACAATCCGTATTTTCTGTCCAGATGACCCATTCTGTATGTCACGTCAGTGAAAAGGGTCTTTTGCTCTCACTTATACAGCTACATTAGAAAAATCTCTGTGCGACATTTGTCTGGGTTGCAATTAAGCAGACCAAGTCTGCCTAATCTAATAGTTTCCAGGTAATTGCTCCATACTGCACGGTACGTAATAACACACGTAATTTTGCTCTAACTTATCCACCTATATACAAAGCACAATCCGTATTTTCTGTCCAGGTGACCCATTCTGTACGTCACGTCAGTGAAACAGGTCTTTTGCTCTCACTTATACAGCTACATTAGAAAAATCTCTGTATGACATTTGTCTGGGTTGCAATTAAGCAGACCATGTCTGCCTAATCTAATAGTTTCCGTGTAATTGCTCCATACTGCATGGTACGTAATAACATACGTAATTTTGCTCTTACTTATCCACCTATATATTTTCTTGTTCAGATTGAATAAGTTTGTGGGTTTCAGTACAGCAGGCCCATTTATTTTATTTTTTTCATATAATACACTTATATACAGAAAATGTTGAACCCCAGGGCAAAGGGACGAGGGCGTGGGCATTCAATTACTGCAGAGGGCAGAGGCCGTAGTCCTGGGCAGGGTGAGACAGTACCTGCTGATGAGGGAGCAGGGGAACGCCGCAGAGCTACACTCCCTAGCTTCATGTCTCAACTTACAGGGACACGTGGTAGAGGACTGTTGAAACCACAATAGTGCCAACAGGTGATGTCGTGGATTGCGGACAATGCTTCAAGTAATTTGTCCACCAGTCAGTCTTCCACGCAGTCCACCCACGTTACCCAAGGGAGCACTCCTCTGGCTCCTCCACCTCAACCTCCTTCCCCCCAGTCTGCCCCCTCCCAGGAAAATTTGGAATGCGATCCGGCATACTCTGAAGAACTGTTTTCTGGACCCTGCCCAAGTTTTCCAACTGTCGCAGTCTGTGGGTGATGATGATGACAATGTTGACTTAGTGGAAGAAGTTTGTAAAGAGGTGTCGGACGATGAGGAGACACGGTTGTCAGACAGTGGTTAAGTTGTTGTCAGGGCATGAAGTCCGAGGGGGGAGCAGACTGAGGAATTGGAGGATGACAAGGTGACTGACCCAAGCTGGGTTGATAAGCCGAGTGAAGACAGTGCTTTTGAGGCGGATGCGAGTGCTGCACCAGAACAGGTTGGAAGAGGCAGAGGTGTGGCCAGAGGGAGAAGCAGGGCCAGAGCTGGTGCATCAGCAGCAACTGTTTCACGTAGTGAAGCTCCCGTGGCGAGGCCTAGATGTTCGCAAGTCTGGAAGACTGGTAGAGACTGGTAGAGACCGAGACCTTTCGCAATCTCAAGGAGGTGGCTGCCCCTCGGTATTCGGTCCCCAGCCGCCACTATTTTTCCAATGTGCCATCCCAGCCCTACACCAGCACGTGTCACAGAACATCATCCGTGCCCTGACCAACGCTGTTTCTGAGAAGGTCCACCTAACCACGGACACGTGGACAAGTGCTGCCGGGAAGAGACACTATATCTCACTGACGGCACATTGGGTTAACTTGGTGGAGGCTGGGACTGAGACTGACTCTGGGGCCGCTCATGTACTGCCCACACCGAGGATTGCAGGGCCTACCTTGGTCACGGTCTCTCAGAAATACTATGCCTCCTCCTCCGACCCCTCCTCCTCCTCCACCGAATTACCATCCGTGGGCACAGCGCCTTCAGTCGGTAGCTCTAGGCGCAGCAGCAGTGCCGTGGGTAAGCGCCAGCAGGCGGTGCTCAAACTGATGAGCTTAGGTGACAAAAGGCACATCTCCCAAGAGCTGTTACAGGGCATCACGGCGCAGACCGATCTGTGGCTGGCACCGCTGAACCTCAAGCCAGGCATGGTTGTGTGTGACAACGGGCGAAACCTGGTGGCGGCTCTGCAACTCGGCAGACTGACACATGTGCCATGCCTGGCCCATGTCTTCAATCTAATAGTTCAGCAGTTCCTCAAGACATACCCCAATCTGTCTGATTTGCTCACCAAGGTGCGCCGCATCTATGCGCATTTCCGCAAGTCGACCACAGATGCTGCCACTCTCAGGGTAGCGCAGCGCCGCCTACAACTGCCCGCTCACCGACTGTTGTACAACGTGCCCACAAGATGGAATTCTACATTAAACATGTTATCCAGAGTTTACCAGCAGCGCAGAGCGATTGTAGACTGCCAGATGTCAACTATCACCAGAAGTGGTAGTCAGGTCAGTCAGATTCCTCAAGTCTACAATGAGGAGTTGACATGGATGTCTGATATCTTGAGTGTTGGTGTTGAGCAACTTTGAGGAGTCAACACAGATGGTCAGCGGCGATGCCGCCATTATCAGCCTCACCATCCCGCTTCTTTGCCTGTTGAAAAACTCACTGCTCAGCATGAAGTCGGATGCTTTGCGTTTGTCACAAGAGACGGTGGAGGAACATACGTCGTTTGATAGCCAGAGCACCCTCCGGTCTGTTTCTCAGCGCGTATCGGAGGAGGGGGATGAGGATGAGGAGGAAGAGGAGGAGAATGTCGGCGAGACAGAAGAGGGTACCAGTGCTCAGTCCTTCTTAACTCTTGAGCGTGTATGGGCTGAAGAGGAGGAGGAGGAGGAGGTGGAGGAGGAGGAAATGGATAGTCAGGCCAGTGAGGAGAGGGAATTCTTGCGTGTTGGGACTCTGGCGCACATGGCAGACTACATGTTAGGCTGCCTATCCCATGACCCTCGTGTTAGAAGCATTTTTTCAAACACCGATTACTGGGTGTTCACTCTCCTGGACCCACGGTACAAGCAGAACCTTTCCACTCTCATCCCTGCAGAGGAAAGGAGTATGAGAGCGAATAAATATCAACAGGCCCTGGTGCACAAGCTGAAACAATCCTTCCCATCTGACGCTGCTAGCGGCAGAGGGCATGGTTCTGTGGGCCAAGTAGCGGGGGAGAGGAGGCGAGCAGGCAGCTTGTCCAGCACTGGCAGGGGAACGCTCTCCAAGGCCTTTGCCACTTTTATGTCACCCCAGCAAGACACTGTCACCTGTCCCCAGTCTAGGCAGAGTAGGGGCGAGCTGTACAGAAAGATGGTGAGGGAGTACCTAGCTGACCATACAAATGTCCGTAGCGATCACTCTGCTCCATACAACTACTGGGTTTCAAAGCTGGACACGTGGCCTGAACTGGCGCT
Source organism: Rhinella marina (assembly GCA_900303285.1). Lineage (NCBI taxonomy): Eukaryota > Metazoa > Chordata > Amphibia > Anura > Bufonidae > Rhinella > Rhinella marina. Next base: position 22,455 of record ONZH01015590.1, on the reverse strand, counting down.
GTACGCCTTGGAGGTGCTGGCCTGCCCTGCCGCTAGTGTGCTGTCATAGCGGGTATTCAGTGCAGCTGGTGGCGTCATCACCGATAAGCGTACACGCCTGTCAACTGACAGCGCTGACAGGCTGACGCTTATTAAAATGATCAAAGCCTGGATTTAACCGGAATTCAAATCTCCTCCGGGGGAAAGCAGCTAAAGATTTACATTACTTATGTATCCGATTCCTCTTCTCTACTCCTCCTACTCCTCCTCCTCCTCCTTGTCGTCTTTGCCTAACGCTGACCAAAAAAACCCCATTTTTTAGAGGTCCAACTGGCACTCTTTTACCACAATTTTTCAGGAGGGCCCCCTACAGGCCCTCTCTTCAAACAATTTTTCCGGAGGTCCACCTACAGGCCCTCTCTCTAAATAATTTTTCCGGAGGTCCACCTACAGGCCCTCTCTCCAAACAATTTTTCCGCAGTGTCAACTACAGACAGTGTAAAACAATGTTTCAGGAGCGTCAAACAGACAGTCCAAAACAATTTTTCAGAATGCGCAAGTACCGACATTTAAAAAAAATATATTTTTTGCTGAGGGTAGACTTTATGTACTCCGAAAAGAAAAAAAAATTTGGAGGCTCAACAAAAGCCATTTCACTGCATTCTCAGTCGGACAAAGTCATTGGTTGTGTAACCGCCATGCTGTGTCAGGCTAAATTTTTGGGTGCTTCACCAGCTACTGCATACTAACTCAGTCACCGCTGGTCTGTTGTCACCGCCGCCATACAGGGCCACGAAAAATGTTTATGTGGTTCGCCTGCTCTCGCAGTGTCACTCGCTCACTCTGTTGTCACCACCATAGTGGTTTGCACTATAGCAGCCCAAGTCTGAACATTCCCCTTTTTATCTCTAAGTGATCTATACTGCACGTCACGTAATAAAATAGGTTCTTTTGCTCTCAGTGATACAAATCCATTTCATAAAATCCTTTCTTTCTCTTTAACTGATCTATACTGAACGTCACTTTTAAAAATACGTCTTTTTCCTCTATTTCTCTCTCTCCAAACTATTTTTCCGGATAGGTGCCATATACGGTATTAAACTGAGAAGAATACATTGAACACATGCCACAATTGATCAACCTCATAGTTGACAACTATACCGGTTGATGCTAAATTTTTAAGTTGGGGTCCTGCGTCGTCATTCGAACTCCATCCGGCTGTTGTCACCACCACACACGATAGCCAAGGGGGCACTCCACTGGCTCTTCCAGCTCAACCTCCTTCCCCGCACCTACAGGCCCGCTCTCCAAACAATTTACCCAGGTAGGTGACGTATTAGATATTGTACTGATTTTTTTTTGGTTCTTCTTTTAATTGCCTCCTGCGATAGACGGGAATCGAACCCGGGTCAACTGCTTGGGAAGTAGCTATGCTCACCACTTTACCACTAACAGCCACAGCAACTGATAAGAACAGATACTAAACTTGATGTAAGCCAACATGTCGACAATCGATAACTCGAAACGGGTCCGCCGTCGAGCCCGGCATTCGGCCACTGAGCATTTCACATACTCTGACCGAGTCTGACCCTGGGGCCGCTCATGTACTGCCCACTTGGAAGATTGCGGGGCCTACCTCGTTCACGGTTTGTCAGAATTACTATGCCAATTTCTCCAACCCCTCCTCCTCCACCTTCGAATTACCATCCGTGCTTCACCTCCTGCTACCTCAGTCTAACTCGGTCACTCTGTTGTCACCGCCATGCTGCGTCAGGCTAAATTACTGGGTGGCTCACCTGCTACCTCATCTAACTTGGTCACTTGTTGGTGTCACTGCCATGCTGTGTCAGGCTTATGCCTGCATCATGTGGCTGGGGATAGGAGAGCAGTGCCAGCATGGGCATGGGTGATGGACCTTCGTTGCACCTAGTTGGGTGCTTCCCTATATATTCCCACCATGCCAGCCATGGGTTGTACATAAACTAATAACAGGAAAAACAAAAAAAATATTTTACAGGAGGGTCAACCGCAGACACTCCAAAACAATTTTACATGAGGGAGTGTCTCCCCTTCTGCTATCGTGTTTGGTCAGGCTGTCAGTAGGTACACCACCTCTGTCGTCCAGCAGAAGCGGCCACTATGAGGAAGGCCACGGCAAGAACATCCCCTTTTCAATTGAGAGCAAGTGTAGAATTGTAGGAGGATGACACTTTTCTTTGGCAGTGGATTCACCTTCCCCTTTATCATTGCCAGACAACAGTTGGTGAAAAAGTAATTGGCAATGATGAAGAAAATGTAACGGTGCAGTGGACCATCTGTGACGCAAAACCTATATATTCCCACCATGCCAGCCATGGGTTGTACATAAACTAATAACAGGAAAAACAAAAAAAATATTTTACAGAAGGGTCAACTACAGACACTCCAAAACAATTTTTTAGGAGGGTCAACTTCGGACACTCCAAAACAAATTTTTGGGAGGCTCGCCTACAGACATTTGGCTGCTACCTCAATCTAACTTGGTCGCTTGTTGGTGTCACTACGCTGTCACCATGATGTGTCAGGCTTATGCCTGCATCGTGGGGCGGGGGATAGCACAGCAGTGCCAGCATGAGCAGTGGTGTCACCTGCAGGCGGTGATGGACCTTCGTTGTAGCTAGTTGGGTGCTTCCCTAACATGTGATGGCCATGTGCCTCACCTTTCTTGGTCTGGGTGAGCACAATTGCCATGAGGGTAACCACCAGGCTGTTGCAGGAGAATTTGGGGTAATGGTGGGATTAAGCAGCCTCAGAGGCATCCATGCATGCTTCCCCTGCTGTTTCCTGTCCATTTCCGTGGTGTTTCCATCATTTTCTGATGTTTCCAGGTTTTCACCCAGCCTTCCCTAGGCAGAGCCTTGGTCCCCTGAAAAATGCTCGAGTCTCCTATTGACTTCAATGGGGTTCGTTACTCGAAACGAGCACCCGAGCATCGGGAAAAGTTCGACTCGAATAACGAGCACCCGAGCATTTTAGTGCTCGCTCATCTCTAATCCCGAGGCCTTTGTATCTTGAGGGATCACTGTATATGAATTTTCTGATAAATGGCTTAAAAAGGTTTGCATCAACAAGAAGTTAAGGTCTTCCAGAGTATCTCAACTTGTCTGGATGCCTGGCAGCTATCTGCTATGGTTCATTTAATGTTCCTTTGATCATGCAAGTGTCCAATGTGACTTATTAACCTGGGTATTAAACTGCTGCTTTTATGCCTTGTCTTTTCTGCACCTCCATGGTATGATGGGGATGTACTTCTTGCAGTTCTAGTCTTACTGGACCATATCTTACCTATAACTGCCTACAAACGTGTGAAAAATCTCTAAGAACAATTTCAAAAAAGGATATACTCCCATCAGTGTCCTTGCTGGAACACATGCACTTGCACAAAACAGTTCTATCACTACAAGAAAAAACCTGTTGTTCTTACCCATAGACCAAGTATTTGAGAAAGGAGGCCATCTGCATTCCAAGTGTCCTGTAAGCCAATGAGGTCAGAAAAAGGTCTTGCTGAGAATGAGGAAATACCTTAGATTGAATGGCAACTCAAACCTTTATTGAAATTTATAGTAGTTTCTAAGAGTACTCGTTCATTGGCTCTCTTAAGCTTTTAGTATGTGCCTGAAAAGCAGAGCAGAGCCACTGAACACCAGTTTAGATACTCTTTACTTCTACCTTACCCCAACATAAAATTGTTGGTTCCTGTATGTTTAAGAGTTTGTACACTCTGGAGAACTTGATTCAAATTTCACTGACCAAGATATTTTTTGATTTTTTTGTTTTTGCATTTTAGTTTTTCCTCTCTGCGGTTCCAGAGCCACATTTTTACATTTTCCAGAGCCACATTTTAATTTTTTAGGGGATTATCTGTAGTTTTTATTGATCCCACATTGGAGTGTGTGTGACTTTTTGACCACATTTTTTTCTTTTTTTTGTTAAGTGAAGCAATGAAAGAAAGGCTAAGCAGCCACTTTATGAGATTAATATTTTTTATATACTAATACCTCAAGCATTATGGGATTTGGCAATGCCTATAAGCTTTATTTATTTATCATTTTTTATTGTTTATTTTTATTTTAACTCTGGGGGTGATTCAGAATCTGTAGTATCAGGCAGCAATTTTACACCAATTACACAATTAAGGATTAGCAGATTTACTTATGTATAAAAGAATGTGAACCCCCCAAATTCTGTAGTATCAAACATCAATTGCACCTTAATTATACAATTAAAGATTACATAATTTACTTATGTATAAAAGAACACACACCCCCTCCAAAATCTGTAGTATCAGTCAATAATTTCAGCCCAATTACATAATTAAGGATTAACTAATTTATTTGTGCAAAAAAGAATGTGAACACCTCAAAATCTGTAGTATCAGGTCACAATTTCTCCTTATTTAGACAATCAAGGATTAACGGATTTACTTATGTATAAAAGAAAGTGAACCCCCAAAACCAGTAGCATCAGACCACAACTTCACCACAATAACAGAATCAAGGATTCTTACTTCGGTATCAAAGAATATGAACAACCTAAAATCAGTAGTATTAGAATGCATTTTAACTAGTGTTGAGCGGGCATCTCTGTGCTCGTATGCTCTGGCCAAGCACCCGAGCATAATGTTAGTCAATGGGACTAAACCAGGCACCCCCGCTCGGAAGAGGGGAGGGTGTCTGGTTAATAGAAAAAGGTCAGAATTGCGACTTCTCCTCTTTTACTCCTTTCACTCGTAAAAGTATGCTAATTAACTGAATTTGAACGCATTAGCGCACAATGCGTACGCATTAGCGCACAATGCGCACGCATTAGCGTACAAATCAATATTACAGTGCGGGGAAGAGACTCGAGCATTGCGCTCGAGTACACTCAGTGTTCGGCCAAACACCGAGCGAACCCGAGCGTAGGCATGCTCGGCCGAACAGCCCAATTAGTTCAGCAAGGTGTTTCCTAAACATTGTCCCTAGTGCCTATAACGTCTCTCCCTGCACTAATTTCACTGGAAAATGGCGGAGACCAGGCTGGATGAGGCTTTTTATAGGTCTGTGACATCACAGGGGCTGGCTCTCTGCCAAATGGATAGCTGCACAAGATTATAGATGATCCCTCGTTCCTGGGCTTCTTACTTTCTTATTGTAACATGTGTAGCAGCCATTTAAGAAAAAAATCGGATTAGTTGATACAAAGCGTGAGGAAATTCGGCTTCATTACTAATCAAATTTTTCCTGAAGTTCGGATTGAATTCCACTTCGTCCACTTCGATTTGCTCAAAAATAATTAGAATCATTTACATGTTGTGAAATTGTTTTCAGTTACAGTATATTCTACTCGCCACTACTTCATCTGAATCTTTCTCCCTTTTTTCTTTGAGTGCATTCTTTTATAGATGTTTGCAAAGCTTGAATGCATGTTCCATTTAAATTGCACAGTGCAGCATTTTCAGAGATAAATATGACATATGTATTTGATACAATATACTTTAATGATCTAGTAAACAAATGATATCAGCTAAACGCATAATGTCTTAAATGATAAAAAATATAATGAAAACCCCTTACATTTAGCACAATTTTGTATAACAATTAGTAGTTCAGTAGTGGAGGGCATACTAGAGCAATAGCCTTTCATTCTAAATGAGTTATTTTTTTTCCTTCTTGATGGATGAAAACTTTTAATTAACCTTCAGAAAGGAACATTAACAAGTTCTTTCGTTTTATCAATGTCAGCAAACACATGTTAAAGCTATAAATGAAATAATATGTATACTTGAAGGAATATATGACTTTATCTTTATTAATTAAAAATGCATGCTGAAATCATACATTTTTGTATATTTTTGTTGTTGTTGTTGTTATCTACATGATTATAGAAGTACCAAAGACATTTGCTAGATAGATAATTGAAAAATCGACTTATGTGGGAGAAAATGCTATTTAGTATGTAATAATCACTGTTACCTTTTATAACCTCTGCCTGTTATGATAATGAGATGACTGTTGACCCTGCCCATATTGTACACAACTGAATGTATGTCATGTCCAAAGGGCCTTAGTGATTAACTAAGGCAATACACTCTTGTAATAAATAATTTATCTCACATTTGAGACATGATAGCTAAACTTTAAACATTGCTTTGCCTTGGCACCCCTTTACTATTTTTTTGTTATAAAATTTGCTCCTCTGCACCCCTTTACTTTTTTGTTATAAAATGTGCTCCTCCATTTAACTATATTGGCACAGTATTTCCATACAGCTATGGTAGTTTTTACTACAGGCCTTTGTTTGTTGTCAGTATATCAGTATAAAAGACACCTGTCCACAACTTCAAGCAATCACACTCCAAACTCCACTATGGTGAAGACCAAAGAGCTGTTGAAGGACACCAGAAACAAAATTGTAGACCTGCACCAGGCTGGGAAGACTGAATCTGCAATAGGTAAGCAGCTTGGTGTGAAGAAATCAACTGTGGGAGCAATAATTAGAAAATGGAAAACATACAAGACAACTGATAATCTCCCTCGATCAGGGGCTCCACGTAAGATCTCACCCCGTGGGGTCAAAATGATCACAAGAACTGTGAGCAAAAATCCCAGCCAGTACATATCTGAGCCCGTCTGAAGTTTGCTAGACAGCATTTGGATGTTTCAGAAGAGTACTGGGAGAATGTCATATGGTCAGATGAAACCAAAGTAGAACTGTTTGGTAGAAACATAACTCGTTGTGTTTGGAGGAGAGTGAATGCTGAGTTGCATCCAAAGAACACCATACCTACTGTGAAGCATGGGGGTGATAACATCATGCTTTGAGGCTGTTTCTCTGCAAAGGGACCATGTATTGTGAGATTTTGAGTGCAAACCTCCTTCCATCAGCAAGGGCATTGAAGATGAAACGTGGCTGGGTCTTTCAGCATGACAATGATCCCAAGCACACCGCCAGGGCAACAAAGGAGTGGCTTCGTAAGAAGCATTTCAAGGTCCAGGAGTGGCCTAGCCAGTCTCCAGATCTCAACCCCATAGAAAACCTTTGGAGGGAGTTGAAAGTCTGTGTTGCCCAGCGACAGCCGCAAAACATCACTGCTCTAGAGGAGATCTGCATGGAGGAATGGGCCAATATACAGCAACAGTGTGTGCCAACCTTGTGAAGACTTACAGAAAACGAAGACCTTTGTCATTGCCAACAAAGGATATATAACAAAGTATTGAGATGAACTTTTGTTATTGACCAAATACTTATTTTCCACCATAATTTGCAAATAAATTTATAAAAAAATCAGACAATGTGATTTTCTGGATTTGTTTCTTCATTTTATCTCTCATAGTTAAGGTCTACCTATTATGTCAATTACATATTTTTAAGTGGGAGAACTTACACAATTGGTGGCTGACTAAATACTTTTTTTCCCCACTGTATGATATTGCTTGCCAAACTGGCCAATTCCTTCTTTCTATTTACTTCCATTTGCCAACAGCTTTTCCCTCTTTGACCTGCTGTGATTATTTTGGGAAAGAAGAAAATCACAATTATAAATTATAAAATACAGATTCAGATGGTACACTGTAGTATATATGTAACAAATGGAGGAGTTGGTCCTTCGATGTTCAGGGTTTTTTTTGTTGATGTTGTTTAATGATGTCCAGTTCTTATCTAAATATTGGCAGCTTCTTTTTATTTATATGTTGCTTTTTGTATTTTATTAACACTGTCTCCGACTGTCAACATTGCTGTGCTCTTCATCACAAATTCAAACATGAACAGCTTCATCATATAGCTGTATGCTTCCTCTGCCTCACTGAAAACAAATATTGTCATTCATTACAAAGACAAGTGTCTTGGCTGATGACAAGAAGACAGCAGTAAAATATATTCACAGTCTGCCACACATAGGTTTTCTCCAAAATGTGACAAGCTAGAGCTAGATTTTTTATGAATAAATGCAATATCTCTGACAATAGTTTATTTTTTTTTATTTTGTTATCTTTTTTTTTATTATTACTACCAATCCATTAATAGAATAGGCATAATGGAGAACATCCCACAACTGTAAACATTCATAAATGATAAATCGTGATTAATAATTCTATATAAAGCATATGGTAAATCACAAACATAACTCAAAATTCAATAGATGTTCCCTAAAAATAAAATCTTATGAAAATTGAATAGAACATAAAAATAACATTGTCTCCACAATTTTAATGTTTTTTTTTTTTTTTTTTTAAATCCTCTGTAAAAACATGGTATGCCTCAGGCATATTCATACATAGTTGCAAGAACTACAGGATTTGCAATGAAATAGGCAGTTTACAAGAAACTGAATAGTACCGCCACACATAAAATCTTCCTTTCGTGAGGTATTATTGGCAAAGCCAATTTTAAAAAACATCACGATTTATTCACTTATGATGCTATTTTTGACAAGAGTTTAGAAGCTATGCAATATTCACTTATTATGGGGCATATTATGTCTTTCACAGACATGTGCTGTACATGTTCTCCATACATGACCGCACACGTCCCCATTCGTTTTAATGTATGTATTTACTAGAGATGAGCGAGCATTAAAATGATCGGGTGCTCGTTATTCGAGTCAAACTTTTCCCGATGCTCGGGTGCTCGTTTCGAATAACGAACCCCATTGAAGTCAATGGGAGACTCGAGCATTTTTGCGGGGGACCAAGGCTCTGCCTAGGGAAGGCTGGGTGAAAACCTGGAAACCTCAGAAAATGATGGAAACACCACGGAAATGGACAGGAAACAGCAGGGGCAGCATGCATGGATGCCTCTAAGGCTGCCTAATCCCACCATTACCCCAAATTCTCAGGCAACAGCCTGGTGGTTACCCTCATGGCATTTGTGCTCACCCTGACCAAGAAAGGCGAGGCAAATACCCTTCACATGTTAGGGAAGCACCAAAATAGGTGCAACGAAGGTCCATCACCGCCTGCAGGTGACACCACTGCTCATGCTGGCACTGCAGCTGAAATCAAGTTTAGTATCTGTTCTTATCAGTTGCTGTGGCTGCTGGTGGTATAGTGGTGAGCATAGCTACTTCCCAAGCAGTTGATCCGGGTTTGATTCCCGTCTATCGCAGGAGGCAATTAAAAATCAGTACAATATCTAATACGTCCCCCTACCCGGGTAAATTGTTTGGAGAGAGGGCCTGTAGGTGGGGGGAAGGAGGTTTCGCTGGAAGAGCCAGAGGAGTTCCCCCTGGGCTAGCATGTGTGGTGGTGACAACAGCCAGAATGGATTTAGAAAAACTGTTGCATCAACCGGTATGGTATCGATTCTTCTCAGTTTAATACCGTATACGTCCCCTATCTTGGGACCTTATAGTTCATGGATTTTTCCACCACGGAAAATGGAAAAAGAGCTTGCTCTGGCCAGGGGAGTATCTTTCCCACTGCAGCTAAGGGGACGTGTCCATGCTCTGCCTATCACAGGTCAGGAGGCAATTAAAAGAAGAAAAACAAAAAAACATCAGTACAATATCTAATACGTCCCCTATCCGGGTAAATAGTTTGGAGAGAGGGCCTGTAGGTGGGGGGAAGGAGGTTTAGCTGGAAGAGCCAGAGGAGTGCCCCCTGGGCTAGCGTGTGTGGTGGTGACAACAGCCGGATGGAGTTAGAATGACGACACAGGACCCCAACTTAAAAATTTAGCATCAACCGGTACAGTCGTAAATTATGAGATTGATCAAGTGTGGCATGAGTTTTTAGATGGAGATTGCATGTGGTCACGTACTCCCTGGAACCCCATAGTCACCCCTTCTCTGATGTGCTAGCCCAGAACATTCTCTGCCCCAATTCGCAACACCTTTTGCTGTTTCCGTGTGCTGACAGTGTGGATTTACCAGTGTTGTCTGAGGAGGTGGTGGACAATGGCAAGACACAGGTGTCGGGGGGTGAGGTAGTTGTATGGGAAGCAAGTTACAGAGGGGACTCCTTGGGGGGGACTTTCTCATGATGGGACAGATTCAACTTGGGTGGATTAGGCATAGGAACAGATGAATTTTTGGGGGGTTTATTTAACTTTTATTTAGCAAAAATAACCACAGAGATATTTATTCGTTATCTTCTCTGAGCAGTCTGGCGTTGGGGTTCATCGCTTTGATGGCGAGCTGTGCCGCTCTCTCCACAATGGTCTGTAGGTTCTTAGATGGAGACTTTGTCGGCGATTTCAGTACAGAAGGACTTGTTGCTCATCCACAGAACCTCGACCTCCTTGACATTGTGGACAAGGAATTTGCGGGTGGACCAGGAATTTGCGGAACCCTGTGGGCAGCATGTGTTTGGTCTTCTACTTGCTACCGTATCCAATGTTGGGCAATATAGATTCGCAAGTAATATTATTTTTCACACCTATCCCAAAAATAAAAATGTATGCAGTTTGCGCAAATAAAACTGGAAACTGGAATTGGAGAGAGGGCCTGTAGGTGGACCTCCGGAAAAATTGTTTGGAGAGAGGGCCTGTAGGTGGACCTCCGGAAAAATTGTTTGAAGAAAGGACCTGTAGGTGGACCTCCGGAAAAATTGTTTGAATAGAGGGCCTGTAGGGGGCCCTCCTGAAAAATTGTTTGAAGCGGGCCTGTAGGTGGACCTCTGGAAAAATTGTTTGAATAGAGGGACTGTAGGGGGCCCTCCTGAAAAATAGTTTGAAGAGAGGACCTGTAGGTGGACCTCTGGAAAAATTGTTTAAATAGAGGGCCTGTAGGGGGCCCTCCTGAAAAATTGTGCTAAAAGAGTACCAGTTGGACCTCTAAAAAATGGCGTTTTTTGGGTCAGCGTTAGGCAAAGATAATATGTAGGAGGAGGGGGAGTAGGAGGAGGAGTAGGAGTAGGAGTAGAGAAGAGGAATCAGATACATAAGTTATTTAAATATTTACCCCGGAGGAGATTTGAATTCCGGTGAAATCCAGGCTTTGTTCATTTTAATAAGCATCAGCCTGTCAGCGCTGTCAGGTGATGACGCTTATCGGTGATGACGCCACCAGCTGCACTGAATACCCACTCTGACAGCATGCTAGCGGCAGGGCAGGCCAGCACCTCCAAGGCATACAGCGCCAGTTCAGGCCACGTGTCCAGCTTTGAAACCCAGTAGTTGTATGGAGCAGAGTGATCGCTACGGACGTTGGTATGGTCAGCTAGGTACTCCCTCACCATCTTTCTGTACAGCTCCCCCCTACTCTGCCTAGACTGGGGACAGGTGATGGTGTCTTGCTGGGGTGACATAAAAGTGGCAAAGGCCTTGAAGAGCGTTCCCCTGCCAGTGCTGGTCAGGCTGCCTGCTCGCCTCCTCTCCCCCGCTACTTGGCCCACAGAACCATGCCCTTTGCCGCTAGCGACGTCAGATGGGAAGAATTGTTTCAGCTTGTGCACCAGGGCCTGTTGATATCTATTCACTCTCATACTCCTTTCCTCTGCAGGGATGAGAGTGGAAAGGTTCTGCTTGTACCGTGGGTCCAGGAGAGTGAACACCCAGTAATCGCTGTTTGAAAAAATTCTTCTAATGCGAGGGTCACGGGATAGGCAGCCTAAAATGAAGTCTGCCATGTGCGCCAGAGTCCCAACACGCAAGAATTCCCTCTCCTCACTGGCCTGACTCTCCATTTCCTCCTGCTCCTCCTCCTCCAAGTCCTCCTCTTCAGCCCATACACGCTCAAGAGTTAAGGACTGAGCACTGGTACCCTCTACTGTCTCGCCGACCTTCTCCTCCTCTTCCTCATCCCCCTCCTCTGATACGCGCTGAGAAACAGACCGGAGGGTGCTCTGGCTATCAAGCAACGTATCTTCCTCCACCATCTCTTGTGACAAGCGCAAAGAATCAGACTTGATGCTAAGCAGTGAGTTTTTTAACAGGCAAAGAAGTGGGATGGTGAGGCTGATAATGGCGGCATCACCGCTGACCATCTGTGTTGACCCCTCAAAGTTGCTCAACACCTGGCAGATATCAGACATCCACGTCCACTCCTCATTGTAGACTTGAGGAATCTGACTGACCTGACTACCAGTTCTGGTGGAAGATGACATCTGGCAGTCTACAATCGCTCTGCGCTGCTGGTAAACTCTGGATAACATGTTTAATGTCGAATTCCATCTCGTGGGCACGTCGCACAACAGTCGGTGAGCGGGCAGTTGTAGGCGGCGCTGCGCTGCCCTGAGAGTGGCAGCATCTGTGGTCGACTTGCGGAAATGCGCACAGATGCGGCGCACCTTAGTGAGCAAATCAGACAGATTGGGGTATGTCTTGAGGAACCGCTGAACTATTAGATTGAACATGTGGGCCAGGCATGGCACATGGTGTCAGTCTGCCGGAGTTGCAGAGCCGCCACCAGGTTACGCCCGTTGTCACACACAACCATGCCTGGCTTGAGGTTCAGCGGTGCCAGCCACACAATCGGTCTGCGCCGTGATGTCCTGTAACAGCTCTTGGGCGGTGTGCCTTTTGTCACCTAAGCTCAGCAGTTTGAGCACCGCCTGCTGGCGCTTACCCACAGCACTGCTGCTGCGCCTAGAGCTACCGACTGAAGGCGCCGTGCCCACGGATGGTAATTCGGTGGAGGAGGAGGAGGGGTCGGAGGAGGAGGAGGGAGGCATAGTACGTCTGAGAGACCTGTGACCGAGTTAGGCCCCGCAATCCTCGGTGTGGGCAGTACATGAGCGGCCCCAGGGTCATTCTCGGTCCCAGCCTCCACCAAGTTAACCCAATGTGCCGTCAGTGAGATATAGTGTCCCTTCCCGGCAGCACTTGTCCACGTGTCCGTGGTTAGGTGGACCTTCTCAGAAACAGCGTTGGTCAACGCACGGATGATGTTCTGTGACACGTGCTGGTGTAGGGCTGGGACGGCACATCGGGAAAAATAGTGGGGGACAGAATACCGAGGGGCAGCCACCGCCATGAGATTGCGAAAGACCTCGGTCTCTACCAGCCTATAGGGCAGCATCTCCAGGCTAAGCAATTTGGAGATGTGGACGTTGAGGGCTTGGGCATGTGGGTGGGTGGAACTGTATTTCCTCTTGCGCTCCAGCGTCTGCTGTAAAGACAGCTGAACGCTGCGCTGGGACACGTTGGTGGACACTGTGGAGGATCGTGGAGGCGAAGGTGTGGTTTTCCGGCAGGAGGCGCTTGTGTCGGGGTCCTGGGCAGGGGGTTGACTAGCAGAGGCAGCGAGTGACGCAGGGGGTTGACTAGCAGAGGCAGCGAGTGACACAGGGGAAGGAGCAGTGGTGTGACCCGCAGGAGGTGTTGAACGGCCTTGGACCCTGCCCAGGACCACGGCCTCTGCCCCCTGCAGTAATTGAATGCCCACGCCCTCGTCCTTGACCCTTAGCCCTGGGGTTCAACATTTTTTGTATATAAGTGTATGAAATACAAAAAAAAAATTAAACGGACCTGGTGTACTGAAACCCACAAACTTGTTCAGTCTGGTAGAATTAAGTGACGTACAGAAAGTGTCACCTGGACAGATTGTACGGATTGGAGCGAGTGTGCTGAACTGTGACACACAGAAAGGTTACACGCAGCTGAGTAAAATGGATTTGTACAACTGAGCTAAAACAACTGAAAAACTAATTTTTTTTTTATATTTTGTTTTTTATATTTTTTTTTAAATTTTGTTTTTTTTGGGAATGTGACGTGCAGGAACTATCGTAGAACTGACTGACACCCTGTTAACGGTGGCTATTTAGACTGCGACCCAGACAAATGTCGCACAGAGAGTTTTCTGGATCAAGCTGTAGATGATATTGTTAGCAAATGACTTAGTTGTATTCTGTGACGTACAGAAAGTGTCGCCTGGAAAGTATATACGGAGCAAAGCGAGTGTGCTGAACTGTGACACACAGAAAGGTTACACACAGCTGAGTAAAATGGATTTGTATGACTGAGCTAAAAACTGAAAAACTAATTTTTTTTTTAAATTTAGTGTTTTTGGGAATGTGACGTGCAGAAACTATCGTAGAACTGACTGACACCCTGTTAACGGTGGCTATTTAGACTTCGACCCAGACAAATGTCGCACAGAGAGTTTTCTGGATAAAGCTGTATACGTTATTGGTAGCAAATGACTTGGTTGTATTCTGTGACGTACAGAAAGTGTCACCTGGACAGTATATATGGATTGGAGTGAGTGTGCTGAACTGTGACACACAGAATGGTTCCACACTGCTGTGTGCAATGGATTTGTATCACTGAGATAGAACAATAAAAAAAAAACAGGGTTAGATATGGCGATAGCTGCACTACTAGTGCCAGCCAGCCAGCCAAGCCAGGAGACAAAAAAAAAAAATTTCTTCTAGCCCTTAGAAGGGCTGTTGGGTTCTTTGTGGGTGATTCCTGCCTAACAGAGAACTAAATTCAGGCCCTAACACTGTCCCTGAAAGGCAGCAGCTCTATCCCTAACGACATCCAGACGGCATCTGAGCCGAGCACCGCGGCCAGTCACTAGTATATTCCAGGGTCACCTGATTAGGCCAGCCCACCCGTGCTATCGACATGTAAGGGCCCCACGTGATGCTGGGTGTACCGCAGAGTCTCCTGGCTTGTGATTGGCTGTGTTTATAGGCGCCAAAAAAGCACGATGCGGAAGTTGGCATTTCCTAGAGTATGGCGAGATACTCGTCCGAGCAGCGAGCACTTACGAGTACCCTAATACTCGAACGAGCACCAAGCTCGGACGAGTATGCTCGCTCATCTCTAGTATTTACACATTCATGGGTCCATGTTTTTAACACAGATGCATGTTCTATTTTGTCCGTGTTCACGGATCCATCATGCCCATTATAGTCTATGAGTCTGTGAAAGCCACGGATGCAACACAAATGCTATTCGTTTCATGGATCATTAGGAAGAGATACTTTGAAAATTATTTTTCAGCTGTGCAGGGTCAGTGAAACACGGATTACACACGGGCAGCAAAAAATGGACACATGGACCAAACACGGATCACTTCATGGATGCATCACTGACCACCTTTTCACAGATTTGAGCACGTACTCGGAAGTGTAAATGAGGCTTTAGGGGTGGTCTGTTAAGTTGATACACTCCATTTAGGCAATGTTTTAATCTATATTGAATAGTATAGTCTCATGGAGTCTCTTGTACTGAGAGGACAAACCTTCTTGTGCTTCCATGTGAAATCAGAGGTAAGGTACATTAGTATGGAACCACGGATTTTTATAGCTGCTATAGGATACCACATATCCCAAATAACTAAACAAAGCCAGCTCACCATCCTCACCCACAATTGCCTTTTTAAAGGTTTTCCACTGTAGGGGTACCTCGGAGTCTCTTAAAATGTGAAATGACAACTGAAAACCATTCCAGTAAATGATTTTAACGGCCAAGTGTTTCTAAATTGTATGAAGTGCTTGTTTGGAGTATTCACTATACCCCTCAAAAAATTTCTTAAAGGGAGTAGTTTCTAAAATGGGGTCACTTTTTGGGGTTTTCCACTGTAGGGGTACCTCAGGCTCTCTTCAAATGTGACATATTGAGGTTTCTTTAGCTGTTATCCCTTTCTGTGTTATAGGAAAAACTGATTAAATTGGCAATTTTTAAATTTGACCTTTTTTCCTTAATTCCCGTTGAACCTGAAGGATTTGCAAAGTTTCTAAAATCATTTTTTTTTAAAATGGAGGTATGTTTTCTAAAATGTGTGGTTTCTATTATGTAATCCCCTCTTAGTCACTCCAAAGCTGAATTGGTCCTTAAAGTTGTTTTTGGAAATGTTCTTGAAAATTTGAAAAATGGCTTCTTAAAAGTTAAACATTGTTTTTTAAAAAAAAGGTAAAAAATATCGACCCAAGTTTACCGCTAATATGAAGTATGATGTGTCATTAAAATCATGCATTTACTCATAGCTATATATATCATTATCAGGCTGACATTATTTTCCGCTACTGTCTTTTCATTATACAGCCTGAAGGGGGAGAGACAGATGCCTACCACAAATGAAGCAGTACAGTGTGGAACCTGTTGGTGCAAGATATGCTGCTGTGTAGTCATAGTGGCAGAAGGTGTATTAGTAGCTCCAGCAGTACAGTATAATACATGATGGGCAGGCAGACAGCAGCAGTGGGCTGGTGATAGCCACTGTCAGCAATGACAGATCTATTCATTAGCATCAGATTGAGATGTGTGAAAACCCTCAACGATCCATGCCTGATTTATTTGCACAAATGTAATGTTTTCTACACTTGGGGAGAATCATTATTTCTACTTTGGTGTAATGACACCACCTCCCACACTGAAACCCTCCCTGACAGTACACTGGAGGCTGGACAAGACAGTATGCTGATAGCAAACTTGGCCAGTTTCAGCCTTGATGGAGAAAAAGCACAGTCCAGGTACAAGTGGATCTGGTTGCTCAGGTGGTTCATATTTGTTTGCTGGTGTGTGTCGGGTTGGCATGGCACTTAAACAACTGTACCATCATGTTCAGCAAGCTATATTGGCTGCTATGACTTCTGTTTGGTATGACTTGTTGTAGTGACAGTGCTGGCCGAAAAGGCAGCAGAGCAATGATTTAGAGTGAAGTGGAGAAAAAAACCCTGGTCAGACATGTGACTAGCAGGCGTCAACTTGGCAAAAGCAGTGGCAAGCTGGGTACAGAGCATAATCTGATAATACAACAAATTTGCCCCCCTTTAGATTCTCTACCATGTGAAGCTTTTTTTGGAGAAATAATGGGGGCTAGGCATCCTTCATCTATCAATCACCTAAAAGCAGTGAAATCCACTAAGTAGTGTGGCACTGCCAACAATTTGGCCAGGTGGGAGTTCAGTTAACCCACAAGTGGACCACTGGGCATGGATTGTTGAATCCTGCCCTCACATTCCTTTATGGGTGGTTGACTGTGGAGTGGAGGACAAGGTGGAGAAGTTATCTGAGTGCGAGAAGCAGTAGCCGATGATGTTGATAATGACAATGACACTGTACTTCTCATAAATGTGGCCTTGCTACTAGAATGATGATGGGGAGAAGAAGGACAGTCTTTCTCATACTGTTGGCTAGTTTGTTTTGTTCCATGTGAGCAGTTAATGCCACCTCATGGGCTGAAGGAGAGCTGTAGTTCCTACATTTGTGCTTGAACGGCCACACCTTATTTGTTACCTGCAGAACTTGTATGCTGTGGTGGTTTTGTCAGCTGTGAACATTTTTTAGTAAAAAATTTGCAATTGAATACGCTCCACTACAGTATCAGCTGGCACTGTGGAGAAATATTCCCATAAAGAAGACACCTTCACAGAGCCATGATAAGCAATGCTGACTATATTTCACCCCCACTGCAGCTTGCCCTAGGCTTGACAGCTGTTAAGCCTGCACTAAAGGCAGCAGCACCATCCACTATAATATAACAGTGAATGATGTAGAACATGATCTCAAACAGTCTGTGATTAATGGAATTTTTTTAATTAAAAATGTAAAAATATGTCTAAAACAAAATGTGCAAAAAGTCCACTACAATGCAACAGTGAGAGATGCAGAACAACATCACAAGTACACTAGTCAGACTGTGGTGAATTAAATGTTTGTAATAATATTTTCAATACATTTTAAAGAAAATGTGTAAATGGACACAATTTGATGCAAAAATGTACACTGACAGTGACTCTGCAAAAATTTAAAGGGGTTGTCCGAGTTATTTTTTTGTTCTTTATATGTTTCTAACTTGTCAGGTATAACAACTTTCCCATATACTTTGTGTTTCTAAAGCTGCTGGTTTCTCAGAGTTGACTGAGGGTCACATGACCTGTGATGTCACCTTATCTCTCTGCTCTGTGATGTTTCGTTCACAAGCCTCAGAGTTCAGATAACAGTCTGTACACGAGACGTCACTGGCCATGCCCCCTTTCTTTGCCGGGCTCCTGCTATCTGCTGTCTCCCTGGTTTCCTTCAGATAAAACATTAACCCCTTCAGCCAGAACACACTGAGGGCTCAAGGCTTTACAACAAACAGTAGCTGCAGCAGTGAGAGGAGACAAATGCTGGGCAAGGAGCTATAGAGGAATTGTATTGTACAAGAACAGGTAGGGAGAAATTCCTGTATGTATTAGCAGTGTCATTGTACAGCTGGGACTTGTAGTCCTACACATACAACATGCTGCTGAGTATTCCAGCAGGCAGACATGTCACTCAGCACTTGTATTCATTCCCTTTGCAGAGAGGGGGGGAGAAGGGGGAGGGGCTGAGATTGTTGTTATTGCATGTAAACAAAGACCAGAAGAGAACCAGGGAAATTAGGAAATATGGATTTTTTTTTGCCTAAAACTTACTTAACTTAGTTATATATTGCTGCCCATCAGATTTACAGTGCTATATATTTTTTGTCATAACTCGGACAACCCCTTTAAGTAACTTGAAGAGACATCTTTTTGAAAAAAAAAAAGCTAAATCGGACAGTGTCTAGTACAATTATGGAACCTACTCGGTGTCATGTGATCCACCATCTTCATCTTCCCTGCCCTGCTGTGCTGTGCTCATTAAAGTACTGTGATAAGTAAAATGGTGGAGTGATTTGTATGAATCCCATCTCAAAAAATCCAGCTTTATTTGTAAGATGAATCTTTGGGAAATTGTAGATGAATTAATGAGTTTTAGACAAGTGTTAAATATGTATAAGCTATATGACCATTAATCTTTCACAATATTATACGGACAGACCTGATATTAAGCTGACTAAATTTTAAATTAGTTGTGTATTACTATTGTGTTAAAGATGATCACCTTCACTATGTAATTCCAAAATGTGAAACATTGCTGAGGATATTAAGGACAGAAAACATTTTTCTTTAACATAGAATGCCATTATTCTTGCGATTCCATGGTAATGTTTTCAGTAGCATATATTCTGATGCTAAAAATAAATCCTGAATGCTATATTGCATTGTGTCTACTGACTGGGAATACATTAATGCCCAAACAATGTGTTTAAAACTTTGGTATACCTTGTATAAATCTACAGAGACTGCATTTTTGTATTACCTCTTAAAGTCAGTAACACCGAGCATTTGTTCTTAATCATGATGGCTGTAGCAAAAAGAACTGGAAATATTCTGGGATTCTTGGTAGTCCCAGAGGTTCTCTTTAAGTCCCAACACAATTATTTTGAAAAGTGATGTTTGTTGTGTCTTTCTAGGTTTTTGTGTCAGCTTGTAGCCTTTGTGGTCTTACATCCTCTCAAATCTATGCTAGAGGAAGAAAGGATTTTAGCTCCCCAGAGAACTCACATTCTGCACCCATAGCAACCATGTTTAAAAAGCAATAGACTTCAGTACATCTGTCAACATCTTTGACACCTTAACTAAACATAACCTAACTAATGATGGATGAATAGACAGGCACATGTCAACTGTATGTTACTTCACTGGATCATAGAGTCCAAGAAACTGTCACATACCAACTAGAAAACTAATAATTATCATATTTAAACCAAAAAATATTAATCTCTTGTATTGTACCATGTAGCTGAAAACAGACTAATGTGCAAATATTATTTTATGCATCGAAAAACGTTATTTTAGGTCAATGCAATAAAGATGAACCTGTAACTTACTTGTAAACATACTGTATTTGTTAGGTAGGGAAATAAGGTACTGCTTTTACCCATATTAATCTAATATATAAAGCTGAGTGTATGTATGTGTGAATGTATGTCCGCTAAAGGAATCCGCACCATCGCAGCTACAATCACGAAATGTGGCACATAGGTACATCACGTGTCCGGGAAAGGTTTAGAATGAGTCTTAGCTCTCCAGTACGTACCGTTCCTGAGATATTCCCAAAAAATGCATTAGCCAATAGAAGTCTGGTCACATGACCCTTATCAGCCAATAGAAGTTCACAGGCAGTTAGTCTCCACACACCAGGTTTCCATAACAACGCAGCCCTTTTCCTTCACTGCTGTAAGTCTGCATTAAAGGCGCAGGGCGCTGTGGATTACAGTCATCATCAATCATTAGCTCATATAATGTAAATTTCACATATTTATCGTTCAGTAGTAATAAAAGATTTTTTCTTTCACTGCTACCCACTGTGTTTCCTCTTAAATTACTATAGCATTGACCTGTAAGTCAGGCCACCCTTAAAAAGAAGGACTTAAAAGCCCCACCCCCAAGTCCCACTAAGTCATGCCCCCGACTCAGTCAGGCAATGCCCCTTCCACTCCGCATCTGACCGGGATTGAAAAAATGAAGGTAAAAATCAACTTCTGTCAGCTGCAGGGGAGGAAGGGTGACTTTCTCCCTGCAGCTCATGCTCAGACTGCACAGTGCTGCTGTCTGAGAGTGAGCTGTTCAAAAGGACATCCCTGTGTCCATCCAGGCCCTGCACATGATAGAGGACAGGGGATCTGAAAGCCAGACTGTCCAGCCTTCCCTCAACATGAAGCCATGCCACCGGTCCCCATGAAGCCAGACCCCTAAAAAAGGAGGCCACACCCCCTGGTTCCATGAAGACACGGAGGAGAAACTGTATGAGTGTGAGCTATTGAAAGGGTAGACATCCCTGTGTCTGTCCAGGCCCTGTGCCGGATGGTGGACAGGGAGTCTGAAATCCAGACTGTCCAGCCTAAAACCGGACCACTGGCCTCCCTAGGGGCAGGCTGATGTTAGGGTGGCCAGATGTCCAGCTTTAGGCTGGACAGTCCAGTTTTCTGGCTCCCTGTTCTCCATCCGGTGCAGTGCCTGGACGGACACAGGGATATCCACCATTTCAGTAGATCATGCTCAGACAGCTTCTCCTCCGTGTCTTCACGGAGCCAGGGGGCGTGGCCTCATGTTTACTGGTGTGGCTTCATTGGGACTGGGGGCGCTGCTTCACTTTTGAGGGAATGACCGGTGAGGTCCGGCTTTCTGGGGTGAAGACAGTGGCCACCCTAGCTGCTGTGGAGGTCACAGTTAAAGGGGAGGGTGCTGTGGATGTTTCTTTTAAGGGGCGGGCTGCTGTGGAAGTCACTGTTAAAGGGGCGAGCACTGTAGAGGTCACTCTCGATATCTTTTAACGACACACACACACAAACATTAAATGAAATAGATTAAATATACCCGGGCGAAACCGGGTCCTTCAGCTAGTCTAATATATAAATCTGAGTGTATGTGTATAGGTATGTATGCCCGCTAAAGGAACCCGCAGCATCGCAGCTACAATCACAAAATTTGTCACACAGGTACATCAGGTGTACGGGAAGGTTTTAGAATGGGTCTTAGCTCTTTAGGACGTACCGTTCCTGAGATATTCCCAATAAATGCATTAGCCAATAGAAGCCTGGTCACATGACCCTTATCAGCCAATAGAAGCTCACAGGCAGTTAGTCTCCACACACACCAGGTTTCCATAACAACCTAGCCAGGTCACTGCTGTAGGTCTGCTTTAAAGGGGCAAAGCGCTGTGGATGACACTGTTGAGGGGGTATTCCGGTTACCACAACTTTAACTTATGTTTTAGACTAGAGATGAGCGAGCACTAAAATGCTCGGGTGCTCGTTATTCGAGTCGAACTTTTCCCGATTCTCGGGTGCTCGTTTCAAATAACGAACCCCATTGAAGTCAATGGAGACTCGAGCATTTTTGCAGGGGACCAAGGCTCTGCCTAGGGAAGGCTGGGTGAAAACCTGGAAACCTCAGAAAATGATGGAAACACCACGGAAATGGACAGGAAACAGCAGGGGCAGCATGCATGGATGCCTCTGAGGCTGCCTAATCCCACCATTACCCCAAATTCTCCTAGTGGGGCATGTGTGGTATCGATTCTTCTCAGTTTAATACCGTATACGTCCCCTATCTTGGGACCCTATATTTCATGGATTTTTCGACCACGGAAAAGGAAAAAGAGCTTGCTCTGGCCAGGGGAGTGTCTTTCCTACTGCAGCTAAGGGGACGTGTCCATGCTCTGCCTATCACAGGTCAGGAGGCAATTAAAAGAAGAACAAAAAAAAAACATCAGTAACAATATCTAATACGTCCCCTATCCGGGTAAATTGTTTGGAGAGGGGCCTGTAGGTGGGGGGCAGGCTGGGGGAAGGAGGTTTCGCTGGAAGAGCCAGAGGAGTGCCCCTGGGCTAGCGTGTGTGGTGGTGACAACAGCCGGAATGGATTTGGAAAAAACTGTAGCATCAACGGTACGGTATCGATTCTTCTCAGTTTAATACCGTATACGTCCCCTATCTTGGGACCCTATATTTCATGGATTTTTCGAACCACGGAAAAGGAAAAAGAGCTTGCTCTCTGGCCAGGGGAGTGTCTTTCCCACTGCAAGCTAAGGGGACGTGTCCATGCTCTGCCTATCACAGGTCAGGAGGCAATTAAAAGAAGAACAAAAAAAAACATCAGTACAATATCTAATACGTCCCCTATCCGGGTAAATTGTTTGGAGAGAGGGCCTGTAGGTGGGGGGCAGGCTGGGGGGAAGGAGGTTTCGCTGGAAGAGCCAGAGGAGTGCCCC
>ONZH01015589.1:0-26221 GCA_900303285.1 Rhinella marina | reverse complement strand
CGTCCCACCTTTTAGGGTGCTTTGCTGCCATGTGGCGGATCATGCTGGTGGTGGTCAGGTTGCTGGTGTTTACACCCCTGCTCATCTTGGTACGGCACAGGTTGCAAATTACAATCCGTTTATCGTCAGCACTTTCCTCAAAAAAACGCCAGACTGTAGAACACCTAACCCTTGGCAAGGGAGATTGCCACAAGGGACTGCTCCGGGGAACAGTTGCGGGCCTTGTTGGCGTGGCCTGCCTTCTCCCTTTTGCCACCCCACTGCCTCTTTCAGCCTGTTGCAGTGCTGCGGATCCCTCCTCCTCTGTACTGCTGTCCTCGCTCGGCTTGCCACCTTCCCAGGTTGGGTCAGCAATTTCATCGTCCACCACCTCCTCTTCCACTTCCTCACTCTGGTCCTCCTTCTGACATGGTGACCTAACAAGAACCTGACTTAACTACATCTCATCCTCATCATCAACCTCTTGAGGCACTAGTTGCCCTTGACTTATTGGCAACTGTATCTCATCATCATCATCATGCACCTCGTGAGATGCTACTTGCCGTTCCCCACCGTCATCTTCTTCAGACTGTGGATGCTCAATAGTTTGGGAATCAGGGCACAATATCTCTTCATGTCCCACTTCAAGCGGCCTTGGCGAGAGGCCAAAGCCAAGGAACGGTGGTGAAAAAAGCTCCTCAGAATATCCGAATGTGGGATTACTTCTTTGCCCAGACTCTGAATGGTGGGAGGAAGGAGGATCAGGGTGAGGATTTTGTTGCCCAGACTCTTGGCTACTGAGACTGGACTTTGTGGAAAAGAGGGTGGTGTTTAACCGACTGGAAGCATTATCAGCTGAAATCCAACCGACTACCTGCTCGCACTGGTGCGGCCATAGGCGGATTATAATGAGGGCAATCTGGGCAACCGCCCGGGGCCCAGCCTCCTGGGGGGCACAGGCTGGGTTGCCCCCATTATAATCACATTAGGAGCAGTGGCGTACCGACCATATAGGGCAGGCAGACCACGCCACTGCTATGGGGCCTGCGGCACAGGGGGGCCCGGAGCGCACGGGAGGCCCCGCCCCCTACTCTGCATCATTAAGATGCGTCCCTGCGCTCCGAGCCTCTCCTGGCCCGCTCACCCCTGCAACTTTTAGGCCCCCTAACGTACTGAGAGCGCTGCTGTGCACTCCCAGCTGGCCCCGCCTCCTCCCTCATGCTGCGCTGCTGGTCCTGGACAGGGAAGGACCTGTGCAGCGCAGCAAGAGGGGAAAGAAGAAGACAAAGGCCCAGCCCCCTCCAGAGTGGTGTCAGGACAAGGGACAAGTAACAGTAAGTATTCATGTGTTTCATGTATGTATGTGTGTGTATGTATGTATATGTGTGTATGTATGTGTGTGGGTATATGTATGTATGTATGTGTATGTATGTATGGGTGTGTGTATGTGTATGTATGTGTGTGGGTATATGCATACACTGTACATACTGTATATTGTACAGTGTGGCGCAGGGGTTATATTGTCCGGCATGGTGTAACAGCCATGCATTTGTTGTACAGTATATATTATAATACCTGTACCATGCTATACAATGTACAGTATAATCCATACACTATACTGTATAATACACAGTATAATCCATACACTATGTTGTATAGTATACAGTATAATCCGTACACCATGCTGTATAATACACAGTATAATCCGTACACCATGTTGTATAGTATACAATAGAATCCGTACACCATGCTGTATAATATACAGTATAATCCGTACTCCATGCTGTATAATATACAGTATAATCCGTACTCCATGCTGTATAGTATACAGTATAATCCGTACACCATGCTATACAATCTACAGTATAATCCGTACTCCATGCTGTATAATATACAGTATAATCCGTACACCATGCTGTATAATACACAGTATAATCCGTACACCATACTGTATAATATACAGTATAATCCGTACACCATGCTGTATAATATACAGTATAATCCGTACTCCATGCTGTATAGTATACAGTATAATCCGTACACCATGCTATACAATTTACAGTATAATCCGTACACCATGCTATACAATCTACAGTATAATCCGTACACCATGCTGTATAATATACAGTATAATCCCTACACCATGCTGTATAATATACAGTATAATCCCTACAACATGCTGTATAATATACAGTATAATCCCTACACCATGCTGTATAGTATACAGTATAATCCGTACACCATGCTGTATAGTATACAGTATAATCCATACACGATGCTGTATAGTATACAGTATAATACAGGCCCCTGACCCCCTAATACTGGCCCTGCCTGACCCCTAACCCTAGTACTGGCCCCTGACCCCTACTCTGTTACTGACCTCTAACCTTGGACCCCTAACCCTGATACTGGTCCCTGACCCCCTAGTATCGACCCCAAATACTGGCCCTGTCTCACCCCCACCCCCCCCTCCCCCTTATACTGGCCCTGTCCTATCCCTAACCCTAGTACTGACCCCTACCCTGGTACTGACCTCTAACCCTGGACCCCCTAACCCTAATACTGAACTCTAATACTGTCCCTACCCCTAATATTGACCGCTAACCCTAATGTACTGTACTGACCCATAATACTTTCTCATTTACATGACCATATTTGTTTTGCGATCCACAATTGCGGCTCCACAAAACATGGATACTGGCAGTGTGCATTCCACATTTTGTGAAACGCACATGTCCAGCCCTAAGATAAAAATGCTTGTTCTTGTCTGCAATTGCGGTCAAGAATAGGGTATGCTCTATCTTTTTTGCAGGGCTGTGGAGCAGAACTGGATGAGCACCCGACAGGCTAGGGAGGGGGCTCAGAGACTGCTGATGCCCCCCTTTCCTCCTGTCTAGGTCATGGCCGGGGTTTTAGGGACCTGTCACCTCCCTAGGTAGGCTTGTTTTAGGGCATTAAGGGGTTAAAGGCGGTGGTAGGGACAGGTCTCCCTCCTCCTGTTTTCCTCCTCCTTTCCTCCTCCCCCCACTTGGTTCCCACGGTGTGGTGGCCCCTCCCTGGGGGTACATATAGAGGTGCCTCTCCCCCCGCCCTTCCTCTTGGCGTAGGAAGCGGGTTTGTCCCGCCCGCCCGCCCCTTTGGTTTCTATGGGGTGTGTGATGTGCTGTTTCTTTTTCTGATTTCATGTTCGTTGCAGATTACCTGGGGTGTCTTGCGAAGTCACAGCAGGCGGTAATTCTGAATCTGGAAGGCTAAGGCGGATGGCGGAGGTGCCCGCTGTGGAGACGGCGGTTGGCATAGCGCTCCGCTACTGGTTAAGCGTTATGATGTTGGAGAATAATAATAGTTAACTTTACAAAGATGTTATCTGCTGTGGCCGATCACCGCCCAATAAAAGAGAGTGGTAACGTTAAATGGTGTCCTGCCTCGTTATTTAGTCGGTTTTTAGAGTTATAAGAAGGGATGGGACAGGTAGAGGTGGGTCACGGCCATCCCCTCCTATCGGCAGTCTACGGATTTGCAGCCCCATTGAAGTTAATGGAAATATGATCATGTGAATGTACCCTAATGTTGCCTCTAACCCCAATACTGGCCCTAAGGGTGCATTCAGACGACCATATTTCTGGGTCTGCATCCGTTCCACAATTTTGCGGAATGAGTGCAGACCCATTCATTTCATTAGGGCCGCAAAAGATGCAGACACACACACCATGTACTGTCCACATCTGTAGTTTCGTTCCGTGGCCCCACAAAAAATATAAAGCATATGTCATATTCTTGTCCGCAAAAATAGGCATTTCTATATAGGGCTGGCACTGTGCTTTCCGCAAAATGTGTTTTGCAGATCCACAGTTTGTGGACTGCTAAACACTTTCGGTCGTCTAAATGTAGCTTTATGCTAATACTGGCCCCTAACCCCAATACTGGCCCCTAACACCAATACTGGCCCTAATATACTAACACTAATGCTACACTAACACTAAAATCCTAAAACTGACTGGAACCTTAACTACAACCCCCAATACCTCACGTACCTCACAGTAACCATAATATATGACCGTCCACATAGATCTGTACACACTGCATCTTTTATACCTCACATCTGACACATAGTATATATACAGAGTACTGATACGTCAGGTACAAGGTATAATAGATGCAGTGGGTAAACGTATATAGCATATACAGCAGTGTACTGGTATGTGAGGTATAATAGATGTAGTGTGTAGATATATAGTATATACAGCAGTGTACTGATATGTGAGGTAAAAGCTGTCATTTATACCTTATACCTGTCAGTGTGTACAGATATATAGTATATGCAGCAGTGTACTCATGTGAGGTACGAGGTATAACACATGCAGTGTGTACAGGTATATAGTATACAACGCAGTGTACTCATGTGAGATACGAGGTGTAATTTATACATCACACCTCCCATGTCAGTACACTGCTGTATATACTATATATCTGTACACACTGCATCTATTATACCTCACACATCAGTACACACTATATGTATTATACCTCATACCTCACATATCAGTACACTGCTGTATATACTATATATCTGTACACACTACATTATACCTCATACTTCACATATCAGTACACTGCTGTATATACTATATATCTGTATACACCTCATGTATTATAAAAGTATAGTAGATGCAGTGTGTATAGATATATAGTATATACAGCAGTGTACTGATATGTGAGGTACATGGTATAATATATGCAGTGTGTACAGCTATATAGTATATGAGATATATATATATATATATATATATATATATATATATATATATATATATATATATATATATTACTATATTTAAGTAGAGAACTTGGTTCTGGTGATGTATTTATGTAGAGAACTTGGTTCTGGTGCTGTATTTATGTAGAGAACTTGGTTCTGGTGATGTATTTATGTAGAGATCTTGGTTCTGGTGCTGTATTTATGTAGAGATCTTGGTTCTGGTGATGTATTTATGTAGAGAACTTGGTTCTGGTGATGTATTTATGTAGAGAACTTGGTTCTGGTGATGTATTTATGTAGAGAACTTGGTTCTGGTGATGTATTTATGTAGAGATCTTGGTTCTGGTGATGTAATTATGTACAGAACTTGGTTCTGGTGCTGTATTTATGTACAGAACTTGGTTCTGTGTTTATGTAGAGAACTTGGTTCTGGTGATGTATTTATGTAGAGAACTTGGTTCTGGTGCTGTATTTATGTAGAGAACTTGGTTCTGGTGATGTATTTATGTAGAGAACTTGGTTCTGGTGATGTATTTATGTAGAGAACTTGGTTCTGGTGCTGTATTTATGTAGAGATCTTGGTTCTGGTGATGTATTTATGTAGAGATCTTGGTTCTGGTGATGTATTTATGTAGAGATCTTGGTTCTGGTGATGTATTTATGTAGAGAACTTGGTTCTGGTGATGTATTTATGTAGAGAACTTGGTTCTGGTGCTGTATTTTTGTAGAGAACTTGGTTCTGGTGCTGTATTTGACTTATGGGTTTGGTTTTGTGCTGTGTGTATGTAGTGATCTTGGTTCTTGCTCTGTATTTGTGTGTTAAACAGACATCTGATGCTATACGTCTAATACTATCCATTCACATTTGCGTTTGGGTCACAGATTCTGTTAAAAAGACCGGACAGAAAAGTTCTGCATGCATCATTTAAGCAGCATATGGTTATATGTTTCCAGCAAGGCCTTATGCTGTGTTTTTACCATATTGAGGCAGCATAAGGCCTTGCTGGGTAACCTATTTAAAGGGTTTCTGTCACCAGATTTGGGCATACTAAACAGGATGGCATTTGCAATGTGCAAATGCCACCTGATGCCCAATCTGGTTTTATTACTGTAAGCAGATCAGCCGTTTTGTTAAAAAAATCACTTTTGTAATATGTAAATTAGGCTTACTAGGTGCAAGAGGCGTTTACCTCGCACCTAGTAATCGCCCTGTTCTAACCTCTAGTGCCGCCTCCTGCTTCCTGATTGACAGGGCCAGGCAGTTTGCTCGATGAGCTGCCGGCCCTGACATCGATCGAAATCCCGCGCCTGCGCCGTGTAGGCTAAATTCTGCGCAGGCGCAGATAGTTCACCCGGCCGCCCGGCTCCTGCCTCTCTCACTGCGCCTGCGCCGTGCGGAGTAAAAGCGGCGCAGGCGCAGTGAGTTCCGCCGGCTCCCGGGTCTCTCAGTGCGCCTGCGCCGTGCGGAGTAAAATCGGCGCATGCGCAGTGAGTTCCGCCGGCTCCCGGCTCTCTCACTGCGCCTGCGCCGATTACGTCAGAGGACACCCGGAAGAGACGGCGGCCGGCTTCATCGGGGAAGAAGGTGAGTCTCTTCCGGGTGTCCTCTGACGTAATCGGCGCAGGCGCAGTGAGAGAGCCAGGAGCCGGCGGAACTCACTGCGCATGCGCCGATTTTACTCCGCAATGCGCAGACGCACTGAGACCCGGGAGCCGGCGGAACTCACTGCGCCTGCGCCGCTTTTACTCCGCACGGCGCAGGTGCAGTGAGAGAGGCAGGAGCCGGGCGGCCGGGTGAACTATCTGCGCCTGCGCAGAATTTAGCCTACACGGCGCAGGCGCGGGATTTCGATCGATGTCAGGGCCGGCAGCTCATCGAGCAAACTGCCTGGCCCTGTCAATCAGAAAGCAGGAGGCGGCACTAGAGGTTAGAACAGGGCGATTACTAGGTGCGAGGTAAACGCCTCTTGCACCTAGTAAGCCTAATTTACATATTACAAAAGTGATTTTTTTAACAAAACGGCTGATCTGCTTACAGTAATAAAACCAGATTGGGCATCAGGTGGCATTTGCACATTGCAAATGCCATCCTGTTTAGTATGCCCAAATCTGGTGACAGAAACCCTTTAACCCTATGATGCATCAATAACTAATATAGCCTAAGGGTATCTTTAGATACAAGCAGCATAGGGTTAAAAAGGTTACTCACCAAGGCCTTTTGCTGCCTCAGTATGGTAAAAACACAGCATAAGGCCTTGCTGGATAACCATTTTAACCCTATCCTGCTTGTATGTAAAGATAGCCTTCAGGCTATATTAGTTATTGATGCAGCATAGGGTTAAATAGGTTACCCAGCAAGGCCTTATGCTGTGTTTTTACCATTTTTTTTTAAGGAGGCAAAATGCGTGTGGGGGCGGGGCGGGGCAGGGGTGGAGCGTGTGGGGGGCGGGGCAGGGGCCCATGCATTATAAACTGCCCAGGGCCCATGGGATCCTTAATCCACCCCTGGGTGCGGCGACAAGAGTTGTGTCTTGCGCCGCCCTGCAAACTGTGACATGAAGCTAGAAGTTTTGGATGACTTTGTTTCTTGGGCTCTGCCAGCAGGCACAGTTTCACTGCACCCAGAACCATGGCCTCTGCATTCACCATCAGCAGCACGCCCACTTCCCCGTCCCTTTCTGCTCGCCTTGCGTATATTATATAGTATATATGCAACTTTGTCACAAGTACAGTAGTGCAGATTTTTATTAAGTGTATGATCATAAAAATTTCACCGAATGTCAAATATTTAGAATGCGCAAACGTTACAAAGCAGGCACAGCTGAGGTACTGCGGCCTTAATTAACGGCAGAAAAAATAGCAACGGATGTCAGGTCTATAGACTACAGAAAGGTTCTAATGCACACGCTGTGCACGTGGCGTTAGCGTCAGGCACACTTGCGTTATTTTTGCCCCAAAATAAAAAAAAAATGCAGCCAGATATAACAATGGACTTTTGTGTCTTTTGAACAGAACTACTAGCCCTGCCTAGCCAAATCCTATCTCTACACTATATGTGCCTCCTTGCGCAAATGTTATACAGCAGACACAAAAGAGGTACTGCGGACGTAATTAACAGCAGAAAAATAGCAAAGGATGTCAGTTATATAGTATACAGAGAGTAATACACCATGCACCAGCTGCGCAGGTGGCGTTAATGTCAGGCCACCATGCGCAATTTTTAACCCCTTAAAAAAATATATATATTGCAGCAAGATATAATAGCCCTTAAAAGGGCTTTTGGGTCTTTTCAAAAGAAATACTATCCCTGCCTAGCATTCTTCTCTCCCTACACTATCTGTCCCTCCTTGCAGCAGCTCTCCCTGACTCTGTCTGAGCCGGTCACATGTCACGGGTGCTATATAGCACCCGATGACGCGTTCCCTGCAGCCAATCACTGTAATGCCAGTAGCCAAGATGGCTACGGCATTACAGTGAATGCCAGTACCTCCCTGCACTCTAATTGGCTAATTAGCGTGCGGGGAGGGGACTCGAGCCGAACACCGCGTGGTCACGAGCGCCGCCATGTTCGCCCGAATTCCATATTCCGCCAAACATGTTCGCTCAACACTAATAAGCAAGTATTTTATCAGGTTTGTTAGCATATTTATAATAATAGGAGGCAGTCCAGCGGAGCACCTTCTCAGTGTTATGGGAAAGCAGCATATTCAGCTGAAGCCTAGTGTCTTTTACAGCTTTGAGAAGGTGTGATGGAGCCCTTTGATGTGCATGGACCAGCCTGTTCAGTTTTAATTCCAAAGCAATCTGAGTGGAAGTCCATTCCCTCTTTAGTCGGGATGCCTCACCTATAAGTTTCCCCCGGATGAATGCCTTATGGGTGAGCCATATCAACATGGGATCAGTCTCAGGGTTGACATTTTCATGACTTCCTCGGATCAAAGATTCTTTGGCTTATGTCACCTATAAATCCCATGACCCAAGAAAAACACATGAGCCTTGGCCGCACTCTCCGACCCAAGGGCACCGACTCCTGAAATTATCCTCCTGCAGGGCTCCTAGCCCAAACAGGATCCCCAGTTTTCCATTTTCCACAAACCTCCAAGATGCACTCCCAAAGAGAGACATGCACCTATTCCCAGTTTTTTGCCTCCCAGGATCCCCCCACCTTTTCCTGCCACCAAACGAACATCGGTGTCCCCTCACCTATGTTCATCCCTCCACACCTTGAATGCTGTCTCCAAACCATCTTGCAAACCTAAAGCCCACAAGTCTATCCCTATTTCATTCAAATGCACACCATCCTCCCGCAAAAACTGTGATGATGCTGACTCCAACTCTTTATGCCGAACCATAAAACCGCCTTGCCGCCTCACAAAGCAACCCACTTCCTTATTAATCTTAGCACGCGCTTTGTTCAACTTCTCTACTGAACTTGCATATCTCCACACCCGACGAGCCACTATCTCAGACCAGACTACTATCAAATCCGGAAAATCCTCCCACAACTGCAAAAGATCCAACTTGATGTCCCGTATGCTGTCCCTAGAATGGCGAATGCCTAAGTCATTACCACCTGCATGCAGTACCACAACGTCCGGCGGGTGATCTAAGGAAACATAAAAACAAAACTCGGGGAGCACACGCCCCCATAACAGCCCACGTAAACCAATCCAACGCACCTGTAAATCGCCTGCCTCAGAACCTAACTGCCTTCCTTTTCTACGTACATCCGCTCTCTTGGCCCCCCAATACACATATGAATGGCCAAAAATCCAGGCTAAACACGGGGCCGATCCTACAAAAAACAGAAAGAACCACATCAAAACATGCAACCCCAATGAACAAAAGCAGTAAACGCCGACACCATATAGCTTTTCCCCCAAGTACACGACTTATGGCAATAAATGTGGGCGAATGTAAGAGCGAAAACTGGAAGATTCCCATCTGCCAATTCGCCGAATAACCTTTTCACCCAAACCCCACCTAGCTGCCTCCGTTTCAGCCCCAATCCGAAAAGAGTGAGACGCAAACTCACCGGCAAGCAGTCCGCCTCTAACTAAACATTTTCTGAAAATCGCAACAAACTGATAACTAGAAAGAGCTGCCCCATCCTGATGCACAAGCAATGGCCCTGGCACGTCGAATTAACAAAAATTCCTCCACACATCGCAAAGGGCAAACTACCGACCCGGCGAGAGGCCGTAACAGAAATTGCCTACCTCTACCCTCTGGATCTGTCTTTGACTTCCGAATCCAGCAGCTCAAACCTTCAGACAATTTCCTCTCGCTGTAAACCACCCTTACCCACTCTACTCCTCGCCACCAATTCCGATATTCGAAACGCTCCAAAAAATGCAAGTGAAAACGCCGCCCGAAATAAATACACTTCGTAGTCAGATCTGCAAACAAACCCCACCGGCTTCCGCAACAACAACAAAATTTCAAAAGAAACTGGACGCCGACCATCCCTAACCGGCATGTTACGCCTATAACTCTTTAACGCCTGACGCACCAAAAAACACTTAGACACATCCATCAGACCTCAAAAACTTAACCAAAAAGCTACAGCTGCCACCCTCTTAGACACCGCTGAATAAGACAAGCCCGAGCTAAATGACAATCCAACAAAGTAGACCAATAACATCCGGAAATCATCTTCCGAACTGCAACCCCCAACCTGCTCCAACAATCTTTCCCATTGGGACCACACCGTGGAATACGCTGACCTGATCAACGCTATGGAGACCCCTAGGCCACGCTCCAGAGCCACTGAGGACACGTCAGACCCCGCTCTTACGCCCCCGGCGCCAATCTCTGAAAACGATCCCACTGAAAACGAGAAAGGGAGTCAGCAACAGAATTCTCCACACCCGGCACGTGTACAGCTACAAAGCAAGCATTCAAACACAAACCACATAACACCAAATGTCGCAACTAGCGAATCACAGGCGGTGAACTCTCAGACTGCGCATTAATGGCCTGTACCACACTCATATTGTCACAACAAAAACGAACACGCCTGTTTCTCAAATGATCACCCCACAATTCCGTGGCCAACACAATAGGGAACAACTCAAGTAATGCCAAATTTGTCAAAAACCCCGCCGTCTGGCCAAAGCCCCGCACTCCATTGCCCTTGACAAAAGGCCCCATAGCCACAAGACCCTGACGCATCCGTGAAGAGCTCTAAATCCACATTAGAAACCTGAGCACCCATCCACATCGATCTACCATTAAACTGGGACAAAAAACACTCCCAAATATCTAAATCCGCCCTCACCTCCACTGACAACCGCACATAATGAAACGGGACAACCACCCCAGCCATAGCCATGGCTAGCCAGCGGCAAAATACCCGCCCCATAGGCAAGATCCTACATACAAAATTTAACTTACCCACAACCGACTGAACCCGACGCAACTGGGCCTTCTTAAACTTCCGCAAACCGTACACCTCAGCTACCCGATCCGTAACTTTATCATCTGGCAAATGACATTCCATATTCACCGTATCAATGACGATGCCTAAGAACTTAACAACAGTTGCTGGCCCCTCTGTCTTGTCCTGCGCCAACGGAACCCCAAAAAACGCTGCAACCCGCTCCATCGTATGTAACAAAATTGAACAAACTCGCGAACCCGCAGGCCCCAAAAATAAAAAATCGTCCAAATAATGCAATACTAAATCAAAACCAGACTCTTGCTTAACAACCCATTCCAAAAATGAACTAAACGTCTCAAAAAGAGAACAAGATATTGCACAACCCATTGGCAAACAACAATCCACATAAAATTGCCCCTCCCACTTAAATCCTAACAAATGAAAACTATCCGGATGTATTGGCAGCAAACGAAAAGCCGCCTCTATGTCCGTTTTCGCCAACAATGCCCCCCGCCCCAAAAGATGCACCCATGCAACCGCCGAATCAAAAAACGTGTACGACACTGAACAAAACTCCTGATCAATACCGTCATTCACCGAGCAGCCCGCCGGGTAAGACAAATGATGAATGAGCCGAAACTTATTCGGCTCTTTCTTAGGCACCAAGCCCAACGGTGACACGCGCAACCCTAACAACGGTAATTCCTTAAACGGTCCTGCAACCCGGCCCGCTAGAACCTCCTTTTCAATCTTATCCTTGACCACTTCCGGCCTGGCCAGCGCAGATGCCAAATTCCGTACACTTCCCCCTGATCCCACTAAACGACAAGGAATGCGAAAACCTTCGACAAAACCAGCCATCAACAATTCTGCTGCTTCCTTATTTGGATACCTCCTTAGAAAAGGCAGCATCTCTTCCACCCTTACCGGCGTCAAACCTCTTCTGAGGAGCCTCCTGTCCCTTTCCTTTTCCCCGTTTAAAATACCTGGAGTAACTATGAGCCCCTCCACAACCGGAGCACTCATGTTTAAAATGGCAGTCGGAAAGGAACTTACAGTACCCTTCGTTATATTGCCAGCAGCATCCCTTCCTACTCCCGGAAGATGAGTCCGCTGCCGAAACACCTCCCGGCGTCCCTCGAAAGGACTGCGAACCACCCTTGGGAGCGGCCATGAGCCGCATCCACAAACTAATATCTTTGTGGTCCCATCTTATACTGTGCCTAATTGCCTTACGTTGACAAAACTGTTCGTCATACCTCAGCCACGCTACACCCCCATACACCCTATAAGCCTCCCCAATCGAATCCATATATCCAAAAAGCGTGGAACAATGCTCCGGCACTTTTTCACTTATCACACTATATACCGACGCCGCTCCTCTTCCTCCTTCTTGCTCTCATCCGGCTTAACCCCACCTAAATTTCTCCAATGGGAGCAATTAAAAAATCTCTACATACTCGTCCTTATATATTTTTTCCCTCACCTCAGGCTTTAAATGAGCCCCCAGCGGCCCCTCAAAACACACATAGACTTCACCCTTAGCAGCATCCGCTAAATGAACTACGTCCATTGTGCCTGACTTACTACTGCTAGCCGCCGCCTCATCCACCGGCTTAGAAGTTGGCGGAGCCGCCTCCTCAACCACAGCCGCTGATCCTGAAACCCCAGCACTCGCCCCACTCACAGCACCCGTAGCCATACCTGCTATGCCTGAAGCAACCGGCTGTGCTCAAACTGCCGCCGGTGACGTCGCAACCCCAGACCCCACCCATGACAACAACTCCGCCAGCCCTGCCAACAAGTCATGTACCGACCCAGAAACCCCCGCCACCTCAGATGCACCCAATGCTTCCCCAACCCCTGCCCTGACCCCACCCCGCCCCCAGTCGTCCGCTCACCTGGCCGTCCCTGGGACTGGACTCCAGCAGCCGTTGATCCCCTTGTCTCCTGCTCCTGTGACGAACTAGCACCCCCACCAGCTGCAACTGGCTCGGCAGAGGTCCTCGGCACCGCGTCTTGGGTCTCTTCACTCTCCACAGAGTCTTGGCTCAGCTCCCCTTCTTCCGCTGAATGGGATGTTGTTTCCTCATCGACCAACCCAGAAGGGGTGGTATCCTGAACCCTCCAACCTGTTTGTCCAGACCCACCACTAGGTGGCTGCGCTCTATGATCACCTCCCCTTCTAGAACGGCAGTCCCTCCTGCGTGCAGCAGAGGGCGCTCTAATGACCACACTCCTCAAGCTTCGGTCTCCTGCTGCTGGAAGCTCAGGGGGTGGAGCCCCGGAGGCAAGTCTTCTCTCCGCGGCACAGAGCCAGTGGTAGGCCTATCATCACCATCGTCCCGGCCACCCCTCCTGGAAGCCACTCGCCATCCACCGCTGGGACCCGCCTGCCGTTCCTGCACAGCGGCCGCCTCCACAGGTACCAGTTCGGCTCGCTCCCCACTCCGGCACCCCAGCCGGGAGCCCGCCGCCTCCTCTCCCATATCCTCTACGCCGACCTGTGAGGCAGGACGTACGCCATGTCGTCCCCCTCCCGCAGTGTGCGACCGCCGTGCGGGATTTCTCCCGGCACGGCTGCTGGCAGAAACTATATCACTGCCTCGCCGCTGTGCCGGAGGGTCCCTTATGGGGCTCCCTAGATGCTGTCGCATTTGCGGGGTCACTTCAGGGCTGAGACGCTCTGGGGGATGTGATCTCCTAGCCCGTGTCCTGGTTAGTGTAGGTGACCCCACTAAGTTAACCCCCAACGCAGCCTGCAGGGTCTCCTGCACCCACTCCTGACCCCTACTAACAGCCGCTGCCCGCACCTCAGCAATTAAGGACGCCACGTAAACCTTCAGCACCACGTTCCACTGTGAACTGTTAAGCTCCACCCCCTACTCATCTTAAATATCCGGCGCCAAACTGACACCTCACCACCAAGCTCCACCCCTGCCCTACCCCTTGCAACTACCAATTAACCCTATCCGCCTACAGCTTCCACCTAAGTCAAGCCGCATTTCGCTACGGCTGCGCCCGCTCCATTGCTCTTCGTAAAGAAGGTCTGCAGTTCAGCCTGGAGCTGAACATGTATGGCAGGGCGGGTTAAGAGAGACTCATTCAGTCTCCGGGAAAATGGAGTGTATGGAGTCGAGAAGGCAAACACCGCTAGTACCACATCATGATCAGACCATGGCGACACAATATGTCTAAAGTATAATAAGTATGGCAAACAAGAGGTGGAAGACAAAATCGTATTGATACAGGTATATAGATGGTGGGCTGGCGATTAGTAAGTATAACCCCTCTGTGAGCCATTGTGTTCTCTCCAAGTGTCTGCTAAGGATAAGAGGTGCTGAACCGAGAGTAAAACGGACTACATTACCTGCTTGGCACTTGGATGTATGCTATCACATGTAAGAGTATACAGTTATCTTGTTATCCAGTTATTTCATGGCCACTAGATATATGTTTAATGCTTTCACAGGGTTGTTTTTCGACTATATATTTGTATTTAAAAAAAAAGTGAATTCAAAGTTAAGTTTTAGAGGGTAGTATTCTGGCAATTATATCGATGCACCACAAATCTGATTCTGCACATTAGTAAAGACAGACTTATTTATTTACTACAACTGGCCTGATTACTGCCATATGCTACCCCAACTACCACCACGCAGAAGCCCCCAACATTAGGGAGTGCCCGTGGGAAGAAAAGGATGTGCCCTTCTGTCACTGAATGGCCCTAAGGGGTATTGGTGTGAGGATTACTACTGTGATCCGTGTGTACAACTATTTTGCAAGAGTAACTACCACTCTCATTCTTTCTCGCTCCTCCTGGGCTTGCCACAAGAGAATAGGTACTGTTATAGTATATAAGCAGTATATACTTCACACCACTGTTTCCTGTATATCATGTGCTTTTCTCTTTAAGATGCGATTTTAAGATGAGATTGCCACAAAGTGAATAGAAGGGTGAAATCATAATCCCAGATTACCTATAATCACATGCTAAAGTGAAAAACATGATATAGAGAGAACAGTAAAGTATACACTACTCATATACTGCTATAGTGCCTCTGGTTTTCAAAAAAAGAGTATTTCTATATTATACCAATGCACTACCAGCGGTTTTAAATCACAATTTAGCTTTGGGAATCATTATTATAATCATTATTAAATTTGTTATAATTTGTATTTAATATAATAAAGGTGAAGTTTACATACATATTAGGGTGAAAGTCGGGAACAAATTGCCTAAGGGCCTCTAGAGTAGTGAAAAGCTGAAAGAGTTGCAAATTATCGTGCAAATATGCTGTGCACCATAATCTGCACCTTTTTAACACCATGATAGAGGCATAACAGAGGCTTTGAAAAAGGCTCCCTAATTTGTTCAAGAAAAATGGAAAGGTTTAACTTCTAAATGTAATTGAGGTGAGGAAGAAGACAGTGGAGAGTCAAAGAGTCATTGTAAATAGTACATATTCAAAATGGACTAAATTCAAAAGCAGGGTACCACAAAAACCTGTGTTAGGCCAAATTCTCTTTAACCTCTTTATCAATGATCTTGTGGACGGGATTGACAGTAAAGTGACTGTTTTTGCTGATGACACAAAACTGTGGAGGATACTTAAAAGCCAGTTTGGTTGTAAAATATTAAAGAAAGACCTAGATAATCTGGTAGCATGGGCAAGAGCGTGGCAGAAGAACATTTATGTTTATGCACCTAGGCCACAATAGTTGTAGTTCAGCATGTACATTAACCACTTCCCATCCGCCCATAGGACATAAACGTCCGGGAAGTAGTTATTTATCTCTGAATGGACGTTTCTGAATGTCCATTCAGAGATAGCAGCTGCACGCTAATCGTGGGGGAACTGCTGTCAGTGACAGCAGGGTACCCCATAGAGAAGGCAGGGACCGTTCCCAGGAGTCCCTGCCTTCTAGATCGCTGTATACACAGTGCTCACCGATCACCAGTCACATGATCACCGGGGCAGGGAGAGTGCAGGAGCTCCCGGGTCTTTGATAGACCACGATCAGCCCTGCACTGAGTCTGTACAGCATAGTATTATGCTGTACAGCCTCTCTGGGGGTGTATTTCTTCTGTAACTGGGGCTACCATGTCAGCCCCAGTTACAAAAGAAATCAATAGTGTAAAAAAAAAAAAAGTGAAGTTAAATGTCCCCCAGAGGTCTTGTATGACCTTATGGGGGACACAAAGTGTAAAAAAAAAATAAAAAAAAAAATAGAGTATTATAAAAAAAATGTTACAAATAAAAATAAATAAATAAAATAGACATATTTGGTATCACCGCGTCTGCAACGACCGGCTCTATAAAAATATCACATGATCTACCCCATCAGTTAAACGACGTAAAAAATAAATAAACAAAAACATTACGCCAAAACAGATTTTGTAATTACCTCACCTCTCAAAAAACATAATATCAATCGATCAATCAATCAATCAAAAAGTCTTATGTATCCCAAAATGGTAGCAATAAAAACGTCACCTCATCCCGCAAAAAATGAGCCCCTACACAAAATCATAGACAGGAAAATGAAAAATATATGGCTCTAAAAAAATTGCAATACAAAAACATGATTTTTTTTCTAAAAATGCTCTTATTGTGTAAAACGTAAAAAAAAAAATAAAAAAAAATAGACATATTTGGTATCGTTGCGTCCATAACAACTGGCTCAACAAAAATATCACATGATCTACCCCATCAAGTTAACCGTGTAAAAAAATCTAATAAAAATGATGCCAAAACAGCTTTTTTTGTCGCCTCACCTACCAAAAAACATAATATCAAACAATCAAAAAGTCCTATCTATCCCAAAATGGTAGCAATAAAAACTTCAAAAAATGAACCCCCCACACAAGATCATAGCCAGAAAAATGAAAAAAAATATGGCTCTAAAAAATTGCAACACAAAAACATGTTTTTTTTTTTTTTTTAATGCTCTTATTGTGTAAAACGTAAAAAAAAATAAAAAATAGACATATATGGTATTGTTGCGTCCGTAACAACCGGATCTATAAAAATATCACATGATCTACCCCATCAGGTGAACAGTGTAAAAAAAAATATATAGAAAAATGACACCAAACTGCTTTTTTTGTGACTTAACCTCCTAGAAATGAGATAAAAATTGATCAGAAAGCCAAATGTACCCCAAAATGGTGCCAATATAAAGCACAGCTTGTCCCTCAAAAAATAAGCCCTCACGCAGCTCAGTCCACAAAAAATGTAAAAGTTATCACTCTTAAAAACAGTGACAGAAAATTCCATGTTAGAAAATGCAGATGCCGCTCCTCCCCTTCTACTTTCATACTAACTATCTATATGGATAGTCACATATGTGACAGTGTCTGTATGTCAGTGTCTGCATATGTGACAGTGTGTGTATGTGAGAGTGTCTGCATGTGAAACAGTGTGTGTGTATGTGAGAGTGTCTGCATATGTGACAGTGTGTGTGTATGTGAGTGTCTGCATGTGTGAGGATGTGTGAAAAAGAGCGGTTGCATGTATGAAAGTCCAGTATGTGTGTTAGGGCTCGTTCAGACGGCCGTATGGCCATCTGTTCCGCAATTTTGCAGAATGGGTGTGGACCCATTTATTTCAATGGGTGTGCAGAAGATGCGGACAGCACATCGTGTGTTGTCTGCTTCCATATGTATGTTCTGCAGCCCTGCAAAACCGATAGAACATGTCCTATTTTTGTCTGCAACTGCGGACAAGAAAAGGCGTTTTCTATCATAGGATGCACACAGTCTCCGTGTTTTGTGGATTCACAATTTGCGGACTGTAAAGCACTGCCTTCTACATGGGCCCTTAGGCTGGCACCACAAGGTGGCTGTGGCAGCAATACTATGATACATCACAACTAGTAAAAGTAAATGGGGCTGTGACCTGATGGTCACAAAAAATCCAACCTCCTGAATTTCTTGCGACTTTTCGATTGTGGTTTTAAGAAACTTCAAGGTCACAATGCGACCCCATTCTTTTGAACTCAATGCATCGCAGCATTATGTTAATGTGATCCTTGGTTGCTCAACACATTAACCCCTTCTCGACTGCCATCTGTGTATATATGTCCTATCTGTACATGACCCGTGCAGATAGCACGTATATACACGTGCAGGCAGCGCTTTATTGATCAGCGCTATGATTAAAGCTCCTGCTTTTGCAATCTAGCAGGAGCAGGTCAGGTCCCGGCTCACAGACAGAGCGGGGACCCTGAGGAGAAGACAGGAGTGGTTTCATTACTGCTTCTGCCTTCTCCTGTGCCGGAGGACAGCCGTACCTGAGGCCATGCTGGAGGAGGAAGAAAGCGGCAGAGCCTCTTCCTGTGTTAGTCCCGGCGGTCACGTGACCGCAGGGTTGCCAACCGTCCAGAAATTTCTAAACAGTTCGTAAAAATAGGTGACTTTTTTCCTGTGTCCTTGAAAAAAAATTCACATGTCCGTGATTTTTTTGATGCTGCTGGTACTTGACTAAATTATTTTGGTGGTAATTATCATTATTTTAGAGCTCACAGTAAATGCTGGTAATGAGTTCTTATCAGTATATTGAGCTATAGACATGCATTACTTATAATCTTAATCATTCATTATGGTTTTCCAATTTGTCCGTAAAAAATATTGGCTGTCCGTGACTTTGGGATAAGTTGTCCAGAAAAAAGAAAAACTTTGGTTGGCAACCCTGCGTGACAGCCGGGTGTCTCGGGGCAGAAGCAGTGCTGAAGGGTCTAAGGAGACCCTGATCATCTCTGCCTGTGTCTAATACCCCCACAGGGGGCTGTTTTCCCTGTAACTGGGGCTCCTGTGGATGCCCCAGTTACAGTGGAAACTGTGAAAAAAAAAAAGGTTTAAGAAAAAAAAAGTCAATGTCCTCCAGAGGTCTTTTAATGACCTCCTGGGGGACATATTATGTGTCAAAAATAAATTAATATATAAGTAAAAAACATAATAATAAAAATACAAATAAAAAGTGTAAAACAAAAAAAAATTAAAAATGCAGTCGCCAGCGGAAATCGTCACCATAGTGGCCCCATTCAATACAATCTATACATGTTATATATCAAAATGATCGTCATTAAATAGGGAACCCATTTCAATAACTAATTTGTGCCTGTTTTAATATTTAAAAAATAAAAATCTATAATTAAAAAGAATTACTTTTTTAAATAAGAATTTGCGGTTTTTGTCCAAATTAAACCTAAAAAAATGAAAAATGTCTAAAAAAAAGTGTCAAGTAAAAAAAATTGCAAAAATTATTTAGGTATTCAAACAAATAAAAAAAATTAGGGTCACTAAATAACCAAGGGTTAATGACCAAAAGCACTGTGTAGCCTTAAAGGGGTCACTGTATCTTTTTTTTAAATGAATTTTCCCCCCTTTTTCATTGGTACTGTACTTATTACATGTTGCTTCCTGGGCCAGCACTGCGCTCCTGGTCCTCATATGTTTCTTGGTCTTCCAGGATTATGTTTACGTCTGTATGTGTGGTTTGGGGAGGAAGGGGGGGGGCAGGCACATTAATTGACATTCCCCATATGTCTACTTTATGTTGGCATCATTCTGGTAGTGTCATTTAAATTTTTTAGGACATTAGAAGGTTTAGAATTTTAGAAGCAATTTTTGAAAATTTGCAAAATCATATTTTTTAAGGACCAGTTCAGTTCTGAAGTAACTTTGTGGGGCTTACATAATAGAAATCACCCATAAATTACCCCATTTTAGAAATTATACCCCTCAAACTATTCAAAACTGGTTTTAGAAATGTTGTTAACCCTTTAAGTATTCCACAGGAATTAAAGCAAAATAAATGTGAAATTTCAAAATTTCACTTTTTTTTTGCAAATTTTCCATTTTAATCATTTTTTTTCCTGTAACACATCAAGGGTTAACAACAAAACAAAACTCAATATTTATTACCCCGATTCTGCTGTTTGCAGAAACACCCCACATGTGGTCGTATACAGCTGTATGGGGAATGGAAGGGTACAGAAGTCAAGGAGCGCCATATGGTTTTTGGAGGGCAGATTTTGTTGGAATG
This sequence comes from Rhinella marina, assembly GCA_900303285.1. Taxonomy (NCBI): domain Eukaryota; kingdom Metazoa; phylum Chordata; class Amphibia; order Anura; family Bufonidae; genus Rhinella; species Rhinella marina. Next base: position 6,051 of record ONZH01015589.1, on the reverse strand, counting down.
GTTTTTGGGCACAATGTTGCATTTGAAGAGACCCTGACATATCTCCACAGTGAAAACACCCAAAAAGTGACCACATTTTATAAACTACACCACCCAGGGAATTTTTAAGGGGTGCAGCAAGCACTTGATCCTACAGGCGTTTCATATAATTTATAACCCTTGGCTGTGAAAATGAAAAATTAAATTTATTTTTTAGGCCCAAACTTTCTTTTTCACAAAAGATAATAGGAGAATATCCCTCACAATTTGCTCCCCATTTTCTCCTGAATACAATAACACCCCAATTGTGGTCGTAAACTGTTATTTGGGGATACGCTAGGTGTTTTGCCAGATGGCTTCCTCAGGGGAAACATGACTTCCCCTGAGGAAGCCATCTGGCGAAACGTGCATTGGGGTTGAGCTACACTGGTCGGTATCCTTTATTTTTGTGTGTGTCCTTATTGTCCTCTTTGGTCTTTAATTTTTGCTCTGAAGTGTATTGGCTCTTTATGTCCTTATTTGTGTTACTCTACTGATATATTTGGCACTATGCACTTTATCTTCATGAAAACCTGAGGGTATTTTAGAGCCTATACTCTGCATATATACATGGACTTTCATACTAACAATCTATACGGATAGTCTGACAGGTGTAACTTATCATTTTGTCTGTAAATGCAGCCACTGCTTCTGTAATGATTCTATGATTATTAATTTAGTATTTTTACATGTATTTTACTGGTCATCAAAAAAATGTAATTTTTATACTGATTGATGGTGTCTTGGTTGTTCTCTCTATTTGGTGTCACATTGCTTGGTTTACCCAGACACCTTTGGTTTATTGTGGAGCCATATTTAGGTGTTACACTGTCACATATGCAGACACTCACATACACACACTGTCACACATGCAGACACTCTCACATACACACACTGTCACACATGAAGACACTCTCACACACACACACTGTCATATATGCAGACACTATCTCACATACATACTGTCACATATGCAGACACTCTCACACACACACACAGACTGTCACATATGCAGACACTCTCACACATGCAGGAACTATTTTACACTACATTACATACAGATCCCTTCCTCACCTCCTGGCTCTGTATTGCTGTTTCTGGTGTCCTCAGCCAGGCAATTCCCTCTCAGCAGCAGGCTCAGGTCCTTCCCTCTCAGCAGCAGGCTCAGGCTTCTCCCCCTCTCAGTAGCCGTCTCCGTCTCCACACAGCAGCAGTGGGTCCTTCCTTCTAGCAGAGCTGGCTCATTGGATGGGAGCCTGTCAGCGCTTGTGAGTGAAAGTTTTTAGACCAATCAGCACTCCTGGTCAGTAAGACTGGGTTGACAAGGTTCTATTTTCCAGAAAATCGCGGCAAAATGCAGTGTTTTTTTGCTGTGATTTTGTAAAAATCAAACCCTGTGGACACAGCTTTACTGACCAGGAGTGCCCCTGAGCAGCACATTATCTTTCAGTCTGAAGTTCAGGAAGGGGGCCCCATTTATGAGTGGACCAGTCCAAGCTGTATGGGTGCCCTCCCACGCTGGGCCCATGTGCAGCTGAACTGGCTGAACAGGCGGTATGTCTGCCCCTGGCTAAGAAGTAGTATTGAGTGCCAGGAAGCAGCTGCAAAAGCACCTAAGATTTATGTGTATAAAAAGATAGTTAAAAACCTGTGATCCAAATGTACTGAAACCCCTCCATTTCATATGCAGTTTTGGACCCCACATTGTAAAAAGCCTTACCCTCTGGACTTATTTCCCATTGGGGTTCACCATGCCTTACCATCCCTTCCAGAGAGCAACAACACATGGTGAGACCTTGATAGTGTCCAGAGGACCCAGTGTACCTAAGTTGCCCAGAAACTTGTATGCTTGACTTGTGTAATTGTATATTTTTATTTAATTGGGAAGAGAGTAAGGAATAAGCTGCTTCTGTCACCATTCCTATGGAAACAGGGTTGAGTATGTTGACATCCGGTAGGCACAATCCTTTTTGGGATTAGATGTTGGCCTGTACCTTTTAAATGTACAGGTTTGGCCTATTTATTCTAAAGTTTTAATACATTTTTATATTAGGGAAAATATTAAACTGTTTTTTTTTTTTAAATTTGATCTTTAAATCAGATTTAGAAAAAGAACTGCAATAGTGTATGATAAGATATATGATGAAGAGAAGGGTCATGACTTTTCTGTACCATTTCCAGTTGGTGCTTACCTAGTAGCTTTCTATTATGTTCCTCTTACACCTATATTGTGAAACAGGGCACAATGGTCAAAATCTTTTACACACATCCACCCTTTACCACAGGATAAATGCTGCTGTCAGTGAAAAAGTGAGATGTTTCAACAAAAAAAGAGCCGAACTCCTCCCAAAACACTCTCTACTACTGTATATTTATATTTCCATTACTTCCACTTCCACTAGTAAGATAAAACTCTTGACCTTGTAGAACATGTGTTAATTAATTAATTAATCTGTGTGTTAATACTTTGACTGAAGTGCTTATTTAAAGGGAATATGTCATCAATTCTTTTTTTAGTAACATAGTAACATAGTTTGCAAGGCTGAAAAAAGACATCTGTCCATCCAGTTCAGCCTGTTATCCTACAAGTTGATCCAGAGGAAGGCAAAAAAACCCCCTGTGAGGTAGAAGCCAATTTTCCTCACTTTAGGGGGAAAAATTCCTTCCCGACTCCAATCAGGCAATCAGAATAACTCCCTGGATCAACGACCCCTCTCTAGTAACTATAACCTATAATATTATTACCCTCCAGAAATACATCCAGGCCCTTCTTGAACTCTTTTAGTGAACTTACCATCACCACCTCCTCAGGCAGAGAGTTCCATAGTCTCACTGCTCTTACCGTAAAGAATCCTCTTCTATGTTTATGCACAAACCTTCTTTCCTCCAGACGCAGAGGATGTCCCCTCGTCACAGTCACAGTCCTCGGATAAATAGATGATGGGAGAGATCTCTGTACTGACCCCTGATATATTTATACATAGTTATTAGATCTCCCCTCAGTCGTCTTTTTTCTAAAGTAAATAACCCTAATTTTGATAATCTTTCTGGGTACTGTAGTCCACCCATTCCAGTTATTACTTCAGTTGCCCTCCTCTGAACCCTCTCCAGCTCTGCTATGTCTGCCTTGTTCACAGGAGCCCAGAACTGTACACAGTACTCCATGTGTGGTCTAACTAGTGATTTGTAAAGTGGCAGGACTATGTTCTCATCACGGGCATCTATGCCCCTTTTGATGCAACCCATTATCTTATTGGCCTTGGCAGCAGCTGTCTGGCACTGGCTTCTACAGCTTAGTTTGCTGTTCACTAAAATTCCTAGGTCCTTTTCCATGTCAGAGTTACCCAGTGCTTTACCATTTAGCATTTACCATTTTCTGCCAGATAATGACATATCCTTTTTTTCTAACCTGTTTTTATTTTATGATACGTATCACAGTTCTGATAAACATAGACATCGGTTAAATAGTCACTAGTCAAATAGTCACTAGTGTAATCATGTTATAAATTAATCACAGAGTATCTTCACCAGTGTAAAACGTAACCTTTACTGATGATCATTAAAAATCACCCATATTGTGCTCATAAAACAGAGCTAATAAGGCTGGGCTGGACAAGAAAGGAAATAACTCTCTCTCACAATTGCCCTGCTGAACTATAGGCCCTGCCTACCAAAAACGGAATGGCCACCCGATAGGGGCGATCCCGTGTCAGGAACCTCCTGTTAAATGGCCATTCCGTTTTTGGTAGGCAGGGCCTATAGAAAAAGGTCAGAATCGCGACTTCTCCTCTTTTACTCCTTTCACTTGTAAAAGTATGCTAATTAACTGAATTTGTACGCATTTGCACACAATGCGTACGCATTAGCGTCCAAATGCGTACGCATTAGCATACAAATTTGTACACATTACCAGACAATGCGTAGCATTAGCGTACAAATCAACATTACAGTGAATGCCAGCATTGCGCTTGCGTACACTCGGTGTTCTACTGTCGTAGTGAAAGAATACTGTGAGCCAGTGTGACACGTACATAACAGGCTTCTTAGAATCGCTGCACACTTTTATGTATTTGGGAAGTTAAGGGGCCAAAACTCACCAAACAACTCAAGTCTGAACTCAGCCTTATAGGTCAATGTTAGCGCCAGCTATAAAGAATCCTACTAGATCCTACTAGAGCGCCAAAAGCGCACGCCTTTTACACCAATTCACTGATTCCACATACATTTCGACAGAACCTGTTCTATTAAACACTTATACAAGCAGAGCCCCCAAAGACAGGTTGGAGATAGCAGTGGCATCAGCATCAGCAGACTATAAAGTGGCACGACGACAATGTGGCCAGGTGGCAGCAGCATGAGTAGGCCACAGAGTGGCAGAATGACAGACCCTGGAAGTGGCAGCAGCAGTGGAAGTAGTAGTACAATTTGGAGGCCACAGAGTGGCTCAATTACCTAATTTTGAGGTAGCGGCAGCTAGGAGACGGCATGTGCAGTCGGCGGCGACAGCAGCATCAGGCCGGAGAGTGGCATGATGACATACCCTGAAGAGCAGACCGTACTAAAAAATTATCTTCCTTTTGGCTAAGATCAACTGTAGCATATGTTGTTATCAGTATAGGGGCTGGTTATGCCAGCGGACGGGAACAGAGGAGGTGCAGCGAAGGCTACAGCTTTGCCTCGACTGTGACAAAATGTCAGTATTGACCCAAGACGCCAAGAAAGCTCGGAGTTCCATCTTGAGATCGAGCTGGCGGTCTGCAGGGAGCTGAGCTACCACCTGTGGGAGCCCCTGCCTCTCGCCTCCCCCATGCTCATCGCTGAGTGTCCCGGGGGCCGGAATTGTTTACTTTTAAAAATTTCGAGTGTTCAAAACAAACAGGGTTTCCTGTGTACTTGAGCTTTGAATAATGGAATAGGACTACAGAACGTACCAAGAATTTACAACCGACATGCTGCTGCAGAGGAGAGTGGTACCGTAACAGCAGCTGCAAGAGGCAGCAGTCAAACAAATTTCAAGGCCACAGAGTGGCACCGTAACAGAAGCTGCAAGAGTCAGCAGTGGAATACATTTCAAGGCCACAGAGTGGGAGAGGCAGCAGGAGTCGTACTAATTTTAATGAGACAGAAAGGCACAGTGACATACCCTGGGAGAGGCAGCAGCTGTCATAAAAATTTAAATGCAGCATACTGCAGAGTGGCACAATCAAATAATTTGGACCAAGCGGCAGCTAGAAGACAGCGTGTGGAGGCGGCGGCAGCAGCATGAGTAGGCCACATAGTGGCACAATTACATAATTTGGAGTGGCATAAAGTGGCAGAATGACAGACCCTGGAAGTGGCAGCAGCATGAGTAGGCCAAAGAGGGGCACAATGACAGACCTTAAAGTGGCAGCAGCATGAGTAGGCCACAGATTGGCACAATCAAAGACCCTGGAAGTGGCAGCAGCAGTCGTTAAAATTGGAAGGCGACAGAGTGGCAGAATGACAGACCCTGGAAGTGGCAGCAGCATGAGTAGGCCAAAAGAGTGGCACAATGACAGACCTTGAAGTGGCAGCAGCATGAGTAGGCCACAGATTGGCAAAATCAAAGACCCTGGAAGTGGCAGCAGCAGTCGTTAAAATTGGAAGGCGACAGAGTGGCACAATGACAGACCCTGGAAGTGGCAGCAGCATGAGTAGGCCAAAGAGGGGCACAAAAAGAGACCCTGGAAGTGGCAGCAGCATGAGTAGGCCACAGAGTGGCACAAATACATAATTTGGACGTAGCGGCAGCTAGGACACAGCGTGTGGAGGCAGCAGCAGCATACCGTAGTGTGGCACAATTACATAATTTGGACCAAGCGGCAGCTAGAAGACAGCGTGTGGAGGCGGTAGCAGCAACACCATCCCAGAGAGTGGCACAAGTACATAATTTAGACCTAGCAGCAGCTAGGACACAGCGTATTGGAGGCGGCAGCAGCATACCGTAGAGTGGCACAATTACATAATTTGGAGGTAGCAGCAGCTAGGACACAGCATGCGGCGGCAGCAGCA